>WEKX01003759.1:52941-80654 GCA_013390025.1 Pitta sordida | reverse complement strand
ATTTCTGTTACGAAGTATACAGAGCACATGGTCTGGCTATTAGATTTCCAGTTCTGGCCTGAAGAGGTCCATTTTCATATCCCTAAGGAACCTTATATTTTCACTGCTGTTCTAGGCAGGATTCTGTTCAGAAACTATTGTAGGTTATTTAATTTTATTGTCATCTATTGATTTTTCTTGGAATTACGTACCTTACAAGTCTTGGCTTGTGTTTTCTGGGAGAGTTTCACCTACTGTCAGCCATCTTCCCAGGTATCCAGTCTGAACTGACTTATTTAGATATGTACTGCTTCTAGTCTACTGAGAGAGAACAGAAAGCACTTCCAGAAGCTTATTATCCAAAAATACATATTTAGAGTAGTGAAAATGAACTGTTCTCTGGAAGGAATGTCCTTCTGTCTTGATGTGCTCCAGAGAGAAGCTACATTATTAGCTTAGACTCTGTAGTTAACTATTCAACAATTAGAAACATTGAGCCAACATTGTCTCAATATCCACCCATCAGATAGGAACAGTACCTAAAGATCTTGCTAAACATTTAAAATTAATTTCTTCGAAATGGAAACCTTTTTTCTGGTGATCTCATGCAGAAGAATAAATATTTGAGACATACCAGTGAAAGGAAAAACATTTTTATGGGTCAAAGCCTAATCCCCTGATCACTTTATAGAATACTTAATTCTTCTTTCATGACAGGCATAATCACGTTGAAATAACATAACAATATTGACATTTAGTGACCTGTTTGGTTGTCTTTTCTGGCTTAATGGAAAAGCTTTCTTTTTTATTTAATTTCTGTACCTGAAAGACTGTTTACCCGTGTTAAAATGCATAATGGTTTTCTATGTCATACTGAAAGCAATATATTAATAAAACGTCATTAGTAGCTAAAGTAACAAAATCAGTGACAAAAAAGTCTAATGGAAAAATTATTATCTATCCACTTTTATTCTAAAACTTCAAGGTCCATAGCAAAAATAACACCTATATTCAATTTTTCAAAATTATTTCTCAGACATATGGAATGAAGGCACAATCACACAATGGTTGAGGTTGGAAAGGACCTCTGGAGATTATTTGGCCCAATGTCCCCGATAAAGTAGGTTCATTTAGAGCAGTATTGTGTCCCAGTGGCCTTTAAACGTCTCCAGGGCAGGAGACTTTACAGCCACTCTGAGCAGCCTGTTCCAGTGCTCTGTCACACTCACAGTAAAGATTTTCCTCATATTTTAATGTAAGTTCTTATGTATCTGTTTGTGCCCATTGCCCCTTAACCTGTCACTAGACACCACTGAAAAGCATCTGTCCTCATCGTCTTGACATCTGCTCTTAAATATATGTATACATTGATGAGGTCCCCTCCCACTCTTCTCCAGGTTAAACACACTCAGCTCCCTCAGCCTTTCCTCATAAGATAGATGCTCCAGTATCATCACCCCTTTCAGAACCCTCCAATAGACCCACCCTGGTAGTTTATTCTTTATTTTACTGAGGAGCCCAGAACTGGACACAACATCACAAATATGGCCTCACCAGGGTATAACAAAAAGGCAGGATCACCTCTCTCAAGTTGCTGGCAACAGTCTTCCTAATGTATTCCAGAATACCACTGGCTTTCTTGGCCACAAGGGCACACTGCTGGATCATGGTTAACTTGCCCACCAGAACACCCAGCTCCTTCTCCACAGAATTGTTTTCCATCAGGTTAACCCCTAAACTGTANGTTCCGGAATTGTGGGTTCGATCCCTGTGTGGGCATTCACTTGGGAGTTGGACTAGATGATCTTTGTGGGTCCCTTCCAACTCGGAATATCCTATGAACCTGTGAACAGCACAGGCTTTGGATGTACCAGCCACTCCCTCTAGTTTTATATCACTAGTGAACTTGCTGAGAGCGCTCTCTGGACCTAGCCCTGACTGCTGGGGAACACCACTGGCTACAGGCCACCAACTGGTGTCTGAACCATGAATCACAATCCTCGCAGTTCTGCCATTGAACCTGTTCTCAATTAGTGTCATTGTCTACTCATCCAATCCACACATCCTGGGCTTATTTATGAGCATGTTATAGGAGATAGTGTCAAAAACCTCACTGAAGTCAAGAGAGACAATATTCAGTGCTATCCCCTCACCTATCTGGCCAGTCATGCCATCACAGAAATCTATCAGACTGGTTAAGTATGACTTCCCTCTTGTTTAATCCATGTTGACTATTCCTGAAAACATTCTTCTATTTCCCCATCCTTAGAGATAATTACACAGAGGTACTATTTCAGTGAAAAGACTATAAAGGTCATCCAGTCCAACCACAGTCTAAGCTCACCCAACTAACATACCTATCCCAAGGCCTAAAACCTAACCTAACACCTGATACCCAACCTCTGTAACCTGATATCAACATACCACAACCCCTGTTCTGATATCAAGAATAAGCTGTTCCACCACCTTTCCAGAGATGGAGGTGAGGCTGAGTGGCCTGTAGCTTTCTAGTTCCTCCATGTTGTCCTTTTTGAAGACTGGAGTGACATTGGCTTTCCTCCACACACTTCTCCTATTCTCTATGACCCTTCAAAGATGATTGAGATTGGCTTAGCAATAACATCTACCAGCTCCCTCAGAAATCACGGCCGCCTCTCATTGGGGTCCATGGCTTTGCAGGTGTCAAGTTTGCCTAAATGGCTTCTAACCTGATACTCCTTGGCCAAGGGAAAATCTTCCTTTCTCCAGACTTTCTCTTTCCTCCAGGATCCAGAACTACTGAAAACTGACTGTAGCAGTAAAAACTGAAGCAGTAAAGGCATTCAATGACTTCGTCTTTTCTGTATCTTCCATCATCAGGGCACTCATCTCACTCTCAGATGGATAGGATCTACTGTAGGTGAAAAGGTACATTTACTGCCACACATTCCAGTATTATGAATAGTAATAAACCTTTTAAGCACTGAGCAGAGTACTAATACTGATAGTTAAAGCAAGGTAGACACTCTTAAATCAATCTGCTGAAAACTTATATGGCAACTGCTATTCTTAATAACTGGGTGGGGGGGTATTATTATTGTTTTACAACGTTTAGGTGTGCAACTTGTATTTCTTCCCATTGTATATATTCGACTTGAATATATTTGACTTTTTTCTAGAAACACAACAAAACAATAAAAACTATTCCGCTTACATGTTTGCCACGCATTATAAAGGAAAAGAAGAACATTCTTGAATGTTTTGAAATTAAATTTTTTACATATTCTTGAATTAAATTTAATGAAATAAAAGTTGAGTTGAATACAAATATGAAGCTCCAACAAAATATTCTATGTTTTTGATTATAAAACTTGTTCATAAAATAAGCAAAAGGAAATGAAAAGCAAAATTTTCTTTAATGTGCCAATGAACATATCTTCTCTTTCAATAAGGCATTAAAAAATAAGGCTAGAAGCCCCTTTTGTAGTAACCATATCATAAACAAAATTATTTTCATGGAGTTAGGTTGCCCAGAGAAGTTGTGGGTCCCCCATCCCTGGACATGTTCAAGGTGTCCCTTACCATGGAAAGGGAATTAAAACTACATAATCTCTAAGATCCCTTCCAACCCAGGCCATTCTATGATTCTATGAAATTATCCAGGCCCTTTTTAAAATCAGTTAAGCAAACTGCATCCTCTTCTCTGTTGTCTTATTTTATCTATATTCTTCCTTTCTGATTCTGAACTAACCATGACAGCATTAATGGTCATATCCAATTATTTTACAAGATTACATATTTCAAATTTTTCCTATCTATATTTAATATTGTTCTTATGAATATTTGTGCCTCCTAGCAGCTTTTTTCTTTCTTCAATGCTATTGTTTTATTTACTTCTATATTCACATTTATATGTTTTCTTTAACCTTTCACAAATTCTTTCTCTCCATTCCTTAGGTTATAGTTTTTCTGATCTCAATTTCCCAAACACTGGTTTGGAAACCTCAACTTCAAAATTGTTTAGAGAGACAGCAACAAGATTCTTCATCAATGAATGGGAAGATGAGACATGCTCCAACTTTCTTATTGTAGAAGTTCTGCCTCATCAGAGCACCTTTACCACCAACATCCATTGCAAAGGAAATCTATATTCTCCCTCAAAAGTGTATTGTGATATGAGCTATGGCTTCTGTATGCTGAAAGTAAGTCTGAGATCAATTTCCTCTCTGAAACCATCTCCAGTCTAGGGTAGGGAAAAGAGCAACTCAGTGCAAAGGATGCTGCTGCAGAATGATCAGGTAGAAAGGGATCTGGGAGTGCTGGTTGACAGAAAACTTAACATGAACCAACAGTGCACCCAGTCAGCCAGAAAAGCCAATGACATCCTGACTTGCATCAAGAATAGTGTTGCCAGCGGGACTAGGGAAGTTATTCTTCTCCTGTACTCCGTGCTGGTTAGGCCGCATCTCGAGTACTGTGTTCAGTTCTGGGCCCCTCAGTTTAAGAGGGGTGTTGAGATCCACAAACGCGTCCAGAGAAGGGCAACGAGGATGGTGAAGGGGCTGCAACACAAGACCTATGAGGAATCACTGAGAAAGCTGGGATTCTTTAGCCTAGAAAAGAGTAGTCTGAGGGGAGACCTTATCACTCTCTACAACTTCCAGAAGGGAGTTGTAGCCAGGTGGGGGTCAGCCTCTTCTCTCCAGCTACCAGTGTTAGAACAAGAGGACATGACCTTAAGTTGCATCAGGGGAGATTTAGACTGGACATTAGGAGGAACTTTTTCACAGAGAGAGTGATCTCTCAATGGAATGGGCTGCCCAAGGAGGTGGTGGAGTCACCGTCCCTAGAGGTGTTTAAGAAAAGGCTGGATGATGTACTTAGTAGCATGATCTAGGTAATAGGATAGTGTGTTATTGGTAGGATGGTGCAGAATGACAACAGGTTAGGTAACAGGTGATAGGGTGGACTCAATGATCTCTATGGTCTTCTCCAACCTTACTAATTCTGTGCATCTGTGATTTTACATTGCTCCAGAAATGTAGAATGGAAATACACAGAGGGTAACCATAAGAATCCTTATGGACTTGTAGGATAGTGAGAGCAGCTGTCAGAGTGTGAGAATTAAGGATCTTAATGATGGTATGAAAGACTGATATTTTATTTTTCCAGACTTTTCTCTCACATGTTGGAGGTAAACTAGATATACTGAGCTGATGAAGTTCTCTGAATTACCACTAGTCTACCTGAATTTGAGTCTTTTATTTCTCTAAGTCTGTACAAGGCTTCTTTTCATGTCAAAGAAATTGAATTAGCACGATAGAAAGAATATTATTTATCAATTCAGAAATAGTTATAAAGACCTGAAATAGATTCAACTGTCTAATGGACACAAAGTCATGCAGATAAAAAGGCAAGGAAGATATGCCTGGCAGAGCAGGTTGTGCTGGCAAGAAAATCACTGATAAAAACCCAAAGGGCAGTCAGTGGAGGGGAAAGTTTTGATCAAATATCTGCTTGGTAATTCTGAATTGGTACTTAGATTTTGTGATAAATAGCAATATGATGAAGGTGGCTCAGAACTATACTACTATCCCGCTGTCTTCTAGAGCAGAGAGTAATCTGAATTAATTAATACCTATCTATTTTTAATAGGGTGTTTCTGAGCTACATTTCAGTAACAAATGTTACATAGCAGAAGATAAAACATAGCCCCACCTGATATATGTGGAGCCTCAGCTGTACATATTTGACCCCTATTTTACACAGTTGCAGCTCATTGATTCTTTCTTTTAAACTCCTGGACTGAGCATTCAGCAATCATAGGACCACCCATACATCTTCTGAGCTGATTTAGTCTATGAACTGTAACCCTGCTACAGGGCTGTAATGTTTCTGGCACCTACAATGCTGGCTGCTTGTCATTATGACATATAACCTAGAAGATGTACTTAAGAACAAATAACCTCAGAAGTGTTAACATGCCATCGGTCTTTTCAGCTAAAGCAAAGACAGGGCCTGGGACTATCCAAAAATTAATAGATGAGCAAATTCACATACTATCCCAAAGTTCATGTTTGGAACAAAATGTGTCAGAGAAAGAACGAAACCTAGACAAGATCTTAATGGCTAAAACGCCCCATTCATTTTACCTGATGAAAGGCTGCAAAGTTACACATGCCATTTTTCTTGCTTTTACTTGAAAGATATATATTCTTTTACACAAAATGTCTGCAATTGTGGCATGAATCTGGTGATGGACAAACTTAAATTATAAATATTATCCTTTTCCAAGGTTGATTAGAAATGTCAATATGAATATAAACCCTTTGAAATAGAGAATCCTAATTTAACGTAATAGATCTTTCTAAAAGGTCAGGCAGAACATTTTACAGTGAAAATTAAAATATAGATAACACCAGAGCTGGAGTTACTGTTTATCCCACTTCAACCCTATTTTTAATGAAACTGTATTGAATTTTTTATAATACATCAAAAAGTCAACATGAAACCGTTCACAGAGTATTAAATGTATCAACAATATAAAGCTGGGTCAGATAATGGCAGTATTAAACAAAGACAAAAGGTAACAATACTAGCTTCAATTAATGTAGTGAATTAATGAATGATCTCTATTACTCTACTCATGTTCATTAAACAAATATAATGGGCTTCCGAATTGTCCATGTGAACCTAGAGAGTCTATTCAATTAAAATTACCTATGCTTACTGTCAATCCCTTGCTGATTATTCATCGTCAGAGGCATTCGTAACTAGCCCTTTGGCATTTCCAATCTCTGAGAGATCAGGCATGCAGTATTACCAGGGCAGTGCCTGTGAACATAAACTCCTCAGACTGAATAACCCCTATTTTAGAGTTGCGTATGCATTTGCATACATAAATAATAGACTGGTTCTTATTAGTTGCCTGTAGGGCAATTTTCCAGCCATGTACTCTTCCTATCTTTTAAAACAATAGTGTAATGTTGGATGTGGACTCACTAAGGGCATAACAGTGTTGGTTTTAAAGATCAGATAGATTCTTTCAATTCAAGTAGGCTCATCCTAGAGAAAGCAGGAAGATGGAAGGAGGATATGGACAAAACTGTGCCTTTCTGAGCTGGTAGCATCAAAATACGGGTACGCCAGCAGTTGCAAATTGCTGCTAGAACTACAAGCAATTCCTTGCAAAGGAAGGGCCTGCTACGTATTTAAAATATGGCTCTTAAAGGAAGTTTTGCTGTTTTGCTCATGTTTATCCAACTGGTTTCTCACAAGCCACAGAAGCAGGATAATTTTCTTGTTTTTCTTTCATATACTTGAGTAAGTTGATCACAGTCACACCCTTAATTTTCTTATGTTTTTCTTGCTGTTTCCCAGCTTAAAATAATAAATCTTTCTCAATAGCTTATACAAGACAGCCCAGTGGTTTTCTTTTAAGATGGTGTATTATTTTTGTGTTATTTTATGACAGAAGTATTAGAATGAGGTAAAAGCACTAAATTCATGTTGAATGTTTCTGTAGGAGAGATGGTTGCATTTATTAGGATTAATAGACTACTTATTCTGGAAACTAAAGTCCTCCTTTTATTCACATGCAATATAGTGTGCAGGTACCCAAAATCCAATCTTCTTAATCCACAGTGAAGCAGCTTTTTCCCTGACTTCAGCGACAGTTCAATTTCTGTTATGCTAACCATATGCTCCTGATTGATTATCAGTTATATTTAATTACTCAGTTACAGACGGCAGTTCTGTGAGGCAAAGTGCTGATCTCTGGAGGCCCTGTGTGCTGATAGTTCTTGAGTCCCTAGGGTGGAGAAAACCAGGTAATTTAACCACTTCTGTAAGCTGTATTGGCCAAACCAGACAGGAGAGAAAGAAAAGATCCTGATACTACACTAGTAGACTAAATCCATACAGATAGAAGAGAGTATATTAACATAAATGCTGTGAAACTACCTGAGTTGCCAATAATTAATGCCATTCTTTCTGTTTATCCACTGAAATAAATGTTTCAGTTGTGCAACATTTTTCACCCCACCTAGTTTTTCCCATTCTCCACATCTGAAGGGTATTTGTACTATAGTAGAGAAGCATATACTTGCTTCCATATCAGTAGAGTTTTACTTCTTGACTCTCTGAGGCCCTGCTGTCATCTGTTGGATTCCCAGTATGCCATACAGAACAATATGTAGTGGCCAAATAGGATGAGTCAGTCATTTGTACCAGAGTACTTAGAAGAAAATGAAAGATGAAAATATTCCATCTCCCCTTGCTCATGTGTTAGTAGTAGTTAAAAAAGCATACATTTTTTAAAAGATCTTCCCCCTTGTGTGTTTTTTGGTGATCAGTACCATAGGGACAGTAGGAGAAAATCCACAAGCTTTTTTTTTTTTTTAATCCACACCGCTTTCTTTAGAGAGGCTTTTTGTTGTCAATTCACCTGATAGTGCAGTCGCAGCAGAATGCACCTAACAAATCATAGTGAGTGTCTACACCTTGCTATGTATCAAAGTCCCTTAATGTGCCAACAAAGTTCTTCAAGGTCAGAAAAGCAGTTTATCAACCTCTTATATCTCTTATAGGAGACAATAAATTTATTCTACTGTTGGAATCTATGAATAATTCAGATGTTCTGTGAGATAAACACTATTGCTTAGGATGCTCTGCATGTCATTGTCAACTAGTACCAAACGCTGTCATTGCTCCATGTACGCTGTACTTTTTAACGTTCTCTCAGCTCAGGAAAATGAAATGCTGTATGGCTTTCATTCTTCTGTGTCTTTTGTTTCTTTGTAGCTGTTTTGCTCTTTTGTATTGCATCTTTCTATTAACAAACATGTTGAGACAATCAGTGTTATGCGTAACTGCTTGTTCCCTTATATCTTAATTTCTAAGTAGCCTAAAAATTTACTTTAGAAATAAAAAATGGTTGTCTTTTAAATGCCTCTGCATTCCTTATTCCTACTAACATAAAAAATAAAATACCTTCCTTAAATAATTTTATAGCAGTTGGGGAAATCTGGGGTATCACCTGTTTCTATTTAGCTTAAGCAAATACATGCAATTTAATTTATACATTAACCTAATTAATAAGAGCTTTTCAGATACCTTTAAAATAGCTAATGAAATATTTAATTCACTTGTTAAAAAGTAATTCTGAGTTTTATCCCATTTTAAGACAAGTACTGCCCTAGTGAGCTAAATTAATGTTTATTTGTATGAGACATGAGAAAATGAATAAGAAAAAGTACCATTTTTTTTTAACTAACAGGACTTATAAAGCCAAATCTGGTATTTGACTATTTGTTGTACTTTCTCCTTGATAATAACCTTCATATAGAAGTAAAAGTAATGTAATAGTAGGTAATCATGCTGAAATTATAGATTTTTCTCAGTGTCTATGACTAACCAAGAAATTAAATATAATTTTGAAATATTAATTGATAAAGACATGTGACTTTTAAACTTGGGAAAGTGATGTAGAGTTAGATAGTCATAGGCATGACAATTTCAACCTAAATATGGACCTGGGTCCAGGTTTACAGAGAATAAAAATTACTTGTAATAGGTTTTATCCTGGCTGGATGCCAGGGACCTGAATGGTCACTCAGTCATGAATAATATGATGATATACAAAGGGTGAGTTGGAATAAGGCAGTGTAATATAAGCAAAGATACAGCAAAGTAAGGCACATGCAGAAGCAGAGCAAAGGAACTAATCTCCACTTCCCATCAGCAGAGATGTCCATCCATATCTGGGGAAGTAGGGCTCCTAAGCATGACAACAGATTTAGAAGGCAGCCATCAGAGACAGCCCCTTCTTACTTCCTGCTCCTTTCGTCAGCTTTTATATTTGAGCTGATGTCATATGGTATGGAATATCCCTTTCGTCAGTCTGGGTCAGCTGGCCTGCTCATGTCCCCTCCCAGAATCTCGTCCTCCATTGGGGGGGGGAGGGACATGAGTGCCAATGTGAGCCCAGCTGTAGTCAAAACACTCGTGTGTTACCAACACCCTTCTAAAGTGCAGCATTGTGAGGTCTGCTATGGGCTCAGACAGACCCAATACACTTCTAAACTACTAAAATTCAATGTATGATCTACAATGTAGTTCAACATATTTTTAAACAAACCCCTATTTCACCAGAAAATACATCTTTCCACAATTACTTCTCATAATAGTAGCACCTGCTTCCTAATTTTGGTAGCGATCTTTGTATTACAAAATGTGAATATGCCCAGTTTTAACTGATGTGAAGTAAGTATTGTTACACTGGTGTGGAGCTCGTAAGCAAACACATAGACATTTTAAATAAAATAGGTGGACATGCATAAGTAGTTCTGCAAACAGAAATAAGTTTATATCTCCTCTAATTATCTTTTAAGCAGCAATTATATTAATGGCAGATTTTCAGTAAAAGTAAGCAAGTACAAAAAATTACAAAATTGAAAGCGTAAAAGGAATTATTTGACCTCAAAACCATAAAGTTAAAAAGAATTGTTTCAGGTTTCCCTAAATGACTTCCCTGATGACACACTGCTTTGTGCAACAACTCTCATTAAATCATTGTCAATTTAGTAGATTTTCTTCAGTAATAACGAAGCTATAAAAAGCAAAGAAATTGTTTTAGTTTAGTAGATTTTCTAGTCATTCCAATGTTTATATAAGGTATAGTTTTCTTTAACGGAGTTTGTTTATTTGTTTCTTCACCTGATTAATGTCATCAGATTCATTAATGGTCTCCATTGCATAGCTAAATTGAATCAGATGTTTTAAGAGATTGTTTCCCTAGACTGAACATATAGATGTAAAAAAACCAACCTTGTTAAGCCAGTACTATAGGGAGCTAACATTGTGCCCTTGCAGACAGTAGAGCCAATAAGGTCCTCAGGTACATCAGGAAGAGTATGGTCAGCAGGTCAGGAGAGGTGATCCTCTCCCTCTACTTAGCCCTTGTGAGGCCACATCTAGCCTCACTAAGCTAGATGTGTCCAGTTCTGGGCTCCTCAGTATAAGAAAGACATGGAGCTCTTGGAGAGAGTCCAGAAGCGGGTCATAAAGATGATTAAGGACTAGAGCATCTCACTTATGAGGAGGGACTGCAGAAGTTGTGCCTGTTTAGTCTAGAGGAGAGAAGACTGAGAAAGGATCTCATTAATGCATATAAATATCCCAAAAACAGGCACCAGAGTGCTGAGTATCACTTCTCAGTGATACTCAGCAACAGGATGAGGAGCAATGGCCAAAAACTAAAACACGAGTTTCATATCAATATCAGGAAAAGCATCCATATGTTAAGGGTGTTACGGCACTGGAACAGGCTGCCAGGTATGTCGTGGAGACTCCTTCTGTGGAGACATTCAAAATCCACCTGGTCACATGCCTGTGTAACCTGCTCTAAATAACCATGGCTTGGAAGGGGATTTGGAGAAATGATCTCCAGAGGTACCTTCCAACTGTAACAACTCTGTGATTCTGTGATTAATTTCAAATGCTTTTAAAAAGTTATAAGAAAAAAAAAACCTGTATTTTCTATGGTTTATAGTGGTTTATGGTATGATGCTCACATTAAGTACTAGATAAAAACTGAAAGGCAGGTACGTATCTAGATTAGATTTCTTCTTTGCTTCTAGAGAAAACCTCAAAAGTCTGGTTAGTTAAGTAACATTCAGCCTATGTGAATAAAATCTTTTCTTATCCTAAATGGTTATCCTTAAATCACTTTTCTACCTAAAGCCCCTTTAGAAACTAATCTTTTTTTTTTAATTCATTGAAATGATCTGATTTTTTTTTAGACAAAACAGATTAAATTTAAAAAAAAAGTTAAAATTAATCTGAAATAAGTAACCACATTTTTCATCTTTTTTTCTTAAATAGGCACAGAGCATATCCAGAATTTTTATTAAATTTTTGTGTACATTTCAAGGATTTTTGGTCTCCCCAGTTTAAGAAATATGTTGAATTGCTTGAGAGGGTCCAGAGAAAGGTTAAAAGGATGGTGAAAGGACTGGAGAACAGGCCTTATGGGAGCAACTGCGGGAACTGGGACTGTTCAGCCTGGAGAAGAGGAGGCTCAGAGGTGACCTCATTACTGTTTACAACTACCTGAAGGGAGGTGGCAGTCAGGTGGGTGTAAATCTCTTCTCTCAGGCTGCCAGCACCAGAACAAAAGGACATGGCCTTAAGCTACACCAGGGGAGGTTTAGACTGGATGTTAGGAAGAGCTTTTTCACAGAGAGAATGATCTTTCATTGGAATGGTCTGCCCAGGGAGGTGGTGGAGTCGCCATTCCTGGAGGTATTTAAGAAAAGACGGGATGAAGAACTCAGTGACGTGGTCTAGATAATGGGAGGCTCAGATTCACAGATTCACAGAATACTATGAGTTGGAAGGGACCCACAAGATGGACAGAATGTGGTGCCCATGGCTCCGGGGTTATGGGTTCTGTCCCTGAGTGGGCATTAATTTATGAGTTGGAGTAGATGATCCTTGTGAGTTCCCTCCAACTCAGAATATCATGTGATCCTGTGAACCTTTCCTACAGTGGATTTCAGATGGAAACCTTAGCATGCTTCTGTGATTTAGAGAATCAGGAAATTACAAATTTAGTGTGTTTAGGTAAGGGCATAGAGATTTAGGGATTTTAGTGAATTAGTGAAAATTTAGTGAATATTTAGTGAATTTTAGAAGGATTAGCAGACTTTAGAATCATTCAGAGGGCCTGAGAGTTAAGGTTGAATATTAAGGGTGAAAAGATGCTGTTCTGCAGTGTCTGAAGGTAAACAAAAGCGAGAGTTAGCCAAAACAAGGGGAAAAGAATTAACAACATTGAAGCTAATTGGTTGAAAGACTTATGGCAAATGACATAATGTTGAAAGGATGAATATTTATAGGGTGATTTGCATATGTATGAGACAAGGGATTAAATATGGGTGGCAAATCTGGGCTGCCCTCTTTTGGCACCTGGCAAGGGCAAGGGACAATGCTGTCTCTCTTCCTTGGCTCTTAGGCCAAAAATAAAATTTTCTGTAGCATGCAAGCAATTACCTTGAGTCTTGACTGATTTTCCTTAAATCAGCTGGCACCCCAGATGGGACAAGTTTCTGTTTCCAGGGTGAAGGGTGGGCCCCAGAGCCTGGCTCCAACCAGGCAGGTTCCTGGAAGGTTCCTTCTCATTCCATCCCATGAAGCAGAAAAACGGGCCTGACTCAAGGTAATTAATTAAGGTAATTAAATTCTTAATTTCTGTAACTCTTATTTTTCTCTTAATTGGCCATAAAGGGGAGTCATACCACGAAATTTTATTTGATCATCTTTGATCCTGGAAACAAGCTAAGAATTACTTCAAGTTCCCCACTAAGCAGCTGAACGATCTGGCGCAGGAGCTGACAGGCACTGCCGGTGTCCGGTGCCAAAAAAGCGGCAGTAGCTTGGAGTTGCTGCCGGAAAGGCACGGAAAGGGACTGTTGCCCAAAAGGGATTGGAACGCTGCATGATCTGAAACCCGAATGGCTCCGCTGGATTTTTTTTTGCCATCCTCTAACAGGTGTAGTCCTTGAACTGCAGTAAATTTATAGACAATCCCTTTTTACCTGTAATTTGTTGATGGACCTAGGACAGATTTTATACTCGCTGTAACTTGACTTCATTTTATTCAGGTCAGTCTAGCAGAACACAATTACGCATGTTGCACACTGTAAAATGTGTGTATGCAGTACTTATTAATCCCTCTTGCAAGAAAGGATAAAAATAATAAAATTAGGGAAAACATCAGAAGTCGATACAAAAATATAATTTTAGATAATTAGGCTTCTTGCAGAATTGTTTGACAAAATAATGTTGTAAGAAAACTGACTATTTAAATATAGCTTTCCTACAGCATGAAAGGTTTACCTGTAAAACATTACCTGTCTCAGCTGTGCGATGTAACCAGTATCTATATATTTTCATCTTTAGTACAGTTGTAATGTTTCTTTTATATGAGTCTTATCTCCAGCTATAAATTTAATAGTTATTGCAGACTCTACCGCTTACATTAGTTTTAATGATGTGAAATTCAAATAATTCCTAAAGAGTTTAAGATTAATGCAAAATAACTCAACTTTGTGAGTCATGACTTATTTTTGCCAGTGACTCTGCAGTTGGATTTAGATTGAGAATGCGAGATCATTATTTGCCCATAGAAATGAGAGGCTCTTCATTTTAGTATATTTTTCATAAGTAATATGTGTTTGATTCTAATTTCTGTATTCAATAGGGATGTTTGATTCTAATTTCTGTATGCAATAGGGATTCAAATATTTGGGAACAAGTAGGGTCAAATTTCTTGCAGACTGCATAGCACCAGCCTGGGGATCATTCCAGCTGTGGAAAAAGTGCTTTGTGAGAGTATCTGATCACCCAGACCTATGCTTCAAAAAGCAAAAGCAAGTCTCAAGTACCAACAGAAAACTACAAGAAAACTCTCTTTGCTTTGCTGGTCCAACAGCTGAGAATAGAGTGTGCTGTTACATCAGACAAGGACATTGTCAAGGCTGATAATTTCTTTGTACCTGTCTAACCAGACCATCAGAAAAGTACTTCCCTACTTCATCTTTTTCAGGTTAAGAATGAAGCTGTCAGGAATTGAAATAAGGAGAGGAGAGAATAAATAGTTTTCATATTAGAGCTGTCTGACAATGAAGCAGCTGAGATACTGACAAAACCATGTAATTTAATGTGAATAAACTGTTACATTGCATGGCAGCAGATATATTAACTATCTTTAAAAGACATGTTCATCATGCTTCCAGAAATCTCAGACAAGAGAAATGGACCTCACTGCCAGGACAATCCATACAGCCTTAAAAGCAAAATTGTAAGCATTATGACTTTATAGACAGAGGAAGAAAACATAAAGAATATTATTTCTTGCCAGATAAAACATCAAAATACACAAAAACATGCCTCTCTTAACTATTTCATGATGACAAATAGTGCCAAATAATTCCAAAAAGGGCCAAATTAGATAAAACACATTTCTGTGTAGACTTTCCATGGGTTTATTCACTTTACTCCTGCAGCAGTTAATAAATACTTTGATAATGTCAAAACAGTGGCCTATAACACTGATGATTTATCAGCCATTCTTACTATCAAGGGTTAGAGGAGACTAATCAAAATTATATTAAAACAGATCCATGTAAAGGAATGGGATTAATAAACTCGGATTGTAAATTGTTTAAAAGAGACATATAAGCAAATTTACATTAGACCCACCCCAAATGATAGGCAGAGAAAAGATAAATCTTTCTTTTTTTTAATGTTCTTGTGAAATGAAGATAAGAGATTTTCTGACAACATTAAAATGAAGAATAAAAACCCAAACACGAAAAATATTATAAAATGGACAATGCTTATAATGTAATTTTGATTATTCAATTTTGTTTCACATTTTTCAGACTAAACTGAAACTTCTGGCTGTTTTAGTTCAGCCCGAGAGAAGAGATTTACACCCACCTGACTGCCACCTCCCTTCAGGTAGTTGTAAACAGTAATGAGGTCACCTCTGAACCTCCTCTTCTCCAGGCTGAAAAATCCCAACTCCCGCAGCCACTTCCCTTTCACTATCTCCAACACTCCTCAGCCTTTCAACCTCTTCCTTCAGCTCTGCTACCATGAGGAGTAGGTCATTTACCGGCTTGCATTGGATACAGGTGTTTTGCAGGTTGTGCTCCTGTTCAGCCATCAGGCTCAGGCATTCCCTGCATCCAGGAGTCTGGACAACCACATCCATTTACACAGAGGTTGTTTGGGTCTGAATCTCCCTTGTGGCATTGGCCTTGGCTTTCATCCCTCTGGTTCTAACCATTACTGACAGAAGGAGAGCTGGGAGGACAAAGACAAGGAGAGAAACAACCTACCAAGACAGCGTCTGTGACCCTGCCTGCCCGCCCTGCCTGCGTGAACTGCAATGCTAACTGCCTCTTAGTCACTCACTTACTCAAAGCCCCTACACTCACTCAAAGCCCCTGTAGTTAACGTCCCTGTTTGCACTTTTAGGGCATGACTGGAGAAGTGCTTGCATTCCCATTTCACAGCTGGGAACCTGGGCAAGGGGAAAACACTGATCTAAAGTTACTAATGTTTCAGAGATGAAAGTCATGTGGAATGATTTAAGGAAAATCAGTCAGGACTCAAGGTAATTGCTTGCATGCTACAGAAAAAGTTTATTTTTGGCTTAAGAGCCAAGGAAGAGGGACCAGAGTGTCCCCTGCCCTTGCCACGTGCCAAAAGAGACCCGCCCAGACTTGTCACCCATATTTAATCCCTTGTCTCATGCATATGCAAATCACCCTATAAATATTCATCCTTTCAACATTATGTCATTTGCCATAAGTCTTTCAACCAATTAGCTTCAATGTTGTTAATTCTTTTCCCCTTGTTTTGGCTAACTCTCGTTTTTGTTTACCTTCAGACACTGCAGAACAGCATCTTTTCACCCTTAATATTCAACCTTAACTCTCAGGCCCTCTGAATGATTCTAAAGTCTGCTAATCCTTCTAAAATTCACTAAATATTCACTAAATTTTCACTAATTCACTAAAATCCCTAAATCTCTATGGCCTTACCTAACACACTAAATTTGTAATTTACTGATTCTCCAAATCAAGAACCTTTCATGAATTTCAGATTTTCTGCTTTCTAGACCACAAAACCAGAACACCTCCATACCCTAATAAAAAGGGAGTCTCTTTTCTGTCTTGCAGCTCCAGCCAGGTCTCCTTTCTGCTCTCTTATTTATTTTCAAAGAATTTCAGTGGCAACTGACACCTTGCCAGAAGTACCTATCGTTTTAATAAAAATTATCTTCATAATTTGGAAATTGGATTGAGACATAAAAAACTTTAGATTCAGAAATTATCTGAGATTGACCACTGCAAGAGTTTTACCTTTAGTTTAGTTTAGTATTGCTTTTAGGTCTAAGAGGGAACAATGAAAATGAAAGAGTGACCTGAGAATCCTATTCATAATTGTCTCTTTACTACTAGATTAGAACTGCATTTTTATTGTTTATCTGATATTCTGCTTTGCAGCTTTCCTCTTCATTTGTTAGATGTGTTTAAATACTTGTGTGAATAAATCTTGTTTGTTTTATGTCACCCCATCACAACATTGCTTGTAAATAAAAGCTATTAAAGTGGATAAAAACTCTAATTTGCTGCTTTGGAAACACACTTCATTAAAAACACAGAAATCAAGGCATAGCTACAAAATCTACCATTTTTAGACAGCTTCTAATATAATTTGATTCCAAGATGGTTTAAAAGATTGCAGATAATACATAACTTGAAATAGGTAATAATTGAAATAGAAATCACTAAGCAAAGTTATTTTTGTAAGAGTAATTCTTCTTACGAGTGATGAAATTGCATACAGAATTCCTTGGCACTGCGTTTGGACAAGAATTTAGAGACATTTTTTATCTTTTACAATCTGTTTTTTAAAAATTGCAAATTAGAAAATTCGTAGAAAGAGCCAGAAATTCTCGTCTGTTTCTTTGAATTTGTTGTTCATCTCATGCAACAAGTATGAAAACACATCATGAAAATATAAGTCAGCTTGAAACCTGTATCATTTTTCAGGCACTGTAGAATAGAATACTTTACCGTATTTGCAGACTCTGAATCAGAACCAAGTCCTCCTTAACAAAGTAGGTGACTATGCCTCCCTCTATAGGAGTCCCATTTTATCAAATACTTCTACGGAGAACAAACCATATGGCCAACTTACTAAAAGACTCATGCTTTTTAAAAGCTATGAACATCTGTCTTATTTAAACAACATAGGAGCAAAATGAAAGTTTGGTGAACAAATTCATTAAAATGCAACATGGCAGAAAAAGAAAGCAGAAGCAAAATATGTTGGGGCTCAAACCCTGTAAAACAAGTCAGTGTAAACGTGGTTTGGGAAATTTGTAGATTTACAGGTCAATATAGTACAAATAAGCAGCTGAAATATTGCTACACTATTTATCTAATACAGGAACATTTTTCCAACTTTCCCATGCTAGTAAATGGTTATTTCACATCATTAATACAGGTAAAACTAGTAATGGTAACAGATGGGAAATGCTGGATTTTAAATGTCAGGTACAATATTTATTTTATGAATAGACATTATGGTCCTAAAGAGAAAAAAAATCCTTCTGTTAACTAACTCATTGGAATTCCTTTTCATTTTACTTCAATTTCTGCATTGCAGGTATCCAAGGGTCTGAAAATTGTTACTTTGCTTTTATAAGTGAAAGGGTATAGTACAGCAGGTATGCATGAACTACAGGACCTGGCTTAGCACCTTTTGTGTAAATTCTCTTTCAAAGATCAGCCTCTAAAACCTCAAAGATTAACCTCTAGAAATACAGCACAGAAACTCAGTAAAGTGAATTTCTGCAAGAGAACAAAAGAAGTCAAAGATGTTCTTTCCTAAATCAAGCAGAAGTTATTAGTGAACTGTTGCTATTGCAAGCACTAGTGATCTGTCCTCTACTATTTTTATTTGTTTAAATGGATTGGATAATGCTTCTGAAAGCAAGACTTCCATGTGATTCCAAATTAGGAAGAATAGCAATTAATGAGGAACAATGCAGGCAGTAACAGGACTAATGGATGACAAATGTAGTTCAATGCAGCTTAATGCAGAAAAATGAATCTGGTAGTGAAGGGGGAAAAAAAAGGAAAGTGAAAAAACCTTACCACCTGCAAGCTCAAACAAACACACAAGAACAAAATAAACGAACCAAACAAAAGAAGCAAGGAGAACAAAGCTAAGGGTATGTCCTTTCCTAAAAGGAATCCTTTGCCAGGCTTCAGCCTCAAGATCACCCAAGGATAAGAAAAAACCGTTAAAGTTTGGACAAACTACAGGGAAGATATGGAAAAAGAGATTATGATTATCAGACTGAGAAAGATGAGATTTTGCAGTTCTGTTCTTGCCTTCTCAATTCATTTTAGACCCTAAAGAGCTTGCCAAGGACTAAACACACGATAGTTAAATTGAAGCAATGAGAGTGACTGTTCCAGAAGTTTGCACTTTAATTTCCAGTTGGTGAGATTGCTATTTTCAGAGTTTCCATCCACCTTTTATTGTTTGCTTTCAGTTAGCCTGGTAGCTATGGTTTCCAAAGGTCCCCTGCCGATACTACACTATTGGAGGTTATTTTCATGAGTATATGCAGTGTTTATATACTGCACTGGCATGTCTGTGTTCCAAAAGGCAATTCAAAAAGGAGCAACAGTTTTCTTTTTTGTTTGTATAAATTCATTAGTATGCCTTTATAAAATAATTAATATGAATAGCTTTTTATAATTAATCTTTTCAAGTTATTCTTATCGCGTGAATGAAACCAGTATTCTCCAGCACTGGAAAGTTGCTGTTAATTCTGTTCTTTTAATCTTGTCATTTTTCAGTTGTAAGTGACTGAGAACATTTCATCTGAAGCTGCTTGGTGTGCTGATACATTCAGATTCACAGTTTTCCTCTGAATCATAAAGCAGATTGGAAAACACCACTGCATTGTAAAACATGATCTTTATCACAAGCAACTGTGAGGTAGCTTCCCGGTATTCTGTTATGGGTATGGTATGGACATTCAAAGCTGTGATGCAGTGCCTCACTTTAGTACGTGCTTAACATTAAGCATCTGAGTGTTTCTTCTGATGTGGGTATCATGGTGCATCTTCCTAAAGAATTAGGCTTCCTCCACGGATTTTAATTCTTTTGATGTGCCCTTTTAGAGAGTTACCCATTTTGTTTGAAAAATGCCTTGTTTCCTCAAACTTTCTTTTTCATTGTTGTTCTTTCCTGATAGGAGATTGTGGACAGTGTTGTATTTCTTGCTCCTCTTTTGTTAAAATTATTGGGGTTTGCCCTAGTACACAAAAAATATTACTACATTGCATGATTTTTTTTTTCCAAAGGTAAGTTTATTCACTGCTCTGAAACACTAACCTTTTACTTCACGAAAAGCATGAGGCATCTATTATAGAAAAATTGCATGCTATTCTTAAGGAAACACTTGTACTAATTCTAAAAATGATTTCTCACTTCCTATTCCCTGTCTCACTTTCACTTATACCTTTTTTTTTATTATTTTTTTTTTTAGGAACTTAAGATGACCTGGTTCAAAATACCATTTTTCATGTACCTTGCAGGGTTCTTCTGCTGAGCTCTTTGACTGGCAGTATGTTTCTTTTGAACACCGAATCCTGAACATCAAGGCCAAAAAATGCTATTTTGGTCAGATGGGAAAGGAAATTGCCTTGACTTTGTTCCAAGAAGGCAATTAAGAAATGATAAATTGGAATCCATATAAAGCTGGAAACGAAACTATAACTCTCAAATGTGTGATGCACTCGGATGTGTAAAATACCTCATAATAATAATAAATATTGTAACATTGTAAAGTAACAGAAATTAACAAAACCGTATAATAATGAGGTGATTTAAAAGCTAGAATGTGTTTGGAAAGTTCCATTCATTCTTGTTAATTTTCCCACCTTTTCTATGTAATGAGTCATCTATTCCTTTTAGTGTAAAAGTAATCTTTTAATGTGCTAACGTGTCACTTCTATAATTTCTTTGTACAGTGTTTCAGTGGAAATCCAAGACCGCTTCCGCACTTGTAGCAAGCACTGGCACTAAAGAGGTTGCAGGGAAGTAATGTGGGTTTCTGCTGTGCTGAATGGCTGATTCAAGCCATAACAGAAAGAAACATTACTTAATACCTTCTCTTGGTTGCATAGGCTACATATCAAAGATAAAATCTAAATCCTTACTCATACTGCAGATGCCTTATAGAACATGTTGAATGAGCAGCAGTGTTTTCCTGAGTGATTTTGTAGGTTTTAAGACCTTGGAAATGGAAAGAGAGCCTATCTTTATGATCATATGGAGCACAGATTTGGGAAATTAATTTTCAGTTATTAGCTTGTTTTTTATTTACAGACTGTTTTATTTTAATATTTTCATGTAGAATAAACTATGAATCTTTATAAGTTCCAACAAGTTCATTGCTAACACCACTACAGACATGGATGCTCTTTGTCTTTGTCAGACAGTAGAATAAAAATAATCATTTTCTGATAAGCTCTTCCATATTATTTTGGACTAACACAGTGGTGCAGTTCAGGAACCTCTGCAACTGCATGCAGGGAGCAGAGCTTGGAGGCTGCTACCTATCATGCATACTAAATTTCATTTAAGAGAATCTACCTGTTCATTCATGCCTCTTGATAAGTGAATATCCATCATCTTGTATGTATGAAAGGTGTTGAAGCCATTGCAATCTGTAACCAGTGGATATCTTCTTTTGGTTAAAAAAAAAGATACTCCAGGAGGCCTTTTCAGTGATGTTCATGAAGACAATATGAGCTAAGTGAATACTATTGAACATAGTCTAATGGAGGAATTCTGGGGAGGTAATTTAATTATTCTGACTACCTACTAAGTGACCTTCAATAGCTGAATAATGGAAATTACTTGTCCACAAAATTATCTGAAATTGAACATTAACTTTGACATTTTTCTGCTCAAGAGTTTGAAAAAGAATTAAGTGTTATTTGGAAGGTTTGGGATTTCCTTGTAATCAAGTGTTTTTCTCTTTTTTATTTTCCACTCTCTGCTGCACACTCTTGACTAATACTTTGGTACATGGTGACTACCAAATGTAGTAAAAGCAAAAGCAGATATTAAAAATGAATGTGTTTGTCTTTTCACATGATTACTAAATGTGTGGTTTAGAATTAATTCCCACTTAGATTTTTAAATGTTTTGCTACTCACAGGTTTGTGAATCTATTAGAATTCAATCTTTTTAAGATTCCTCTTCCAATAAATTGACATCTTAAATGGACAGAAAACACAGTCTGGCACTAGTGTATTTTTGTGAGGTACAGTTTTGTACTTTCCATCTTAAGTTCATCGTCACTAACTGTTGCTGAAAGAAAAATGTGCAGTGTTTGAACTGGAGCAAAAGGAAATAAGACTGCAGAGAAAGACTTAGAGAATGTATCTGTTATTCACAACTAGAAAGAACATAAGATTTAGCTTCAAGGTCATTTAAAGAAAGGGTGCCAATTACTTGTTTTAATTGCTCAATTGAATACCCAAGTGAATGTGCTGTTTCAGAGGAAAAGCCCCTCAGATAAGTTTGAGAAACCGTATGTTTTAAATTCTCGCATGAGAATAGCTTAGAAATCTTTTATTTGATCTATGTATGGAGCCGTTTATTCCTGCCTGGAGAGTCAGATGCCTCCTCAGTGAGGAAATCCTTCCTTTGTGCAAGGAGGTGTCTGAAGTCAAAGACCATGTTGGCAGAGTGACTACCCTGCGCTGTGATTACCAGTTTAGGATTTGCTGCTGATTTTTAAGCAGCTGGAGTTAAATGAAACTAATACATTATATTTGTAATTTGACTGACAATGCTGTGAACAAATTATATAATACTGGAGAAGTATGAACGTTAGTGTGGCTGAAGTCCAAAACTGAATTACCTATTAGATTCACTGAAATGCTTCTGTAGTGAAATGTGCTTCAGAACTGAAAATCTACAAGCTGGCAACAGCCTCTGTGCCGGTGTCTGTCTACCTGTGTCATACAATTTAAGAACTGCTGTTACGTCAAGAAGTGAAAGGGAAAGATTCCATACCTGTTAACCGATGTGGCTTTTTTAAAATAAACCTTCCAACTAGAATTCATGTGTATTAAATTAAATACACGTATACATTTTGAGGTCTGAGGTCTTATACTGCAAGTTTTAACAAAATATCAGCATTCATTTAAGCTCTTTTTCCGAGACCGTACTGGGATGAGTTTACAAATGCTGTAATGTGTTCTCTACGTCAGCTTAATTGTCTATAAAACTATGCATGGATTTTGAAGGGGAAAAGAGTTTTCATTTCAAGTCAGGTAATACTCCAGTGGTCTTGTGCATGTTGCTTTTCAGATTTAGTTGCCTTCACTATGAGCTTTCTAATTTAGAAAGGGAATTTTTACCTCAATGTCAGACTATTTCAGACCATAGGCAGGTCCTTCTCCAGTAATTAAAATAAAAAAAAATTAATGAGTGTTTTATTAATTTCCATATTTGGGATAATGATCATCTGATATTCCATCATTTAAAGCCTAATTTGAAGGACTATGACTTAAAACCTGTATCCTGGAAATGTAGAATTCTAAAAGATGTGCAAATAATGATTTTATCATATTTCCGGGGAGATATTAATATTTTTATTATGGGATTTTTAAATGAATATACTAAGTATACTTAAGAGCATCTAAATACCTACTGCATCTAAAACTCACCCCCAAACTGAAGAGAGATCAAAAAAGTCCCCTGCCTTGTGTTGGGTTTTTGTTGTACTTAAAATGAAAATAATTTCCTCTACATTGACTTCTAGTGAGAAAGTTATTAGGAAGGGATAAGATCCATAGTTCAAAATCCCGCAGAAATTTAGTGAAAGTTTGAAACTGAAATTTGTCTGCAACATTTGTAGCTCTACTTTTACACTGGTCATCAGAAGCTAGTATTCCTAGGAGATCTGAGGCAGAATAGCTCTCTAGGAATTTGTAAATGTATAGCAAGGTGCTGGGAGAACAATGAAATTTCCGGTGCCTATTTCTTGTCAAAATAATGTATAAAACCCCAAATTCTCAGCTAATCTACTGTGGCAATCCTGTGACTTTCCTCCAGGGTGTGCCCCATAAGACCAAAGTAATTTCAGTGTCTGTATTACCTTTTTTCAACCCATAAATGCTGACTCGGGGATTTTTCTCTCATTGATCTTATGTCTATCATATGGAATGTGTATATTTCTTTCATAATGGTCACTATATGTGCAGGGAAATGGTATGTCTAGTATTTCTTAAGGTAATAAATGTGTTACAGCTGTCAGTTGTTTCAGTCTCTCAGTGGATTACTTCATTTAAAACCTTTTACTTCTGGAGACCTGGATTTAAATTGTTTGTATGAGCTGAAAAAGGAAATGTGTTGGCCTAAGTGTATTTAATACATGATGTTTATACACAACAACAATCTTTTACACTTCAATGTGATTAATAATCTCTGCTCAGAAAAGCATTCTTGGATCCAAAGCAGCAATATACTGTTCAGATTCCAGTTGAATGTTAGCCACTCACAGGAAGGAAGATGGGAGAAAAAAGTATTGAAAGGTGGTTTTTAATGCAGATATACTTTACTTCAGTTACAACTTATTAGATGGTCACAACTTTGCAGTTCTAGTAAAATTCTTGTAGAGAAAAGGAAGAATTTTATCTGGAGATGATGTACCTGACTGTCCCTGCAGTTTTTGTGACTTGTGGTAAAAGTGAAGGAAGTGCTATTATCATATTTTTATAGCCCTTAAAATCTCAGTAACTTTTTATTACTAAGTGTCTATGAGGCAAAATTATCAGAAAGGCACACTAAATACGCACTTTGTGAGAATAGTAAAAAAAAAATATATGCACAATATGGAGACACAAGTTCTAAACATCTGAAATAATGTTCTATTTATTTGAAAAAGTATCTTCATTTTCATAGTCAAACAAGTAAAGGGAACTTCAACTAAACCATTCATTTTATAGTCAAAATCAATAGTATTTAGAGTTTAACTTCATGATTTGTGCCTTCAATCAGTTATTTGGACCTCTAAATACAGTCATGCCTTGGTATATTGCAGCTTCTCCATTGTGACCTCACTGGATCGCCACAAATTTTCCCCATGAATCTGCCTCAGTGATTGGTGGAGTGATGTGCAAAGCTTGCTGTTCGACGCATGCACAATATCTCTGCTTCACCGAGGGGCAGCACTGGTGCTCCCCATGGGGTGGCACTGGTCTGACCCCACGGGGAGGACACGCGGTGCCTCCTGCTCTCTGTGACGTTTATAATCCCACAGAGCCGTTCCGCAGTCCTTGCCCCTCTCCTGTGTGTCTCCACGCCCAGTCCCTACCATGGAAGGTTTACGCTGCGGTATGCCCCGGGCAGCCACTGAGTCCCAGTGCAGCACGGCCACAAGTCACACCATCCCCTGTTACTCTCATCCCAGTGGGGGACTGACCTCTGCCAGGTCCATGTTATTGTTTCCATGGCTACAGGCAAGGAAGGTGATGCGGTCTGTGCCCAGGGACTGCGTGCCCAGCACACCTGGTGATGACGTAGTCCCAGGGAAAGTGCGCCACGAAAGTGGGGCTGGGCTGGACACAGCAGCGGTGGGGCAAGTGCTGTATGCTGGGACGGTGCAGCGGTGGGACGTGCCCACACTGCTGCAGCTGCTGCAACAGGAGGAGACTTCTGTTTCCCCCTGCCCTTCTCCCCACTGCAACAGGGAGAAGCGGTGTTCTGCGGGGTCCATACAGCCAGTGCTGCTGCTCCCACACTAGGGACCAGGTGATGTACATATCGTAGCCACCACAGTTAAAGTGAAAGAAACTCCTATACCATCCTCCACCATAAGGGGCCCCAGGTGTCACAGTGTGGAAAACTTACGGTTTCCCAGGCTCCAAGAGCACTGGCCAGAGCCTGGGGGCATCACATCCCTGTCACGGCCCCAGAGGTTCCCCACTATGGTGGTGGTGCAAGCATGCATGGTGGCAGCAACCCAGCCACGGCTGCAGAAGTGGCAGCATGGCCAAAGAGAAGCCCAGGGATCCTCCAGTGGTCTCCTCAAGCAGAGAGGGCTTTGAAATGGTTCTCTTTGCTCCCCTGTGCTGTGAGAGCTCATGGAGAGGAGCAGAAACTGCTCCTCAGAGCTCCGGAGTGGTGGGAGGTGAAGCAATGGGTGTGGTCTGTATGCATATTAATGATCTGCATGTGTTCGTGAATTAGACAGTTCACGAGATCCTTGGGAGACCTGTTCCTTGCATATTTGGAAGTATGACTATACTCCAGTTATCTGGACCTGTAATTTATTGGCAGTGCAAAATTAAATATTGCATTTAAAAATATGGCCAAAATGAAAAACAGAGGGATGTCTAATAAAGAAAGCTGTTCTATGCCAAAGTAGTCTAAAATGTTTATTGTTCAACTATGACCTCAGGCAAACAGCATCTCCAATTGCACAACAGATACAATCCATTAAGTGGAAACGGTGACTGAAGAACATGGAAAGAATGAAGTTGACCAGAATAGATTTGTAAGTTAAAGAAAAAAAGGTTTTTTCATTATATGCATACTTTGCAGACTACTGCTTTATTGATGTGAAATAGCAGGGAGAGCTATGCTATGCTAGGTACTATACAAGTAAGGAATAAAAATATTGGGAAAGTTTAAAAAATATAGACTTCTTAAAGCTATTATATGACTTTCTCCCATTAAGAGTCTAACAAACCTGGTCACTTTTCTGGAATTTACATTCCCATTCTCATTTTACTAAATTTTATGACTAGATATGCAAGGATTGGAATTTGGTTTTGTTATTTGGAGGCTTTTTATGTATTTCAATCTTTGATAGTAAGTATTTTAGGAACAACATAAGCAGAAAGGATGTATTTTAACATATATGAAAAGAATCCAAATTTTCAATATCAATATGTAATCAATATCTGACTTGAAGGTTTTTTCCCATAGTTACTTCTTTTTCCATACCCACCCCAAAATTTCACAGTGAAAAAAAATTGGACTGCCTGTGTGTTGGTATGAAATTTGTTTTTGTTTTTAAATGTATAACTGTAGGAGCAAGCTACATTTGGCTAAAAAGCATCACACCATGAAAAAGAGCAAAGGCCTGAGAGAAGCTAAGAAGTCAGACAGGCCTGCAGCTAACTAAAACAATCTCACTGTACCACAGATGTTGATTTCTATTCCCTCAAGCAATCTCACGGTAACGAGAGAAGTGTCCTTCACTTCCCTGGGTGCTCCCATGGGAGCGTCCTTGCACCCTGAAGGGGTCTCACAGAGGGAGGTATTACTCCCTGCTTTCCCATGCTGAAGTATGTAAACTTAAAGACAGGTTCTCATATGAAGTTCACTGGTAAACACCACCTGCAGTGTGAAAAACATGCTTACTGTATAAGAATCGCTCGGGATTTCAATAAACAGATTCAGTGTGTTAACCTGCATACTGAGTCCATGTCTCTCTTCCCTTCTCTACATATAACAACCTTACTAAAAAAATATATTTAGCTGTAAAAGCTTTGTAAATAGTCTGTGTAGGCATATCAAATAAGGATATTTATGTACAAGGTCAAATGAAAATGCAGTTATTTCACAGAATCATAGAATCACAGAATTAGTAAGGTTGGAAAAGACCATAGAGATCATCAAGTCCAACCTATTACCTAACCTAGCCTAACATGTTATCTAACCTATCGTCATCCTGCTACCAGCACACCATCCTACCTATAACACACTACCCTAATATCTAGGTCATGCCACCAAGTACATCATCCAACCTTTTCTTAAAGACCTCTGGGGACGATGACTGCACCACCTCCTTGGGCAGCCCATTCCACTGAGAGATCACCCTCTCTGTGAAAAAGTTCCTTCTAATGTCCAGTCTAAATCTCCCCTGATGCAGTTTAAGACTGTACCCTCTCATTCTATGACTTGTAGCCAGAGAGAAGAGACCGACCCTCACCGGGCTACAACTCCCTTTCAGGCAGTTGTAGAGAGCGATAAGGTTTCCCCTCAGCCTCCTCTTCTCCAGACTGAACAACTCCAGCTCTCTCAGTTGCTCTTCATAGGGCTTGTGTTCCAGCCCCTTCACCATC
>WEKX01003759.1:1138-52732 GCA_013390025.1 Pitta sordida | reverse complement strand
CTTAGCAAGCTCATCTGCCAGCTCTCTCAACACTCTGGGATGTAGCCCATCAGGTCCCATGGACTTATGAGGGTCTAGATGTCCTAGTATGTCCCTTACATCTTCCTCCTGTATTAAAGAGGGGTTAAACCATTCCTCATCTGTGTTGACTATAACCAGAGACCCTTGAAGAGACCTTTCTTTATGTAAGCAGTCGTCTTTACTATTAAAGACAGAGGCAAAAAAATCAAGTATCTCTGCCTTTTCCTCATCCCCAGTGATCATGTTGCCCTCCTTGTGCAGTAGAAATTGGAGTTGCCCTTATCCCTTTTTTTGCCATTAATGTACCTGTAAAAGCCTTTTTTATTATCCTGTATATTAGTAGCCAATTGAAGCTCAAACTGAGCTTTTGCATCTCTAATTTTTTTTCTGCATATTAGTGTGAAATTTCATTGGGACAGATGTAGTGAAAAAACTAACAGAAAAATGAACAAACTCCTTTTTATGTAATGGAATTTATACTAAGGTAGGATTTTAATAAAGTATTTAATTATGAAAAATCATGTAGTGTTTTTATCTTTTATATTCTAGGCCCTTCCTGTCATAGGGTAAATACAGTAAAAACTGGACAGCTACACTAACTGAAGATGACAACAGGGGAAAGAACAAAGAAAAAAGTCTGTTGTAATTTAATTTTAAAAGGTACCATCATTTATTTTCAGTTGGCATTCAATTTTCAATACAGGCATTTTAAAATGCATTACTGTTTAGTTTTGAATGTTATGGTAATTTGGGAATTGACTTAGCTTTTCTCAGAGTTTGAGATTTGAGGCATATTAATGAACGTGTTTCAGATGACAAATGGTGCTTGAAGTTTCCATGTCTTTTAATTCATTTTTTATTAGAACATGGATGTTTTCAGAAATATAGATGGCATTTGCCAGCCACAATGGTCATCAGATTTCAACATACAATGTGATGCTTCAGTGAAGTTTGAACTTTAGAGTGATTTAAAATTCATTGGTAATATGGCTATAAAGGCCGTGTTCTCTGGTTCAGAATGCAATAAACTGCAGGATAGTATTTCCTTTGCAGCCATACTGAACTTCCAGTCTATTTAATTCGGGGCATTTTTTTTTAATTAATGGTGGACTAACCTGTGAATTCCAGTCGTGCTTCGTCATGCTTCATCCTGCTCACATAGTCACAAGCAGGTGAAGGTGCACAAAGATTTTGCTAAGGGAAGGAAAATGAGTNGAGAGAGAGAGAACTTTATGGAAGGGCAGAGAGATGGTTCCTACCCTGGATCTGGTCAGAAATACCAACCTGCCTGGTTTACCCCTACCCTATGTTCCCCCTTTTTCTCCTGGTGGAAAAGGGAATATTACATCTATTGTAAGAGAAGGAGGGGTGGGGGGAGAAAGGTTGCCTTCTAAATGATGCTTCCCTTGCAGTTCTGATCTTGTTAGTTAGAAAATAAACCTTTTATGTTCCTTACTTATAGTTTTGCCTTGTTTTTGCCTATAACCAGGTTTATTCTCCAGTTTCTCTCCTTCAGGAGAAGTTGGGGTGGGTCTCTGGCATCCAGCCAGGGTCAAACCACGACAGAGTAGCACAAACTGAATTGTACAGTCGACTCCTGAAACTCATGGACCATTGAGTCTTCCCAAATTCCTGTGAGTTCCAGAATCCATGAAGACAGCAAACGCCATGAGTATTCAAGTAGGCAATGCCTGTAGCCATGCCCCCTACATGACTAAGGTCTAGAGAGCAGTCCTGGGAGTGCAACTCTCTCTGTAGTGCCTCATTAAAGCAGAAGAAAACCCTTTTGCTGCTTCCCAGCCACAGAATCCCAGCTCCTGGATGGGAGCTGCTTTTCTGAATACAGAAACCTGAAAGCAGCCAGCACGGCTTGAAGCCGGTGCCCACCTGCCCAGCGGAGACGAGCGTGCATGGAGGATGCACCTACTGTCCTTTCCCGGCTGTGTCTGTGCTGGGTTTTATTGGGGTTTCTGGTTGCTGGTGTATGTCTCTTGTGTTCAAACAGGGCAGAGGCACTGTGCTGCTCCAGAGCAGGACCCTGGGGTAGGCTTGGAGAATGGAGTTGCTGCTGGGCGGGGCAGTGCTGTGGGTACCCTAGCACTCCATGACAGGAGTGACAGCTGCATGGGCTGGGACAGTTGCTACTGTCAAAGGGGGCAGCAGTGCACCCAACCAGCACTCAGGAGAGGGCTGTGATGCAAGCAAGGCTGTGGCACATGTGCTGCTGCTATGTTTGGGGCAGGTGTTTTGTTTCAGTTTTCTTTTTCAGGGACTGCAATAGCCCCGAGCGAAGCTTTCAGCTTTCTGGTAGGAGCGGTGGTCCAAGCAGGAAGACCTGAGCTGGGGTGCAGAGCCAGGGCAGCTGCAGAGGTTCACTCTGCTCAGCCGTGTTTGCAAATGTGAGGGCTACAGCCGTCTTCGCAATGGTCATGCCCCTGGCTGTGCTGGTAGTTCTGGTCTACCCTTTAACCCGTAACAGCAGAAGGGAGGTCAGAAGGCGAAACGGCTTCGCACAGGAGGGGTTTCCCCCTTCAGAGTAACCCACTGCAATGGGAGCCGAACAGCAGCGTGGTGGTATCCAGGCTTTCAGGATGGAAGCCGCATGTCCACCAATCATGTCATAGGTGGAGATGGAGTGGGCAGCCCATCTCAGGGACCGTGGCCATGGCTGGGCAAGCCGGTGCCGTAATCACGGGCTATCTGGGTGCCTGCGCCCACTCATCTGTCCATCCTTGCTGCGGGAGCACTTTCCCTAGGGCTATGTATCGACCAGGGCCACTGCTAAGCTTAGAATAACAGGGTGGTTAGCGTGCCTTCTCATGAGTCTGCTGGGTCTCAGTGCGTCCTCGTGGCCTGGGGCAGCTGGGGCAGCCAACACTGATGCATCCCTGTGCAGGACTATAAATGTCTCATAACCTCTGTAACACTCATAAGAAAGTGATCTGTGGCTGTCCCTAGTGAGCGAGAGGCACCACCCACCCACCCATGTGCCAGTCCCACCCCATGGGGAGCGACAGCTCTGCACCTCCATGAAACAGAGCAACTGTGCATACGTCAACTGGACATATTAGTGAATTACTAATTAGAATTTGTGGAGAAATTTTTCACAAATGGTTGAAGCAGCGAACAATTAGGTGTGAATAGTTGAGATATGACTGCAATTGAAAAAAAAATTTAAAATGAATTTGTAACATTCGATTTTTCTTCCTGCTCAGCGAAGAAATTATCACAAGATACTTTTATGATTCTCAGTGCTTCTAGAATGCAAAAATAAACCGGATGGTTGGGGGTCTTAATTGACACACTCTATTTTTTTCCTCAAGGAGTACAAGACCTACCTTCTAGTCATACATACGAAGTGGAATTCACTGGTTATGTTATCTCTAAAAATGTTTTTTAATAATGTTGTTCATCAGTTGACATTGCTGCTCCATTTTTGCACTCTGGATATACAAATTACCTTTTTTACCTAGAGTACTATATGATTCTCTATTCCTAAATCTTCATATGAATCCTGTGCTTGCCTGTACATAACAGTAAAAATACTCATCACTGTGTTAGAGTTCTAACTCTACCAGCAAGATGCAAATCTAAATCTCTGCATCAAGGAGCAGTAAGGACAGAACTGGTCTTCAAGAGCAAGCAAGCCAGGATCTATTGGTGGATCTACCTGGGGCTGTGTCTTCATCAACAAGATGCAGTTTCACATGGGTTGAATCCTGTAGGCAGAAGCAGGTGCTGGTGATAGGGTCCATCAGCAGGTACAGACAAGTGAGCAATGGACTTGGGTCCTTCTATGGAATCCAGCCTGGAGGAAAGTAGGCACAGCCAGAGATCAGGCTGAAGAAAAGGCTACTACATAAGATCAAAGTCCATCCAAGAGGCAAGGCCAGAGAGACAGCTGCAAGCAGCATGTATTCAAGGAGTCCAGGAGAAATCCCACTTCCAACAAAGGGCCCAGGTCTATCCATGACATAGGGTTAGAAGCAGGGCTGGAGACACACCTCCAAAACAAAATTCAGGCAGTGACTCACACTGCTCCTTCGTGCACTCTCCAAGTACGTGTTTTATTCACCTAATAGACAATCACATTCTGATTTGTCATGGATTGGAAATTTGCTCAAAATATTTTTAATACTTTATGCCTGTNTGCTCCCCATAGGGCTTGCCCTCCAGTCCCTTCACCATCCTTGTCGCCCTTCTCTGGACCCTCTCAAGCAAATCTCTATTAATATTTTAATGTATCTCTATTTTTGCATCTTCCTATGAAAATGTTCAATATTTGTTACCATTTGAGAACATTCTCCTTAAAAGCATAAATTCAAAGGGGCCCATTAACTCAAATCATTCACTGACAATTGGACAGGAAATTTTAGAATGTTCCAGTAATCCCTCTTCAATTATTTTACCCAATGACATCTGTGTACCTTTTGGCAACTTTCCCCTAAGAAAATATTTTAGAACATTGATGCTTTCTGGGGACATCTTGATGAGCAGAAATTAAGGGCACCCTGAGGTAAAAAAGACACAAATTATAGCCATGAACATGTCCAAGAAGAGTGTGGACTTCAGCAGTGGTATGATTTACATTTGCAGTATTTCATATTTTACTTGTTTCGGCATTGGTATCACAAAAATATTTAATAATGCCTATAATATTTTTTTAAATGTCTTAATTTTACTGATAACTGTGCAATGAAACCTGAAAACAGACTAGTGATATTTCACCTTGCACTGAGTCATTGAATACTTGTCCAAAGCCCACCAAAAAGCATAAAAAGTGTTCTTGTGAGTTGGACAGTGCTTCTTGATATTCAAGGCTGTTAGTTGATGTCAGATGCAAGATGACAAAGCTTCTTAAAGGAAAAAATGTATTTCCACCCATCAATGTTTGAAGTATTCATACTGAGCAGGCATAGAAAACTATATATTTTCTGTTCAAATAAAGTCTTTAGTATTATTGATTTGCTGTGAAGCAAACTCAGGTGAGTATGAAATTTGTTTAGGACTTCAGCATACAATGAAATTAAATTCTCCTTAATCACTTGTAAATGCTTTGTTGACTCTGATTATTTTGAACGAACTATTTCTGTGATTTTCCTATAGTTGATATCACAAGAAGCAAATAAGCAAACTGAAAGTTCTCCACAATATGACGTACTGTACTGAGAGTCTGAGAAAAAGACATTGAATAATTACACTGAAAGTTTTATTAAGTGTCATTAATTTTACTTTCTTCTACTGAAGTCAATATATAGAATGTTTTATAGCATGGTAGACTGTAAAAGTTTATGCAGTTGACATCTTCCTCTATTTTGAAGCATCAAAGAACTAGATTTTTTGTGGTAAAGAGGGGTAGAAGAAGTTGTGAGGTGACAACAACACATATATTCAGCTGAGATTTCTGCTGTGGTAGACTAAATTTAAGACCCTGAAGTTTTATGACTGATAATGCAGGAGGCATGAACACCATCCAAGTCAACAGAGCAGCTTAGTCTGCTAGATATCACATATGCATGACTGTCATGGGTTTGATGTTAGACGTTTTGTTTTACATGTTTGCAAAGGAAAAGTTTTAATCGTTTTTCTCTTTCCCCTTGCCCCCTTCCCCCCTTCCCGAGTTTGAGGAGGGTGGGGGAGGGGGAGGGACCATGAAAATGAGAGGACCCATCCTGAGTTTGAACAGAACAGCCTGGGAATTCCCCTGCCTCTCCAAAGCCACGAGGTTGATAATGAAAGTGGATGTGATCACCGCTGAACAGGTTAGCCAGCGGGACAGGCCCGAGGGGAGTTCTGGGATTTGTGTTTGGCAGTTGCTGCTCCGAAGAAGGAGGTGTAAGGAATTGGAGAGCGCAAGACTTCAATTCCCTAAGAACTTTGCCCCACAGGCTTCTGCCTTTTTGGAAATACTGCGGCATACCGGAAGCTGCCTCTCTTCTTCCCTTGCTCCAATGCTGAGAAGTGGCTGCTACTGACTCCTGCTGCTACATGTCCAGAGTTCCTGCTTTGCCTTGCCTCGGCTGCTGTTTCCGTGTGCTTTTTTCCTGCTGCTGAGGAGAGGACTGTTGCTGAGGAGAGGACTTTTGGACTTGAATTCAGACTTCTACCAACATTTTCGTGGGTTTGCCTGCCAGCTGGCTCTAAAAGGCAGCTTGTATATTGCTAGCCCCAGCATTCTGTTATCTGAGTACATTCTGTTATTTGAGCAATACTGAGTATTGCTACCCCCATCATTTTGTTTATGTGGGTGGGTTTGGGGGTAATTGGTGTATTTCCCTGTTGTTTGCCAGTGTTGGTTTGACTCATATATATATTTTTTTTTCATATATCCCAATAAATATATATATATAAATACATATACAGTGAATCCTCTCTGTATAGCGACTTCTCCTTCACGACCTCGCCCATTTGCGAAGCAATTTTTTCGCAGTCTGACTTCCAAGGTCTGTGAGGGTCCTCAGAGCACGCATGTGCTGTGCCACTGCTTTGCTGAGGGGCAGTGCTGGCTCTCCCTGTGAGGTGGGATGGGCCCACCCCCTGGGGAGGGCACACAGGGACAGCGCGCAGTTTCTCCANCCAGCAGCTGCGGCCCCACAGCAGCCCCTGCCCTGCAGGAGCCTTGGCCCTGCAGCAGCCCGGCCCCCACAGCAGCCCCCGCCCCGTGGCAGCCCCGGTGGCCCGAGATGCCATGCCAGGACACCATGGGCATGCGCATTGGGGTCGGGGTCGGGGAGCCGCGGTGCGGGATTTGGAGCACGCCCACAGCAGCCCGGAAAAGCCATCAGATTCTCGGGGCGGGAGTGTCTCCTGAGTCAGAGGGGGCTCAGAAACGGTTCCCTTTGCTTCCCCATGCTCAGCGAGTCTGAGGGGAGAAGCAGAAAAGTGCCTGAAACCCGCCGGAGTTCCAGGGGGTGGGGCAATGGGCGTGGCCTGCATGCATATTAATGACCTGCTGTTCTTTGAGAGTTTAATGTTTTGTGATGCCTTTGGCCAGTCCCTTTCCTTGTGATGGAGGAGGTAACTGTATATTACATATATATATATATTCATATATATATTCCCCTCATTAAGGTTGGTGTTTCCTCTTAACGGTCTCTCGTCCATTTTCTTTGAAAGCAACCCCCAACATTGCCCAAAACAGGACAGTGACACAGTGTAGAGGCCACATATAACAGCAGCTATAGATGCTGCTGTTCACAGGTTGTGAAGTCAACTTTACCTGTATGATTCATGAATCTCCGCCAATTCTTTTCTAAGGCTGGGACACCAAAATCTGTGTTTCTAGACATATATATCTCTTTTTAGAAAAGCATCTTGACCACCAAGATACAGGATATACTGTAAATAAATAGAAGCAAGAGGTTTCTTCTCCAGCATTCAAATCATTGCTGAGTATCAAGATCCAAGAGAAAAGCAAGTTGGAAAAGTTTATACTCTTTCAATCCTGCAACCGAGAGGCATCTTTACTCAAAAAATCCTACTTTCTGTAAAAACAGGGACCGGCATGCATATGCAGGTCTAAGATTTTATTGTTAGTTCAATTAACAGTTTAACAATCTAAGCAACAAAGAACAAACCTGTTCTTATCAGTCCAACGCCAAGAACAGTATTTCTAGACTAATTTATGTCATTATTACAGGAAAATCTCATCCACAGATACAATAGCTACACTTTCAGATACTATTCTCTGATTTTGCAGTCACTCCTCCACAGACGTTTTTGGCCCTAGAATTGACAGTCAAGCCTCACTGTTCTTGAACAAGAAGTGTATGTATACGGATGGAGATTGGTGTATTTTAGCAAGTCATAAGTGTCTTGGGGGCTTTGCTAGGATGCCTGGTGAAGGTTTCTGCCTCATTCTCCCTGTTAACTTGTTCTTTCCTCATTGCTTCTCTGAAGGGTTTCAACTATCTAATTAGCTAAATACACATTAGTTGTCAGCTAGAGTAGCAAGTCCTCAAGTGTATTTCACCTTTGAACCTAAAACTTCTCATAAGTGAGTACCAGTGTACGTATAATTTGAGTTAGATTTAAATTTTAAAAGCCATGAACTCAAGAACTGTTTGGCCAATTTTGTATATGAAACCCGTTTTTGTGTTACAGCTGCAGAAAATCTGAATGAAATCTGCTTCCAACCTCCTATGTACTTTCACTTCAAACTAGACACTCAAGAATATACTTAAACTGCAGATCAAGCAGTTTATGAGTTTAATAACAGTCTAATGGAATTCATTAATTCATCTAGGAATAAACTGATTAAAGGGCTATGAAATCCCCACATACACACTTTTAATATTCATTAATCTTTCACATAAACAGAGGGGTTTTTTTCCAAAGCGTAACATTTCACAAAACCCCACGCAAACAGCCAAAAGTCCTAAACAAACCCACCTACTCAAAAAACTCAGAAAAAAAAGGAGACCAGTGGCATCCTGGCCTGTATTAGGAACAGTGTGGTCAGCTGGACTAGGAAAGTTATCCTTTCCCTGTACTCGACGCTGGTTAGACCACATCTTGAGTACTGTGTGCAGTTCTGGGCTCCCCAGTTTAAGAAGGATGTTGAGCTGCTTGAGAGGGTCCAGAGAAGGGTGACAAGGGTGGTGAAAGGACTGGAGTACAAACCCTTTGGGGAGTGGCTCCGGGAACTGGGGTTGTTCAGCCTGGAGAAGAGGAGACTCAGAGGAGACCTGATTTCTGTGTACAACTACCTGAGGGTGGGTTACAGCCAGATGGATGTGAATGTCTTTTCTCAGGCTGACAACACCAGAACTAGAGGACATGGCCTTAAGTTTCACCAGGGGAGATTTAGACTGGTTGTTATGAAGAGGTTTTTCACAGAGAGAGTGATCTCTCATTGGAATGGACTGCCCAGGGAGGTGGTGGAGTTGCCATCCCTGGAGGTGTTTATGAGAAGACTCGATGAGGAGCTTAGTGACCTGGTCTAGTTGGTGGGAGGCTGTGAGGGAGTTTGACTAGATGATCCTCTGGGTCCCTTCCAAATCGGAGGAACTTGTGAACTTGTGAACTCAAACCATACCTAGACTTTGGGCCTGTAACTCTGTCAGTTGTAATATCAGTTATCATGATCAGAGCTCTGAATGTAACATGCTACAACTCCCATTGGACCTGTACTTCTAATTTGCTTCCTGTGGAAACCATTGTATAAAGAAAAAGAGGAGCAGAAGTAACTATCTCTGTCATATTTGACAGTGAGTAAATCCACATCTAGGTTGTGCTCTTCCCTAAATGTTGGGAGATGAAACCCTGTCTGAGTTACTTGAATGCAGCCTTAGAGAGCTCTGAACAATAGCCTGAGTGACAGTACATTCCTGTGATAACCAACAAGGTCCTGCGCCCAAAACTCTACCTCTTTACCCTGAGTTATACCATACATGTTGTCAAATAGCCCTCAGAAACAGTTTCACAGGTTCACAGGTTCATAGGTGTCCTGGTTTTGGTTTTTTGCTGCTCTGGCAGCGAGTGGGTTAACAGCTCAGCTCTTGTCTGGGGCTCAGTTGCTGCCATGGCATTCAAGATCATAGAGATAGAGACATCTCTGTGAATAAACATATTTGGGAGAGAATCAAAAAACAAACTTAGTAGCAAGATGTAGAGTGCCAGTTCAGAACCTGTGTGGAGAGGCTGAAAGCCTGAAGACCCACCCCGGCCTACTGAAGAAGGGGTAGGAATGTTCTTCCAGGCATCCCTCTGCTGCTTGTGAAATTGGATGGACNCCTATGACCAGTTTTATTTTCCAGTTTTCCTCCTCCAGGAGAGGTTGTGGTGAATTCCTGGCATCCAGCCAGGGTCAAACCATGACAATAGGTTATTCTGAGTTGGAAGGGACCCACAGGATCATCTAGTCCAATTTCTAAGTGAACACCCATCCAGGGATCAGGCCCACAAGCGTGGAACCACGGGCACTACGCTCCATCTATCCAAGTCTCCCACTATCTAGAGCATGTCACTGAGCTCCTCATCGAGTCTTCTCTTAAACACCTCCAGGGATAGCGACTCCACCACCTCCCTGGGCAAACCATTCCACTGAGAGATCACTCTCTCTGTGAAAAAGCTCTTCCAAACATCCAGTCTAAACTTCCCCTGGCGTAGTTTAAGGCTATGTCCTTTCGTTCTGGTGTCATCAACCTGAGAGAAGAGATTCATACCTACTTGACTGCAACCTCCCTTCAAGTAGTTGTAAACAGCAATGAGGTCACCTCTGAGTCTCCTCTGAACAACCCTAATTTCATAACTATCCCTTCTCCAGAGGATCCTGTAACCAGGAGTTACAGGACAATCACTAAAGACACTGCAAGCACAAGGCAATAAAATACTTAACTTCAGTGTTTCCTGCAAACATAACCACATTTTGACAGTAGATTTTAGTTCTCTACATCTAAACAATACCGACACCCTAACTACAACACTCATATGCAGAAAGGAAATACAACTGACTTAACTTCTTTGCAACACACACATAGTATACAAGGAAACATGAACCCAATATTGTTATAAATATCTTGTTATCTTGTTATACATATCTTGAATCTTGTTATAAATATCTCTGCTCACATAAATTCAATTACCTTCTGATGTCGCTTCTTTTCCCCTCTTGCTAAGAATAAGTGGCTTTCCAGCATAATAGAAGTGAAGAGGGTAGAACAGTATATTTGGTTGATAACAGTAGGTTAATTCTATTTCAGAGTATGTATCTTATGTATTTTTATCACATGGAACTAACTTAAAATTTTAAGCAAAGTGAAAAAAATAAATGAGAGAAAAAAGGCTTAGTAAAGTTTGTGAGAAGCCAAAGACTTTTGGATCATGTATTCTTTAGACTAGGCTTTCTATCTTCCGATTTCCATGCTGAGACTTTCTTGAAATATTATTGGTCTCCTACTCTTGGGCAACCACAAATTCATATAAAAATTGTTCCTTTTAGATAGGATTAAGACTTCCTGAGTACACATCCCTAGAAAAAGATAGTTATGAACATTACATGTGATTCATGGACTCTAAAATTCTGCTTATCATTCATATAGTGCCTCAGTCATCCACTCTGCTGGAATATAAATAAGACCTTGGGTTGAATGAAAAAGTTAATATGCAGTACATAAGCAATACAAGATTATGGAAAATAAGAGGTTATGCTAGTTGGGTGGAACACAAACTGAATTTCTGATGAAATGCTTGTTGTTCAATGAAAGAGAAGTCAATTTGTCAAGAACAAAAAGGGTTAAACCACAGTGCAAGCACTGAAAGCACTGCTCATGACAACAAATATTTTGAGTAAAAATGTCAAGGTACTGTACCTAAAAAGAAGATGAAAGTGAAACAAACTGCTTAAAAGATAGGTAATTAAGTACATTTAAGATTTTCTTTTAATGTTCTAGTGTTCTAGGACTGGAGGATAAGCCCTATGGGGAGCAACTACAGGAACTGGGGTTGTTCAGCCTGGAGAAGAGGAGGTTCAGAGGTGACCTCATTGCTGTTTACAACTACCTGAGGGAAGGTTGCCGCCAGGTGGGTGTGGACCTCTTTTCTCAGGCTGACGACACCAGAATGAGAGGACATGGCCTCAAGCTATGCCAGGGGAGGTTTAGACTGAATGTTAGGAAGAGGTTTTTCACAGCGAGAGTGATCACTCATTGGAATGGACTGCCCAGGGAGGTGGTGGAGTTGCAGTCCTTGGAGGTGTTTAAGAGAAGATTGGATGAGGAGCTTAGTGACATGGTCTAGCTGGGGGGTGTAGGGCTGGATGGTCCTGTGGGCGTCTCCTGACCTGGAGTGGCCTGTGCGCCTGTGAGGGATCTAGGTTTATGTTCATCACTCTGGGGCGTGCATTCAGTCTCTGTACGGGTGTTAGATGGTGAGTTGGAGTTAGATTCTTGTGGGTCCCTTCCAACTCATAGGATTCTGTGATTCTGTGATTTTGTGACCTACATGAAAATTCTTTCATATATGTATAGCTCTGCTTCAGTCAATGGAAAATTTAGTAGTGTTCAGCCAAAGAAAATAATAGTTGTTTCTAACACGCAACCAAGATATATTCACTCAAACTTCATTGAAGTTTACAATTCTATCCTAAAGGAAAATATCAAATATAGCTGAGTCATTTAAATAGGTCACTGGTATGACAAGATTTTAATATGTACCATTATCGCAAGAAGAGACTCAAAGTATTTGTAGAAAATTTTCAAGATCAATCTCAGATTTATTAGTCATCCTTCAATACCTTGAGACCAATTCAATTTTTCAGAGCTGGATATCATTACCATTTTCAACAGAATTCTAGGTTTTAAATCAAGGCAAACACAACATCTAACCTTGGAATGAAAAAGAATTTACAGGATTGCTGGAAGGGCCAGGTCTCAAAGGGATTTAAATCTTTTAAATAATCCGTTCTGACTTTTCTTTTCCCCTAGAGAAGAAAAAAGGACAGCTGATACTAGGTTTAACAGAGTAATTAATAAAATCACACACACAAAAAGAGTGATCCACACAGCAGAAACGATACTTGTATCTTCAAAATTTATCATAAATTAGGATTTTACTGTGTGGTCTTGTGATCTCTTTATGTGTCTTCAAGTGGTTTGTTGTCTACCATGTTTTAACTTCCTTTTCTTGAGGATGGGTGCATTAGAAAGAATACTATTAATTTTAGATAAAACATAGTAGGGCAGAAATACACCACAACATTATATTGCACCAGATGTATATGGTGTACATATATTTTTGTGTGCATGTGCATACATTTCATACACACACACACATCTTTCAGGATGGCACAAGCTGCCACTCATTGAGTTTTAGCTATTAAATTTCTGCCAAAAGGCAACAAACCAAGCTGAAGTTTGTCATGCCAGGTGTGTGTGCCTTAGGCTCTTTTGTTTCCTATTACTAAAAAATAATTAAACTCTACTTGAAAACTAAGTAAAGGAAATAGCATACAGTTTTTCTTATATTGTGAAAGTCTGGCACACCATCTTTGACGGGCTCCAGCACTGCAAATCCTTGAAGTAGAATTTTGAAAATCACTGGAGACATCTTTTGTTACCTTGTAAATATCTACCTAAATTTGTCTAAAATACCAAACCTTCAAAGGAGAATAGTTAGCAAATGTTCAGTGAGAATAACTTATTAGCTGGAATTCTTGATTCTTCTGTGTTGAACATGTCTCACTTAAGTCTACAATGCAACTTCCTTGCAGCTCTGAGTTCCTGCAGCTGGTGTCAGATCTGGTATCTGATCTAAAAAGTGCTGCCTCTAAGGTTGTGCCTCTAAATGCTACTAGTACCTTTTCTGTCTCATCCAAGGCATGCAAAGCATCCTGAAAACTCTGCTGAGGAAACTGGTTGAGAAATCAGCTGCAACAAGACCAACACACCAACAGCCTCTGAACTCATCCATCCAACCAGTTCCTAAGCCAACATAAAATGCTTCTATCCAGTCCATGCTCCAAGAGTTTCTCCTGAAGCTTCTCATTGGAAATCATATCAAAGTCTTTGCTAAGGTCCAGGTACACAACATTCACAGCCTTTTTATCGTCAACCAGGTGAGTCAGATCATAAAAAAACCAGGCGAGTCAGATCAGGTTGGTAAGGCAAGACCTACCTCTCCTAAATCCATACTGGCTGGGTCTAATGTCATGGTTATTTTTCAGGTGCTGCGTAATAGAACATAGGATTATCTGTTCCATGACTTTGCCTGCGACTGAGGTCAGGCTGACAGGTCTATAATTATTTGCATCATCTTTCTGGCCCTTCTTGTGGATGGGTGTCACATTAGCCATTTTCCAGTTTTTTGGTACATCCAGCTGGTGGCCAGTCACTAGTGGATCAGTGCTTGGCCTGGCACTGTTTAATATCTTTATTGATGATCTGGACAGGGGAATTGAGTCCACCATCAGCAATATTACAGATGATACCAAGCTGTGATTCCGATAATATGAGATTTAACAAGTTTAAGTGCTGGGTTCCTCACTTTGGACATAACAATCCCATGCATGGCTATTGGCTGGGGGACGAGTGGCTGGAGAGTCATGAAATTTAGGAGTGATGGTTGACAGAAAACTTAATATGAGCCAGCAGTGTGCCCAGGTGTCTAAGAGGGCCAATGGCATCCTGGTCTGTATTAGGAACAGTGTGGTCAGTCAGACTACGGAAGATATTCTTCCCCTGTACTCGGCACTGGTCAGGCCACATCTTGAGTACTGTGTCCAGTTCTGGGCTCTCCAGTTTAAGAAGAACGTTGAACTGCTTGAGAGGGTCCAGAGAAGGGTGACAAGGATGGTGAAAGGACTGGAGAACAAGCCCTGTGGGGAGAGACTGTGGGAGTTGAGTTTGTTCAACCTGGAGAAGAGGAGACTCAGAGGTGACCTCATTGCTGTTTACCACTACCTGAAGGGAGGTTGTAGTCAAGTGGGTGCAAATCTCTTCTCTCAGGCAGCCAGCAGCTGAACAGGAGGTCATGGCCTCAAGCTGAACCAGGGGAGGTTTAGACTGGATGTTAGGAAGAGCTTTTTCACAGAGAGAGATATCTCTCATTGGAATGGTCTGCCCAGGGAGGTGGTGGAGTCACCATCCCTGGAGGTGTTTAAGGAAAGGCTGGATGAGGAACTCAGTGACATGGCGTAGATGATGGGAGGCTTGGATGGATGGAGCGTGGTGGTCATGGTTCCATGCTTGTGGGTTCGATCTCTGGGTGGTCGTTCACTTGGGAGTTGGACTAGTTGATCCTATGGGTCCCTTCCAACTTGGAGTAACCTGTGAACCTATGTGAACCTGTCAACAGAGACTGCTCTCTAGGAAGAGGAACTGGACAAGGAGTAGGGGTACTGCAGGCCATATTTAGAAGAGAAGGGTGAGAGTAAAGGGTGACAAATGAGGCCTGAAGCATCTGAAGAGTTAGGTGAGTAGAAGAGGGTGAGAGATATGTAAAGTGGGTTCTTCAGGAGCTGTAGTGAGAAGCCAAGGAAGAGACTTGGTCAAGAAACATGGTAAAACATGTAAATCAGATGAGCTCTGGAAAAGAGATGGATAGCAAGTCAAGGTCTTTGTCAGAGACCAGAATTTGGACAAAAGAGCTGTACAAAACACCAGAATGTATAACGAGAAATTTGGCCTACACAGGTGGGATATATATTGCTGGCAGCAGACTGAAGTAAGAAAAATGTGACTTAAACTGAATTTTTTTTATATTTCTCTATGCTATGCAATACAAAGAACTATGTAGAGTTATCAATATTACTTATCACTGCTTTATGAAGGAATTCTGTTTCAAAAGAGCAGCTGTATGCTTTGCATTCTGTTGTTCTTTGTTTCTCAAGCTGAACATTACATTTCTACATGTGTCTAGGATGTGGGTATCTCAATATTTTACATACAAAATACAGTTATACCTCCTCCATCGCGAGGAAAGGGACAGGCCAATGCTGTCACAAAAGTCCAACCTCGCAAAGAACTGCAGGTCGTTAATATGCATGCAGGCCACGCCCATTGCCCCACCCCCCGGAACTCTGCACGGGGAAGCAAAGGGAACCGTTTCTGAGACCCGCTGGCACCCCGAGAATCTGTGGGCCTGTCCGGACCGCTGTGACTGTGTGCTTACAGCGCAAACCCCCGCGCTGCTTCCCCCTACCACGGCGCTTGCGCCCAGGCACCCCAGCCCCTACGGGGCGGCCTCACGCTGGCAGCCTGCGCCGGGACGGCCGGGCGCGGGCCGNGGCCCTGCGGGGCGCCCCGCAGCCGCGACGCTCCTCCCTCGCCCTGGCTCCCGAGCACTCCCTCGTTCCCAAGTTAGAAGGGGCTCAGAAACCTGGCTGCTGCCATCATGCATTCTCCCTACTCCTCTGCGTCGGGGAAGGGGTGTCCCCGGAGAGGGCAGATCGGGTCAGAATCGGGAGTTTCCTTCCCTTTAGCATCCACACTTCCCAGGAGAGGTAGCGCTGCCCATCCGGCCCCAGAGGACAGAGACAGCTGCCCCCTCCCAGCACACAGCACTCGTCCCCCCTCATTTGTCTCACTTTCGTGAGTTTCGTTCACTTCCCCGAGTCAGGGACGGGAGCACCACACCACCATTACGACCACCTCCCCGCAAGGCAGGGTGAGTCCCGCCCCACAGGCACCGCGGCACCGCTCCTTGGCAGAGCAGAGTCAAACTGCGCATGTCTCAGCCAGCTCAGCTCACAGACGGCAGAATCATATTTGCGAAAAAATTGCTTCGCAAATGGGCGAGGTCGTGAAGGAGAAGTCGCGATACAGAGAGGATTCACTGTAGTCCATTTGTCCCTTCAAGAGTAGCTGATATCTAAGTATAAAAATTAATTAAACTTTTCTCTTAATCTGTGATAATTTCAGAAGGAATTGCTATCTCTTTAGTTGAATTGCAAACCAAAACATCCAAAACGATACTTTAGATGGAGAATATACAGAGTAGCCAGGCTAAATTTAGACAGTAGTGATTAGGGTTTAGCTTGAAATATTGCATATTTTTAGTCACATCACTGTTCATTCAATGAAATTATTCAAAGTACAGAATGTTAGGAATAAAGCAAAGGAGTACACTGTAGGAAAAAAAAGATTTCTTTTTTTTTTTTAATTGATTGTTTAGTTAGGGGTTTTGTTGCTCATACTGGCAGTTTGACAGATATAATATATGCATGTGCTTAATTAAACTCTTTCTTATTTCAAAAATTAAATTTTCGGAAGACTAGAGAGAACAAAATTTCATGTAGGTAAATTGCATTAATGATGTTAGTCATCTAAAATAAATAATGTTAATTTTCAAAAGTATATATACCTTGGGCTTTACAATATAACTTATTTTTTCACAAGTTTATAGAGTTCCCCAAATCAGACAATAAAATTATAATAATAGAAATGGAATATTATTTTTCAAACAGAAACAGAAATCAACACAAAAAATATCAGAAAAACATAAACTCTAGAGTTTCTTATGAATGTACTTAGGTAAAAAAAGAAAACAAAAATACTACTTATGTCAAAGGAGAGAGATAGACTTATTTTTTCATTATGTCACAGGAAGAAGAAAGGATTTAATCTTGGATCACTCAAAACAGTGTAAACTCCAAATCTGTCAATACTCATAAATTGGAAGCCAGGAATTGTTCTAAAGGCTGCAGAATTCATTCTTGCTGTTTCCATGCTTACTCTGGAATAAAAAAAGCAGGCCATATCCGTTCCCCATCTTCCTAGACAATGCAGTGATGATCATGCTATTGGAATCTAAATATACTTAAACCTACTCTGAAGTTCATAATTTCCTTGTAGTCAAACAGACACTAAGCAGAATTACCACATTTCAAAATATATTCATTCATAATTTATTTCTCTATAATCTGTGGTTGGACCTACTTTTATTGAATTGAACAGGACTGTTGCATAGATAGTAACTGCTGAAATGCCACACCAAATTGAATGAATCAGTGTTGAAAACTCAGACATTAAATACTGAATAGATGCAGATACCAAAGGCAGTCAAAGTTCTCAATTTCAAAATGTGTTAAGAGCAGCATGAGATAACATTTAGAGCCAGATAAGAGTGTTTCACAGCATTGGGGGGTGCTGATTGGCTGGTGATTTGTAAGGTTGAATTGCATAGCAATCTAAATGCACTTTGATTGTAACACAACTTCAAAATTGCTAAGATTTTAAACACTACTGATTATTTTAAATTATTAAATGAGCTGGAAGCAAATTACCTATGAAGACAAAATAAGCGTTGATGATTTATATTAGTGGTAACAAAACCATGTTGATATTGGTAAGACTGAGAAATGAATAAGGACTTTGCTTCTGAGAAAGTGCAGTAGATGTAGAAGTAGTCATATTTTTTGCAATATATACATATTTTAAATATTCAGATCATATACAGTTATACCCCCTCATTTGCAAGGAACGGGTCAGGCCACGGGCCTCACAAAAAGCCAAACTCGCAAAGAAGCGCAGGTCATTAATAGGTATGCAGGCCATGCCCATTGCTCCACCCCGTGGCACTCCGGAGCACTGCGGACAATTTTCCGCTCCTTCCCATGGTCTCTCTCGGCACAGGGGAGAAAAGGGAACCATTTCTGAGTGGCTGCTGTGACAGTGTGTGTTTGCAGCCCAAACCCCGCACCACTGCTCGCCCCCCAACCCCCCACCGGCCTCAGTGCTCGCGCTGGCCTGGTCCCAGGGGCCCCACATCGGCCCACAGGTGCTCACCCTGCCTCTGTGGTGGGGATAGGGTGTCTCTGAGCTCTGGTCAGCATTCTTAGAGCCTGGAAAAACCTTAATTTGCAACATTGGCGGCGGGTGGGGTATCGGTATTGGAGTTTCTTTCCCTTTAAAATCCACCGGTCCCAGGAAAGGCAGCACTGCCCGGGCTTTCACTGGGCTTTGACTAACAAGGAATGGCATGTCTTGTGGCAGTGGTGTGTTGGATCTCAGCGGAGTACACAGGAGACTTACAGGACCGGGCCAGGGACCAGAGCATGGTGCCACAGGGGTCTAAAAACCATTGCGACCTGGAGAAACTGCATGCCCTCTCTGTGTGCCCTCCCTGCATGCCCTCTCCACCCTGCGCCATGCACCCTCCCCACAGGGAGCACCGGCACCGCCTCTCGGCAAAGCAGAGGCACTGCACCTGTGTCAGCCGGGTAAACTTCCAAATGGTTGAATCAAAACTGCGAGAAATTGTCCTCGCTAATGGGCGGGGTCATAATGCAGGGGTCGCAATGCACTGGGGATTCATTGTAATATTTATTATATATTATATAGAGAGATAATTTTCCTTTGTGGAAGGACAATTAGGAGTTCTCACATCCTGAAGTTTTCTAACCTTCAGTATCTTTTCAGATAGAATATGTAAATCAATGTAAAAGTAATATATCATAACACAGTAAAGATAGAGACTGAAAAAGTATGTTTTTTCTTCTTGAAAATCATCAAATTATGATGATGATACTATTACTATTAATAATAATAATTGCTCATGTGCAAGACAGTAACTTGCATCTGCAATAATGCTAGATAGGTTTGATGTGGATGAAGCCAAGATGAAGGAGTGTCTTAACAAGAATGTGATGGAAGTTGTAAGCAAATAAGGGATTCACAAGAAGCTGTCTGAGACAGTCTTACACAGATAATTGCTATTTGGTTGTGACGCTAAGTGCTCAGAGTTTAATTTCTCTCTGTTTCTGTTTTGTTTCCAGAACTACTCCAAACCTAGTGGTCCAGTGGACTTCATGTTCATCCCTCCACTCTAGTTAGAAGTCAAAAACCAAACACTGATTGGTGACTCCAGGATTGCTGAACCTGGTAGCATTCCTGGAACTAGTACACACCCAGATAACCATCTAATAAAATATACCAGGGATTATTTTGGTTTAAAAAGTGAGATTCTTTTATGCGATAGCCTCAAGCTTTTGTGGAATGTCAATTTTTCCTGCTTTCCTGGTGACTGTATAAGTGTACACTTGTTGAAAGTTTTCTGCTGAGTTGATGTGAAAGATTATGCCAGGAAACCAAACAGAAAATGCCATATCCATGGACTGTTGATCCACTTCCTTACCAAGGATGAGGTAGACTTCATGCTTTACTTTATTCTAGGACCCTTGCACAGACTTAGTTGATAGTGTTAGCAGAGGGACCTTCTGCCTCCACAAACTACTGCCATGTTTACAGCCACTCCTGATTTGGCTTCAGAATGCTTTAAACTGCAATAAGTATTAGCAATTCCTCCTGTTAATTTATGTGATGATTTGATTTTGTGAATTCTCTTTCATATATGTTAAAAATTTAGAGATTGAAGTATCATGTCATTATCATACTGCTTTGATTTTTGCATGACAAGGTACAATTTATTGATTTTGTAACTTTATTATTAAAGCCACTGGTTAGTAGTGAAATAAGGCAGCCTCAAAAAAAAGCTGAAACCAAAAAGAAAAATTCCATGCATGTAAAACTGACTTGTTTAATGAAAGGATAATCCCTGCAGGTGGAAAATTCAGTAGTGTCTCAAATGTGAAATAATAAACTATTGATAACCTTTAGACCTGAGTCATAGCTTGGAACAAATCGTGCATTTAATCAATAGCAGCATTTAATTTTTCAAAATTTCTAAAAATTTGTAAATCCAAGAGCATAAAACACATGGAGAATGATACCTATAGAGAATATAATCTATATCACCTATATTATAAAAAGGCTTGTATGCTTGAAATGTTTTTTGTTTTCAATATGAGGTTAATGTTCTTTTCAAATAATGAGAATACAGTTGTATTCTGCTGCTCAAGAATTTTCATGTGTATGATAGCTCTTCTGACAGTATTCGAAGCAGATAGGCACTTAAGTCCCAGTCCACTGAGTATTGAGCCTTTGGATTGCGGCACTCAGTTTCCATCACAAATCTTCTAATCTATCCGTATCAAATTGAACATGGCCATAGTTGAAACTCTTATGCAATGTGAAATAGGTAATTTGCAGCCATGGATGTTCTGAATTCAAAACTACTTAAACTATTTAGAAGTAAAGAAAGGTCCTGGACATATCCCCCAGAAACTAGACATTTGATGATGTTCAATTTTGTATGGGAACTTCATGACAGACTCTTCTTTCATTGCTCAGATCTGTAGTGTAATATTTCAGTAAAGGAGTTTGAGACTACAGCTAAAGAACAGATAAACAGAACTTGGCCATGTCCTCTCGTTCTGGTGCTGGCAGCCTGAGAGAAGACATTTACACCCACCTGACTGCAATCTCCCTTCAGGTAGTTGTACATAACAATGAGGTCACCTCTGAGTCTCCTCTTCTCCAGGCTGAACAACCCCAGGTCCTGCAGTCACTCCCCACAGGGCTTGTTCTCCCGTCCTTTCACCATCCTTGTCGCCCTTCTCTGGACCCTCTCAAGCAGCTCAACATCCTTCTTAAACTGGGGAGACCAGAACTGCACACAGTACTCAAGATGTGGTCTGACCAGTGCCGAGTACAGGGGAAGGATAACTTCCCTAGTCCGACTGACCAGACTGTTCCTGATACAGGCCAGGATGCCATTGGCCTTCTTAGCCACCTGGGCACACTGCTGGCTCATATTGAGTTTTCTGTCAATCAGAACTCCTAAATCCCTCTCCATTTCACCACTCTCCAGCCACTCATCCCCCAGTCGATATCAATGCATGGGGTTGTTATGTCCAAAGTGAAGAACCCTGCACTTAGTCTTGTTAAATCTCATATTGTTGAACTCTGCCCATTCCTCCAGTCTGTCAAGGTCCCTCTGAAGGGCCCTTCTACCCTCTGGCAGTTCAACATTTGCCCCAACTTGGTATCGTCTGCAAACATGCTAATGGTGGTCTCAATTCCCCCTCCACGTCATCAATAAAGATATTAAGTATATTAAACAGTACCAGGCCTGGCATAGATCCTTGTACAAGGTTCTGCTACTGAGAGAGAAGATCCTGACTCTGAGTATTGTAGATTTTTAAAGTTTCCTCTAAGAGTCCTGTAAACCACTAATTACTTGACTAGGCAAGGTATTGCTTGCTAGACCTTAGCAAGATGAGGTAAGATGAAACACCTCTCTTCTGCTGTGCCTTCAGAAGATCTCTTGCCGCTCCCAAAGGCAGTACCATCGACTTAGAAAACTTGCTCACTCCAAACAGACCTGCAGAATTTTGCCTAAAGCTGTGATACTTTTGTCCCCTGGGCCACTTTAAGAAACAGTATTGTGGGTAAAATTAAACAAACAAACAAGCAAATAAACAAAAAAACCCCAAACAACACCTAAAAAAACCACAAACCAAACAAAAAAAATCCCAAAGCCACAAACAACATAGTAAACAATAAAAACCTCAAACAGTTTAATCCTTCAGAGAAATAAAGGACTTTTAAAACCTTCACATAATATTTATTAAACAGATTTTTTTTATAATAGAAAATATATTTTGTGAATGACATTCCATTTCAAGGACTATGTATCTGGTCAAACAGATCTGTTTGCCCGTGAGGAGAGAAAGAACAACCTACAATTTGCCATATAAAATAAGAAAGAATCTTGCCTTTGGCTGTAACTAATAGTTGATGTTTAACAGAAAGGAAAAGTCCCAGTTAATGTTTCTAGACAAGCATTAGATGTTTTAGACCAGGGTAAAAGATGAAAGGAAATGTGTCTCCTGACCTTTTCAGAAATCCGCACGCACCTCAACACAGAGATAAATGAGAAATATGATATTAATCAACTATTAATCATGTGAATGCTTGATTTTTCAATGTGATGGTTAAAATTAAACCTGAAAAAATAAATGTTTTCTTCTAATTATTTTTTTAATTGAAATTATATTGTTGCCTATTTATTGAAAAAGAAACCTTTCTAAACCAAACATAATTGGAGCAATAAATGCAATGTTTCTTCTATAAATATCTGAAATTAAAAGCTTCAATTTTTATGGAAATATCATCCCTCTCTTTTTAACTACTCAAAACCCAAACATGTATGTGATTTCTTGGAAGTTATATCAATTTTGGCACTTCTCCAGATCGTTTCCAGTGTTATTTATGAAATAAAGACATATGTAAAAACTTTGGGTTTTATTGCAATATTAATTCGAGGTGGTGTTATCTGAAAATAGAGAACCAGAAAAAATAAGAGATTTTCTAGAACTTGGTATTATTCATTGAAAGAAATTCTTCTTCTCTTCCTTTTCTTTTTAAAGTCCTTCATGCTTCTCCCATAGTCTCACTTCAATGAGGGAAATAATGTTACGGTAAATTCCGGGAGAAAAATGTCACAGAATCACAGAATATTATGAGTTGGAAGGGACCCACAAGGATCATCTAGTCCAACTCACCATCTAACTCCCGTACAGAGACAGAACACACACCCCACAGTAGTAAACATAAACCTAGATCCCTCACAGGCTCACAGTCCACTCCGAGCCAGGAGAGACCCACAGGACCATCAGCCCTACATCCCCCAGCTAGACCATGGCACTGAGCTCTTCATCCAGTCTTCTCTTAAACACCCCCAGTGACGGCGACTCCACCACCTCCCTTGGCAGTCCATTCCAATGAGCAATCACTCTCTCTGTGAAAAGCCTCTTTCTAACATTCACATTTGTAAAAAAATGCACTTTATTCCTTTAGAGTCCAGTTCAAGTGTACACATGACATTTCTGTTGAATTCTTCTGTTCCTGTTAAATGAATTCCCAAAATAAAAATGTAATAAATGGTAAAAGTGGAGGAATTGTCCAGTAGGGAAAATAATGAAAATAGTTGAAAGGCTTATCACTTATAGAAATCACTTTCATTCAGCTCATCAAAGACACATTCCTTTTAATACCTTGAAAACTAAAATGTTCACACTATGAAAATACCTATCTGCTTTCTGAAGCTAAAGACAATAAAACTTTTCTACTTGTATAAGTGACCGAGACACTACCTTACTATGTTTAAATAAGAAATATTTACATGAAATAAATTTCCAGTCTTTTGTAATTGATCCAGAGCAATAATTTTTGTATTACAGAATCACAGAATTAGTAAGGTTGGAAACGACCATAGAGATTAACATTAGGAAAAGCTTTTTCACAGAGAGAGTGATCTCTCAGTGGACTGGTCTGCCCAGGGAGGTGGTGAAGTCCTCATCCCTGGAGGTGTTTAAGAAAAGACTGGATGAGGAACTCAGTGGCATGGTCTAGATGATGGGAAGCTCGGATTGATGGATGAAGTGTGGTGCCCATGGTTCCACGGTTGTGGGTTTGATCCCTGGGTGGATATTCCCTTGGAAGTTAGACTAGATGATTCTTGTGGGTCCCTTCCAACTGGGAATAACCTGTGAACCTGCGATCCTGTGAACTTCCATAATACTTTTCAGTTAGCTTCCTTTGACATCACTATTAAATCTTTCTCTTTCTGTCAAATCAATGAAAAAGTTGATAACCTGGTTCTGGGTACTCTACTATGCATGCAAATTTTGCAGCCAAGATACTCGCATTATATTCTTATAAATTTATATGCATTTCTCTGTCATCTCAATTTAAACATAGAATATAAATTCTCCGGATCAGGGTCTTGTTTGGTGGCAGTATGACCCATAATATAATATGGTTAAGGTTCATGACTGCCATTCCTGTGAAGAATGTAAAATAATAATAAAATAATTTGTTGTGTGCATACTGCATAGACATTGTCTTTTTACTACGGGCTTTTGTTGTGAAAAACGTTATAATAACTGAAAATGAAGTTCCCTTCACAAAGACCCCTTAGTTAATCTAAACCCTTTTCTTTCAAATTCTTATTTTGTGAGGCAAAAATATCTTCATTCTAATTTAATTTGTTTTTCACAAAAAATTGTGACCATAGATTTATTTTAATTTAAAATAATTTTTTTCACAAAACTTTGAGAATATTCCAAAAATAAACTTCTTAAGTGCGGATTTTTCAAATACTATCTTTTGCTCCTTAAACAAGAACCTAAATTTTGCAGAAATGTACAAGATAGGTGTGGAAAATAAAAATAACAGTTATTTTAGAATTTGTTTTCCAGATAGCATAATCAGAAAATTATCTATCTGAGATTTAATTGGGTAGTGATGTTAACCAAGGAAGATGTGGAAATTTTTGCTCTGAATTATTCAGATTCTAGGATTTAGAGCATAAAAAAAATCATGTGACAATTTAGGTTACTAGAACAACCACTGACTAAATTTTGCCAGTTGCACAGAAGAATTAGCCAAAGAGAAAGCCTATCCATAGTGCATGTACTTCCATGCAGAGTCTGGTGTTGTAATGAAAATCTATTCTAATTGCATTTTTAAGCCAAGGCGTGAAATTCAACCCAAAACACTTTTTGATGTGCAGGGAAATTTCCATTCTGACAGCTTTGCAGTGGAAACAGAAACCTCAAGCAGAAAAACAAGGAAAGAAGCTGTGATGATACTGTCTTTACTTCAAGAAGACTCACCAGAGTTCATCTGTCAGTGTTGTTAGTTCCCCAAGTAGAGATCAAAAGAAGTAATTAGAATTATTTCCATCAGATTTCTCTTTTCAGATAGTATTTCTGATGGGAATTCTGAAACAACATTTTAAATACCTTTCATCTCATTTTCAGATTTAAAAGATTAATTGTTCTGCAACTTATCTGCAAATCAGGATCTTTTGTGTCTGTAAAGAAATTCCTGGGACCAAATTAAGATATATATTATAAGGAGCATGTCTTACACTCTGTTAAGCAAGATAAGATACAATGTGAATATGTCAGTGCATGTGTCCTTATTGGGGCACCTAAGAACAAGCATGTTCTGAACTTACCTATTTTATGAACTTTTAATTCACCAGAATAAATCCAATCCCAGATACATATTTTTTAATATGATCTAACTGTTAGTAACATCTAGACATTTTTTTCTGAGATTACAGTATTGGGTTTTTTCCTTTGATACGTCATCTGGATTTGCTAGTACATAATATTGTCAAAGATTTCTTAAGTGACATGTAATACAGTACATTTTGATGTCCTACACATCAGGTTGCTTAAGTGTACAGTATCTGATGTTATAAGAGGTATGAAACTTGGCATGACCAATGAGACTTGATAAAATGTGTTAAAATCTGAAGCATTGCTGTGAAATCTAAAACTACCTTTTCTTTTTTATGTTGCATAATTTTGTTGTTTGTACATTCTCAGTGTAACCAAGTTTTTAATTTTGAAAGGAATAAGGAAGGGTTGGTCAGTGATACTGTGGTTGGAGGACATCTGGGAGGTAGTGACCATGAGATCATAGAGTTTTCAATTGGCAGTGTGCAAGAAAGGGCATGAACCAAAACTCCATCCTCGATTTCCGGAGGGCTGACTTTGGACTATTTAAGTAATTGATTGAGAGGGTACCATGGGAAACAGCCCTTAATGGCAGAGGGGTCCAGGAAGGCTGGACATACTTTAAGAATGAGCTCATGAAGGCGCAGGAGCAGGCGGTCCCAATGTGCCGAAAAATGAGTCGGAGCGGCACAAGGCTGGTCTGGATGAGCAAAGAGCTCCTGAAAGAACTAGGGGAGAAAATGAGGATATACAGGCTTTGGAAAAAGGGGGAGGTGAGTCAAGGTGTGTTTAAGAAAGTTGTCAAGTTGTGCAGGAGAAAAACTAGACAGGGAAAAGCTCAGATGGAATTCAACCTAGCTGTTTCTGTCAAGGACAATAAGAAATGTNGTGGATGTTGTGTATTTGGACCTTAGCAAAGCCTTTGACACGGTTTCCCACAATAAGCTTCAGGGGAAACTCGTAGAGCATGGACTGGACAAAAGCATTTTCTGTTGGGTTAGGAACTGGTTGGATGGACGAGCTCAGAGAGTGTTGGTGAATGGTGCCACATCCAGCTGGCAGCCTGTCACTAGCGAAGACCCACAGGGATCAGTGTTAGGCCCGGCACTGTTCAACATTTTATTGACAATATGGACGAGGGAATTGAGTCCATCATCAGCAAGTTTGCAGACGATACCAAGCTGGTGGCAAATGTGGAACTGCCGGAGGGTAGGAGGGCCCTTCAGAGGGACCTTGACAGGCTAGAGAAATGGGCAGACTCCAACAGTATGAGATTTAACAAGACTAAGTGCTGGGTTCTTCACTTTGGACATAACAACCCCATGCATTACTATCGGCTGGGCGGGATGAGTCCCTCCCGACAGCCACCACAGCACCGCCCCTCGGCAGAGCAGAGTCAATTGTGCATGTCTCAGCTAGATGAACTCGCGGACCCCTGAATCATAATTGCAAGAACATTGCTTTGCAAATGGGCGAGGTCGTGAAGGAGAAGTCGTGATACAGAGAGGATTCACTGTATATTATTGTGACCTGAGGAACGCAAGCATTGTTTCTCTTTAGAGATAATTATCAGGGATTGCACATGTACTAGTGCTTAACAGAGTTCAGTTGTGATTGCATCTCAAAACACTTAGAAAGAAACTAAAAATGTATTTTAAAATTATCATACCTTATATACTAAAGGGTGTTCATATCTCGTCACAGAGAATGTCATCATGTGTAGAACTTCTGAAGATTCTAATATTTTGCTCTGTATTAACATGTATTTTTGTAAATATTAAGTTGGCTGACTGTTACAGCCATCGTTAGGTCATGGGTGAAAAACTGAACTTAAATAAATCATTCTAAAATCCACTGTGCTTAACTTGTTATATAGTTTCTTTGTAATTTCTTACCCAGAATTGCATTAAATATTTTATGTTCCATCATCAATCTACTCTTCAACATCTACAAAATTCAAATGCATCCAAGTATATTAATTTCATAGGAAAAGTGTTGAAATGAAAGAAGCATTTTAATAATGTTTTGCATATTATTTTCAGAGCTCAATTTGTGAGAGTAAAAATAATGTGAAATATAATGTTACTCATTCATACTTCATTGTTTTGCTGTTGGTTTTAAGTAATTTAAAGTATTAAAATTTTACTTAGGAAATTGATTACAATGTAACTTTATGCTCATGGTAATAGCATACAATATGTGGATTGATTTTCTGCACCATATTTGGTTTATATTTGAGAATATCTGCATATTTATTTTGTGAGTTTTCTAATGTTGTTTGGACATCTCCTTTCAAATTACATCTGTTGACACTAGTAGGAATTACATAAAGAGGGAATTAGATCTTTACTTATTAATGCCTCATCTTATCTCTGAGTTCTCATCCTGCAGTAATTAGTACTTGAATGAGACCTTTACATAAATTCTACAAAGCGCCCTTTGATCTCCAGCAGAAAAATTCTGTTCTGCATTACAAAAACTGTGAAGATGTCATGTGATACCAAACTGACTCAAGGTCTTGATGATGAATGCAGATCTAGGTTGAATTCACATTAAGTAATCCAGATTTTTACATTCCTGTTCTACTAAGAAAAAGTTATATGCTGGAGAAGCCCTTTGTAGGCATGAAAATTTTGCTTCCACTTTGAAGTGGAAAAGGGCAGAACCGTGCTATTTAAGTTTTCTACAAGATATTCAGACTCATATGTAAGAGTCTTTAGCGTGTAGAGGTGAAGAGCATCCTTGAACAGCTAAATGAAAGAAGGACAAGAAACAAGCCTTAGTCTCAAGGTCAAGTGGTACAGATTAACTAATTTTGAGATGCGCTCTTTCTAAAATACACTGATCTTATTTGCGCTACTTTACTCTTGGTTCTAATTCCCCTTTGGGCCTAAGACATAAGATATCTCTATTATTTTTGATCAATTTAAGATTATTGATTGAATTAAATCAAATTGATTGATCAGGTGAAGATTAAGCTTAAGATAACAATGTATGTTACCTAAATGGTGACTTTGCTCCCATGAGGTCGAACTATATGTTGTGCCCAGGGAAATTGCATACTCTTGTATATGAGTCTTAGGAGAGAAAAGTCTGCTGGGACAGTGTTAGTAAACTGTAAGCCTAGGGGGAAGGGATAAACCTTATGTAGTTGCACTTTGCTCCTTGGAGGAAGAGTCTAGAATAAACTGTTTCACATGATTCTGGCTTTCTCTTGGAAAGAGATAGACACAGTTATATCCCGTCATTTGCGAGGAACGGGTCAGGCCAGGGGCCTCGCAGAACCTCAAACTCGGAAAGACGGGCAGATCATTAATATACATGCAGGCCACACGCATTGCTCCACACCTCGGCACTCTGGAGCACTGCAGACAATTTTCTGCTCCTTCCTACGGGCTCTCTCAGCACAGGGCAGTAAAGGGAATCATTTCTGAGTGGCTGCTGCGACCAGGTGTGCTCGCAGCCCAAACCCCGTGCCTATTCTCTGCACCCAGTACCACCCCCAGCCACGGTGCGTGCGCTCGCACTGCCTCCGTGGGGAGGAATGGGTGTCCCTGGGCTCCAGTCTGTATTCTTGGAGCCTGGAAAAACCTTAACTTTGCAACATTGCGACACCCCATGCCGTTTATGGAGAGGCGGGGCATTGTTATCAGAGTTTCCCTTTAACATTCACCGGTCCTGGGAGAGGCAGCACTGCCCAGGATTTCACTGGGCTTTGAGTAACAAGGAAAGGCATGTCTTGTGGCGGTCCTGTGCTGGGTCTCAGTGGAGCACACAGGAGACACACAGGACCGGGTCAGGGATTGGGGCACGGTGCCGGAGGGCTCTAAAAATCATTGCAAGCTGGAGAAACCACACGCCACCCCCCACGCCGCCCAAAGGAAGCACCAGCACCGCCCCTCAGCAAAGCAGAGGCACTGCGCATGCGTCGGCGAGGAAAGCTTGCAGATCCCTGAAACTGAAGTATGAGAAATTTTTCTTGCAAATCCACGGGGTCGTATAGGAAAGGTCTCAATGCAGTGGGGATTCACTGCAAACCATACCATAATATTATGGGAATTTAATTGAGTTCTGTGTCAAGGACACAATTATTTCTTAAAGTCTCACAGTCTGCTGGAGATACTCTTGCTCTCATTCATCCTCTTGTGGCTAGATCATATAACTTTCCCAGTGTAATAGGCAAAGTCCTTAGAGTGACTGCGTGTGATGTTTCCAGTCTCACCAGTGGAGTCCCACAGGGTCAGTGTTAGGCCCGGCACTGTTCAACATCTTTATTGACGACATGGATGAGGGAATCGAGTCCATCATCAGCAAGTTTGAAGATGATACCAAGCTGGGGGCAAATGTTGAACTGCCAGAGGGTAGGAGGGCCCTTCAGAGGGACCTTGACAGGCTAGAGAATTGGGCAGACTCCAACAGTATGAGGTTTAACAAGACCAAGTGCCGGGTTCTTCACTTTGGACATAACAACTCCATGCACAGCTACCGACTGGGGCAGGGGTGGCTTGAGATTAGTGAAGTGGAGAGGTACTTAGGTGTAATGATTGACAAGAAACTCAATATGAGCCAGCAGTGTGCGGACCTCTTCTTTCTGGCTGATGACACCAGAACGAAAGGACATGGCCTCAAGCTACGCCAAGGGAGGTTTAGACTGAATGTTAGGAAGAGGTTTTTCACAGAGAGAGTGATTGCTCATTGGAATGGACTGCCAAGGGAGGTGGTGGAGTCGCCGTCACTTGGGGTGTTTAAGAGAAGACTGGATGAAGAGCTCAGTGCCATGGTCTAGCTGGGGGATGTAGGGCTGATGGTCCTGTGGGTCTCTCCTGGCTCGGAGTGGACTGTGAGCCTGTGAGGGATCTAGGTTTATGTTTACTACTGTGGGGTGTGTGTTCTGTCTCTGTACGGGAGTTAGATGGTGAGTTGGACTAGATGATCCTTGTGGGTCCCTTCCAACTCATAATATTCTGTGATTCTGTGATTCTGTGTTTCTGTTTTTTCACTTCTTTAAGACATTTCTACAGTGCAGCCTACCTTCTGGACAGCTGCATGCAGATCATTGCATATCTCACTTTTACACTCCTCACTGCTCTGGCTCCAGTGAAAGGAGCTGAAGGCTATTATTGCATAGCATCAAAGCACTTCCATTTTCTATGATTTCTGAGATGTTTAATTTTATGCTTTGTTCTGTTTCAGATAATGTGTTTCTCAAAATTATTTCTATGTTGTTCCATTTTTTAATTTGTTTTTATTATGAAGCTAGTTTTAAAAAATAATAATAAAATATACACCCACTTGTGAAAACTGATCATGACACTTCATACCTGCCATAAATAAGCTTCTGTGAGAATCCTAGAAATATTATCACAAGTGTGCTGTCATGGTTTATTAACGAATCAACAAAGAATTGAAGTCTTGATTGGCTTTATTTGTTTGATTGAAACAGGGCGATAGGAAGTACGGGAAAGATTTATTAATTTGTGCTGGAGAATCCAAACTTAATCTACGAAAGGCTGTCTCTAGTTGCTTAAAGAGCAATAGGTCTGCTTCTTCCTCCTGATCTGGCTGTCTGTAACATATCCAGAGCAGAATTTCAGTTTTATTGGGAATCCCTCTTACCTTGACCCATAGGGTCTCTACTTGATCATTCTTGATGTCAAGTTCTATGGTATCTAGGGTTGCTTTAATATACAGGGCCATCCCCCCACCTCTATGTGCTCTCCTGTCTCTTTTAAAGAGTGTGTAGCTTTCCAATGTGGCACTCCAATAATGCATATCATCCCACCATGTTTCCGTGACGACAACTATATCGTATCACTCCTGATACACCATAACATCCAGTTCTTCTTGTTTGTTACCCAGGCTGCGTGCATTGGTGTACATGTACTTCAGCTGTGCTGCTGAATATGTTTTTGTTTCATTCTTACCAATTCCAATGCCCACTTGAGTGACTGCCTGATCCCCTTCCCCCTTCAAACCTTGTTCAAAGCCCTGTCAATGAGTCTTGTGAGCCCCTGGGCTAAAACCCTTTTGCCTCTCTTTGATAGATTCGGCTCTCCAGGATCTTCAATCCTGGTTTGGTGAAGGACACCCCATGGTCATAGAACGCAATGGTTTTCTGGTGGCACCAGCCCTTAAGCCATTTATTAAGAGCAAGAATCCTCCTGTTTCTTTCAGGGTCGAATCCTGCCATTACAGGGACAGAGCAAAAGACTACCTGTGTTCCTATCCCACTGATCAATTGACTAAGTTCTTTAAACACCTCCCTAATCTCTCTGGATCCCCTCTTGTTGATCTCATCGCTACCAGCCTGGAATGGGCCTTATCACCCCACGTTTATAATATACATAAATTCTTACACCCCTCAACATATCCAGTCGGAGTTTGTTTCACCCCTGTGATCTTCCATCAGTCTGCCCTCACTGGTTTTCCCTGGGCTTCTCCAGGATCTCTGGGCCTTCTATTTCATATTGCTACCCTTAACATCACAGATGGAATGTGAACATACCTTCATAATTCATGGGGAAAAGCCTAACAAGAAAGCTTATAAGCCAAACTGTATCAAACTAAAACTCCGGAAATATGAGGAAAATATTCAAAGCATCAAAAGAATTGTTTCGTAAAAAAACCCTCATGATTGTCATTTTTGTGGAACATTAATACTGAGTTCTTCTTTTTAAGTGTATTCATTCTTCTTTCTAATATAAATATCAGTGATAGCATCCAGCAACAACTCTACTTGATTTTTTATGAAGCATGGGTTAATCATCATCTGAAGGATATTTAGCAAGGATATAAACAAGTCAAACAGCTATTAAGAAGATGCAAGATATGTGTATGCATGTGTATACACATATACAGTGAATCCCTGGTGCATTGCGACCTCTCCATTATGACCCCGTCCATTCGCAATGCAAATTTTTCGCAATTATGATTCAGCTGTCTGCAAGTTTAGCCGGCCGACACATGTGCAGTGCCTCTGCTCTGCTGAGGGGCGTGCCACGGTCCCTGTGGAGCAGGACTCACCCCACCCTGCAGGGAGGGGGCTTGCAATGGCAGCACCATGCCCCCGTCCCTGACCCGGGAAACTGCCCCACGAAAGTGAGACAAGTGAGCGGGGGCGAACGCTGTGTGCTGGGAGGGGGCTTCGGTTCTCCCTCCCTCTGGGACCTTATGGGCAGCTCTCCCAGGACCGCTGGATGTTAAAGGGAAAGAAACTCTGATACCGACCCGACCCCCCCCACCACCTCTCCCACCCTGTGGTCTTCTCCGGACTGCAGTGACCACACTCCCACAGCCCAAATCTCATGCCGCTTCCTCCCCCCATCGACCCCTCTGATTGTGCCTGCACCGGCAGCCCTGCACCGGCAGCCTTGCAGACACCACACCGCAGTGCAGGGCGCAGGCACATGGCACGGGGTGTGCAGTTTCTGCAGCTCGCAATGGTGTTTAGAGCCCTCCGGCACCGTACCCCGGTCCCTGACCCAGTCCTGTGTGTCTCCTGTGTGCTCGGCTGAGATCCAGCACAGCACCACCACAAGACACGCCTTTCCTTGTTACTCAGAGCCCAGTGAAATCCCGGGCAGTGCTGCCTCTCCCAGGACCGGTGAATGTTAAAGGGAAAGAAACTCTGATACCAATGCCCCCACCCCGCCATAAGCGCACGGGGTGTCACAATGTTGCAAAGTTAAGGTTTTTCCAGGCTCCAAGAATGCTGACCGGAGCCCAGGGACACCCCTTCCTCACCACGGAGGCAGAGTTAGCACTCTCGGGCTGGCGTGAGGCCCCTGGGGCTGGCACGAGCTCCCGGGCTGGGCTGGGCCAGGGGGCTGGGGGGGAGGAGCAGCTCGGGGTTTGGGCTGTGAGCATGCACAGTCACAGCAGCTGCTCAGAAATGGTTCTCTTTGCTGCCCTGTGCTGAGACAGACTATGGGAAGGAGCAGAAAATTGTTCACAGTGCTCTGGAGTGCCTGGGAGTGGGGCAATGGGCGTGGCCTGCATGCATATTAACAACCTGCACTTCCTTGCGAGTTTAGTTTTTCGTGAGGCCCGTGGCCTGACTCGTTCCTCACAAGTGACAGGGTATGTGTATGTGGGTTTGAGCCCTATGTGAGCATTTGCTTGGGAGTTGGACTAGATGATCTGTGTGGGTCCCTTCCAGCTCAGAATATCCTGTGATCCTGTGATATACACCCTTAAACTGCTTCAGGTGAATGATAAAGACTTTTTTAACCTTGAGACTACTTTTTGAAATTATAAGTGTCTAAATTGTAATAATTTCCTTGGGAAAAAAAAGAAAAAGTAGAGTTCCAGCCAGTATTAACTAAAATTTCTTATAAAATATGACATCAAGAGTAGTGGAAGAATCATTTTTTTTCAGATTCTCATCAAATTTGGAAAGTCAGGTTTAAAGTTTAACTATGTTCACAGCTTACTATTCACAGAATCACAGAATCACAGAATACTATGAGTTGGAAGGGACCCACAAGGATCATCTAGTAATTTGACTTAATGGTTACTACTATGCTATGATTTTTTTATTTTAAACTATGAGTCTCTTGTTTTATATGACACACTCCAGGTTTGAGACTTTCAGACAGATTGACATATTAAGCTCTTTCATTGCTCCAGTATATGAGCATTTCCTCTGTACCTGAGAGAGGACAAAAAATAAATCAGGGATGCTTAAAGACATTTCTTGAATTATTATTCATATATAATAAAAATTTTTTCCTTCTTTAACAAGAAATAAATTGAAGTATTGCAAACTCATAAATTTGTGGGAGAAACCATTACACCTTTTTCTCAGAGGTACTTTTTTAAAAAAGTGGGTTTTTTTAAAAAAAAAAATAGCGCTACAGAGTAATTTCTTTATCCAGAAGCTCTGAAGCAGTTATTAAACCAGCTGTTTTCAAAAGTACACAAATCTGCTAAGTTGCAGTCGGGTAACTGTTAAATGTTAAAGCAGTGAATGATCAGCATGTAGCAGATGGCCTGGGAATGGGTTAGAAAATGGCAATGTTAATACCACCAGACTGAGATGTTCATTTGTGCTGTGGTATGCGCAGGCTGGGTGAATAATGAAGGCTCTGTAATAATTGTGTAAATCCCAACATTATTAAATCGATTCTGCTGGGGTTTCTTAATATATGTGAAGCACTTGATGTACTTGGAGAAACACCTCCTCTTTTTGCTAAAGCTGTTCTCATTAACTCATACTGCTTTATTTGCTCTGACCTCAGTGTTCCTGCTTAGTAATGAGTGGAATAAAAATTAAAAATCCACTTTAACTCTCAATATGACAGCTGAGAAAATATTCCAGAAACCAAACACCTATCCCACTGTTTTTGTAGATTAGCCATTGTTTGAACTGCACACCTTCTCTTTTAGGATTTTAAAATTAAAATTTCTCATGAGAGGAATGGGGGGAGGAAAATCACAAACTAGTCTACTGCTGAAAGTTATTTTAAGCAAGTCAAATAAAGGAGTACACAAAATCAATAACACAAATAGGTATCTTGTTCAAATAGCTTATCAAAGTTTGTTGCTGCCTGTGTAGTGTTAAAAGGGAGAATATTATTTTTTATGATTACAGGGGACATTTATCAGGAATAATGCACTTACGCGTTTCAAAGAAGTGAACAAAAAAAGTCTTTTGTGTGACATTCTCCAGAGGATGATCCCCTGTGATAGTGAAGTAAAACATGAACCAAAACAAAACAAAAAGCTGTGAACATGTTTCAGGCAGAAGCACATCTTGCAGTTGGTCCCCAGAGCACCATACCTGGATACGGGCAGGCAGGTGTTAGAACATTTAAAAAACTGTTACCCACCTACAGGTGTTTATGCCTGTGAAGTAGAGATTCTCTTTACCCTTCAGCTTTTACCACAGATCAGGTGGAAGCTGAAGACTATTAATTCAGTATTACTTTTACACACCATGTTGCTTTAACTGTGCTTGATGAATCCCACATTGACATCTATGCCAAGACTAATATCAGAAACACAGTCCTTTGGGTCAGAATGAGGCACCATTCATGATTAAGAGCCAAAGCACCTGGAAACATCAATTGTCTTAATACCTGTCACTAGCCATTACATATATACAGTAATCTCTCACCTCTTTGTGGCTCAAATTTCATGGCTTCAATTTTTCGTGGTTTGTTTTCCCACAATGATATCTTTGTCTTCCCTCAGTCAATCGCGGTGTCTTTCCGTGTCACGTGAGCACTAGATGACTGAGCATGTGCAGAGTGCCTTGACTGCACTGTGGGGAAGATCCGGCCCATGCTGGGGGTTAGGGGTCAGTGCCTCTCACTCACTCAGAGACAGCCCAGAGTTCCCTCCCTTATGAGTGTTGGAAAGGTTAAATTGCAGGGAAGCTTTATAACACCGCATCAACGGTTTATTACAGCTGCTCACCTTGGGGACCATGGAGGCTTGGGGGCTTGGCAGAGTGCTGAACCGGGCCAGAGTGGCACTGCAGCACTGCTTACACCCAGTGAAGCCCCCAGCTGGCTCTGCCTCGCCACTTGTGCACAGCACAGCCCCACATCGGGGGCCGGCCCTACATCACTGCTTATGCCCAGCCCATGAACCAGCCCAGATAATGTGGGCCCACTGCGCTGAAGGAGAGCATGGGAGGACAAGACCCTCCTGTGGTGTGGCAACAACACTCCCCTCTACTGCCTCCCCGCTGCCCTCCATGCTGGGAAGGGGCATAAAACACCTTGTTCACTCCCCTATCCCATCACACCTGGATGCTCTGGATTTGAGGGGGTGGGCCGATGGACATGGCTGATTTGCATATGTATAAACCACTTCTCATCACAGATTTTGGCTTTTGCAGGACATTTTTTGTCCTGGACCCCCACGAAATTCAAGGGATTACTTTATTGGGAAAAAAATCCCAATAAGTGAAATGAAGAATTTATTAATATTGTTTCCCATTTACAACAATCCATACTAAAAGGTCGTAAATGTCACTTGAAGCATCACATGATTGGCTAAGAACAGAATTAGTCATAGCTTTTAGGATAAAGAGGGACCGCAGAGCTCTTTAGTATGTCTGCATTTCTCTTAGCTGTGCAGTATAGTACTGACTATGGGAAGCTTAATGAGTTTCCATAGCTGGTTTAGCCAGCCATGGTTAACTAGATTTAAGGATGAGCCAATATTTACAGGGGTAATAAAGTAATTCTTTCAACTCTTCCCAACTCCAGTTGCTACTGAGGCAAAAGTGAGTGAATTTGACATAAAAGTTCTGCTAGAACGTCATTATTCTATGCCAATCTTCAAATGTGCTTTTAGATGTCTGTGAAAAGTTAAGTCCAGAACAAATATAAACAACTTTCAGACTCTCTTATCAGAGTGTAGAGAATTGGCCCTGCATAAAACAGCAGCAAGAAGCACAAAGTTTAATTTTAAGGTCTGCACAGTTTGTCCAGTCTTGCCTTCCCTTCCCACCAATGATATTGCTGTTGGTCTGGGAAAACTGGACTGGAAGAGTTGTTGGCTTCTTGCGGTCCAGATGTTTGCAGTTAACAGCTGTGTCCCTAGGTCTCCTCCAGCAATGGTTGGTACATTTCAAAGCATATCTCTCAAAGGACAAGACTTCCTCAGTCTCAAGAGCCTATATGCAGAAGCATAATGCATCATTAACTTACCAGTTAGTTCTTTGGCAAATGTATCGTGCTCATCTCTAAACTTTAGAGAGTCCCATGTGTGTAACTTCTGGCCAGTCAATCACAACTGGAATTTGCAACCAGTCCATGCTACTGGCTGTAGCTCACTGTGGTAGTGAGCTTGAGATTTCAAAGGCTTAGTTTGAGATATTCATGGTCAAACACACACACACAAGCATTGTGTGCAACACATAAGCATTCACAATTCTAAGGAATTCCTCTTCTGTCTAGATGCAAGAACCTCTAGAGGAAAATTCAGGACTTGCACCATAACGGAAGTTTGAGAGTGAATTAGTGTGTATCTGTATAAGATGTATACATACAGAGTGTATGCAATTGGGAAGAAAATGTTCTGGTGCAAAACGGACAACAGGACAAAACAATGGTAGATTTGTCAGGGGTAAACACACAGTGGCTCATTAAGTATTTTCAGTTCATCTAAACCTAATTCTAGTTTTGGTATGTTTTAAAATATTTGCTTATGAGGAGGAACAATAGAATTAGACCTGCTATGAAAGACAGTTATACAGACGTGTCACCTTTTATGATCTTCTCTTGAAACTGAAACACAAAAAATGGCTAATGTATTGATTAAACTTAAAAAAAACCTCAGAGAACATAGCTGGTTGTAAAAGCAGCCAGTATTTACTTTTGATTTCTTCATTTATTTTTCCTATTCATCCTATTTCCAGATCATTAATAAAGACTAAAAATAGTTCCAAATTGCACCATTTAGAAAATTCTGGTTTTTATATTTCTGTGTTTAAAAAACAGTATTTTGTCACTATTCAATCCATAACAGTAATTTGCCTTTTATCCCAAAATATCTGTATGTTCACATAGCTTTTTATGAGGTGCTTGATTGCAACATTTCTGAATAAATATATATATAACTGCCAGTTCCTGTTTACCTATTATTTCGCTGACCAATTTGACAATATCTGTCAAAGAGGTTTGAGTAGATGGATACTGGAAGGAGGGTGTGACCCTGTGGGAGGCTCATGTTGGAGCAGAGCCCTGGCAGGGACCTGCTGACCAGTGGGGAGAGGAGCCCACACTGTAGCAGGGTTTCCTGGTAAGATTTCTGGCCTGTGGGGGACCCACGCTGGAGCAGCCTGTGGCTGAAGAACTGTACCCTGTGATAAATTGACCCATGTGGCAGCAGCATCTGAAGAATTGCTGCCCATGGGATGGACTCACACTGGAGCAGCTCATGAAGGACTGTCTCCTGTGGTAGAAACTCATGCTGGAGAAGTTTGTGAAGGACTGTCTCCCATGCGAGGGACACCATGGGATGCAGGGGAGGGACTCCTCTCTGAGCAGTGGCAGAAAACAATAACTGACTGTAGCCCCTATTCCCCATCTCCCTGAACTGCTGGGGGGGGAGGAGGTAGAACTTGGAAGGAGGACTGTGAGGGGGAAGGTGTCTTTAAGATTTATTTTGCTTCTCATTCTTAAGCTGTGATCTTGTTATTAATAAATTCAATTAGAATCCCCTCTTGGAGTCTCTTTTGCCTGTGATGGTGACCATTAAGGTATCTGTTATAGTCCTTGTCTCAACTCATGAAACCCTTCATTATAATTTCTCTTCTCTGCTCATTTGCAGAAGGAAGTGAGAGAACGGCTTTAGTGGGTACCTGACATTCAGCCAGGATCAAACCACTACAATAGCACAGACATGAAATTCTTCCATTCCTTCAGATATTGGGATGGACCAATTTTTGAGGGTTTTTTTCCATAGAAAAACTGAAAAAATGTCTGAAACATTTTCATAGCAAAATGACTTTTGAAAAAGAGCAAATAATGGAGCACAGGAGAATATCATAGCATGAGTGACATAAGAGGAAAAAAGGAATTGAGTGCAGTCAACTTCAATTCTGAAAAAGTCTGGAAAAGGTAATCAAAGGATTTATTTGCAAGCGTATGGGTGATAGTAAGATTATAAACAACAATCAAGAACAAATTGATTCAAATCTGTCTCTTCTGGGTTTTGGCTGATATGGACTTCAGTTTTCTTCACAGTAGTTTATATGGGACTACATTTTATATTTGTGCTGGAGACAGCACTGGTAACTAGAGTATATTTTATGTATTGCTGACCAGTCCTCATACAGTCTAAGACTTTTCTGGTTCTCATTCCGCCCCATAAGTGAGCAGAGCGTGCACAAGTAGTAAAAAGGGGATACTCTTGGGAAAGCTGACACCAACTGACCCAAGGGATATTCCATATCATATGTATCATACCCAGCATATAATCTAGGGAGAAGAAGAGGGAGAGAGGACTTGTTCAGTGATGGCACTTGTCTTTCCAAGTAATGATTACATGTGTTGAAGACCTACCCTGCTGGAGATAATGAACACCTCTCTGCCCATGGTAAGTGGTGAAGGAATCCTTTGTTTTGATTTTGTGTGGCTTTTTTTGTGGCTTTTGCTTTACCTATTAAAATGCCTTGATCCTGATTCATGACTTTTTTCATTTCTACTCTTCTAATTCTCTACCTGTCCCAAGGAGGATGAGTGAACTGAGGCTAAACCACAGCAATGATAAAGGAACAGGTGTTATGGATAGGCGAGAAATACTAGGAATTCTATTAACTCACATCTTGCAAAGTATTCCCATAAGCAATCTACGGGAAAAGATTCTGCATTAAATTTCTATTTTCTTGCAGCAAAACATGTTGGACTTCTCAATCAAAAAAAAAATTTTCAGCAACTCACTTCCACACAGAAAACTGTGTCAAGCAGCATTCTGAAGATTATGATATTCTTCAGTATTTTCATTGGTAATCATTTTGAAAGAATACAAAATTGCCTATTTCAGTTACAAATGACACCGAGCTGAGTAAGGATAAGTTGGGGACATGGTTAGAATTTTTAAAAGCATAAATAAATTTGAGATATGATCTCAAAAGAGTAAAATTATTTTTTATGAAAGTAAATGCAAGACAATCAACTGCACAAATGCTGTCTCGTAGCATTTCTTCGGGAAAAGGAGCGGAGCTTTTGTGGATCACAAACGTAATACAAGACAGTAATGCCATACTATTGCAGAGAGGACAACCTGCATAATAGAATAAATAAATATGAGGACAATCTGTCAAGTAAGGGAAGAAACTTTTCCATTTCCGTCAGCTCAGCTGAACTACAGAGTTCTCTACTGAGACACGTTTCAAGGAGGATGTGAACCAGACTAAGCAGTCTATGGTTGCAATAGAGGACAGAGTGATTGAGTTCTACAAAACATGACCTAGTTACTGAAACAAACAAAGCTATTAATCTTATATAAAAGAGGGTGGTTGAGAGGGGATACAGAAATATATTCAAAGTTACATATAATCAGAATGGAAAGGAACATAACATCTGGAAGGTCCACCTTGTCTCTTCCATAATTGTGGTAATGGTCAAAAACAGAGTCTCAAAGGAAATAAGCACAGGAAAAGATGACATGCCCCAAGCCTTCTCCCTCTTTAACTATTCTCTGTTGATTAACTTCCTGAACTGGAGGTAGTTTTCACTTATTTAACACCTCTCAGTGGTGAATATGCCTAACAGGATTTTGAAAGATTGGTACCATGACGAAAAAAAAAAAAATCTCTTCTCCATTTTCATATTAAAAAAAAAAATCTAGTGGCAATGGATAATGAAGCACAAGGACAGTTTGGCTGCAGAGGTTGTGGAGTTGTGGAGTCTTGAGCAATATAGGTCATTAAAACATCAGCACTGTATGGGATTGATATAAGAATCTCATGTTCCTCTATATTATTGTCTTTCTTTTTTTACATTCTTGTAGTGATATTGACTGCTCTTTTTTCCCGAAAAGCCTAAGTCCAAACTAGGTAGGCTTATGGAACAGCTAGTACATATAATTCTTTCTTGTGACTTCATTATAGGAAATTCTGGAAAGAATACTTGGGTTGTTTATGATTTTTTTCATTTTTTCAGGTTCCTCTTTTTTTTTTCCTCATAGGTTTTCATCTATCAGTTTTCTTTTATGTATGAAATAGGAAATCTCTGTATATGCCATTTGCTTTCTGCATTTTAGAGTAAAACACCTTTCTGATTAGTGTGTTCCTACACACAATGAAAATGTCACACTGAAAACAAATGCATCCCTCTTTTTTGCTTGCAAATAATTCTGGGAGTAAATAACTTCTGTGCAGAGAGCAGTACTGAGTCTATGCACTACTTAATGACATGGTCACATGATGTCTCTTTATTTTGATTGAATTCTATATTCATTCAACTAAAGCTGTCTGACATTTAAATCTTCTGTTCAAACAATCAGAGAGAGGTTTGTGAACAATTTATGGTCCTTGAAAGGCAGCAGAAGAGGGGTAGATAACATTTTAAGAAAATTCATCTTCTTTCCCTGTTCTCTACTCAGAGTAAAAACAATGAGTGCATGAAAAGGTAGATCTCTGTGTTGTCAATTATTTTCAAATAACCAAGAAGTTTCTTACTTAGCAACCCAGATCAAAATTAAAGCTCTTAATTTATAGGTGAAAATGTAATGAACCAATACTTATAAAAAAATCTCACTCTGCTTTTCCTTACAAGNGGTCTGAGAAAGACTGTATTTTGCAGGGGCAAAATTTCTTAAACTGCCGTAAACACATGTATATATGTATATAAAAAAATAAAACTGTGAATCATTTATGGTTAAAGCTAATACAGTGTATTTCTCAGACGGGATGTCCATGAAATAAATCAATGTCAATTCTATATGCTTACTCTTGCTATCAATATATCCATTAAGTTTTCAATATGTGGGGAAAATATGTACTTTTGAGAAGTCTAGACTGTAAGACTAGCCTTGAAGATTTGAGCTACAAACACTACTAACTTAATAAAAATGAATTTAGTTACAAGTCTTTTCAGACTACATTAAAATTAATTAGTATTTCCTTTGTGTTTCTCCTCTTCTGCATAACATGTGGGTCTAGATGGTTCTCAAAGACTGTAATTTCTAGGGATTTTGAATAACACATTTGTATTCTGTAATAGAAGGTATTTGATCCTTTATTTGATGTTGGTTCTTGGAAAATCCCTATCTTTAAAAATTCATGAGAGGATTGGAGTGGTAATCTAAGCAGCTGATCATTTTCCTGTTCAGGTCTCTTAAATCTAGGAAAAAAAAAAAAGAAAAGAAAAGAGAATATTTTTTAAATGGTACATGATTTCCAGCTCCTAATAAAGATAATAGACTGTGAAATTTCATGTGTAGAATTTAAAATGTCAAGAATCTCAGCTAATGAATACTACAACTGACTACAGGAATAGTTATATTACCAGATCTGTTGAAGCAAAAAAATCATACTTTACTGAAGGGGTATTTTCCCACAACTTAAAACCACATTGTTTATGCATAAATGGACGAATCAAGGTATTATTAGAAAGATTACATAGACTTTTTTGTTTAGCTAAGTGTTTTGATAAGATCAAAGTCAGTACAGAGTGATGGTCAGTACTACCTGACACATATTCTGTGGCATATACAAAATTACCTCAGTTTATAATTCTAGTTCAGCAAGATCAATTTTTCATTTTACATGAATGGCCAGCTGTTGAACTGCTAGCATATGTAAAATAAAATCCATGCCGAGGAAAGAAACAAATTTTTTTATGCTTAGGCATACCTTAGCTCCAAAGGGAAGTCTATTTAACGTTATATGTGTATTTCCACCAGTCATGTCATATCTGGATATGGAAGTGAAAATAGCAAACACATCTCTATGTATTCATGTGTCTTAACATTATATATTAAATCCATAATAAATAATTAAATTAAAATGTGCTAGGTGCCCATATAAAATAAATATGTAAATGCTTAATTCAGTTCAATATTATTGCATGGTATTTGAAACCTCTTTGAGATCATTTTTTTATTAACTGAATAAGGGGTTTTCCTGAAGTAGAAGTTGTGGGTAATGTCACCAGTTTATTCAGATATAAGAGTGAGGTGGGGAAAATATATATTATAATTTATTATGAAATATTATGAAGTCCATTCTGGAAAGATATGTATATAATAATTTAGTTTACATTAATGCAAATGTAAAATGGGTTTAAGCTGAGTTTCTGGAGAGTCATTCACAAGGATATACTGTATTTTATTAGTTTTTCTGTCACTAATGAAAAGAAAGACACGAAGCACTGAAATGTCTAAAGAACTGCATATATTTCCTTTCTATTCCAATATGTCAGAAATCTTCAGATTTTTTTTCCTAAAATGTCCTTTGTAATAAATTTTATCATTTAACATCTTGTTTTCATTTTTCCACTGTTTTAATAATCAGATTTTTTCCAAAAATTCCCCATGAAAATATTATTTGCATGCTTTTCTCTCTCTCATTTCATCTTTAGTTAATTGTTTTCTCTCTTTCCTATTCTTATCCAAATTTTAACTGTGATTTCTTTTTTTCTTTGCCATCAGGAATAAGCAAGGGATTTCGGCCTGTTAGGTAGTGGGCTTGCGTATTTTGGATTATTTATTTATTTATTTATTGGCAGATACATGGCACCACGCAGCAAATTCAAGTGACAGCAGAGGGAGAGGACAAAGAAAGGAAAAAGATCATCATTTGGGTTAACAGTGATTGCCATAAACATGCATGTGGCACTGTTCTCTCCAAATCTAATTACTGACATGAACATCAGGAGAAGAATTGTCTGATAAGTTGGTCCAAATGCACCTAGGGAATTTGTGTGTATGGACAACATTTGCCAAATCATAATCTGTGTCCCTTGTTCCGGAGTGCTCTGTGGGAAATATCTGAAGTGTAAACATGAGTGGATTACCAACTTTCATGGTATCTTTGCATTGCACCTGAAATGAAGCAAATGAATGACTGTCTTTATAATGATCTCTGGTGAAAGATAGTAGTGCTCATGGATTAGACAGAATTTAACACATCAGAGAGAGTATCTCCTCAATAAAAATAAAGACTGACTTTTAAGGGGAATGTATGTAAGTTACTATATTTCAGTTTTAGTGAATTCAAGTGATTAAAATAGCAACTCACACTTAATAAGAAAATGTATTTTAAAATTACAAAGCATAATTTGAGAACCAGGATGGTAAGAGTTAAAATTCAGGTGAATTTAAACTGTCGGTTTCAACTTCTTCAAACTAACATACTAGTCTCTGACTAGACGATGCTCAGATAGGTTTGATTCCAAGGAGTCTAATACACATCTAATTTAGTGTCGCAACAGAAAGAAAAAAAAAAGAAGAAAAGTGGGCAATCAAATCAATTTGCTTCATCTTTTAGGAGACAGGAAAATCAATAAAAATTTCAGCTGGGCTATAAAGTGTCAAATACAAAATTATTATTAACAATATTAAAAATACCCATGAAAATTTGCTGATATGCATGTGAGATTTGATATTTTGCCTGATATGAATAGGTGAAGTGTATGAGCGTTTAGTGACTTCTGAAAATCAGAGTCCTCCAATAAAGCATTAAGGACCTGTTATTGTCTTTTGTTGTTTTTAAATAAGCCCCCCATAAATTCACATTACAGTGCATTTATGGACCAACAGAACAGGGGTCAATCAGTGACAGGGTCAGAGATTTGAAATGATGCATGGCATAGACTGCATGAGTCCAGGAGCTGCAGCACCTTGAGGAACTCATCTAGGAGAGACTGAAGGCTGATCCCAACTTCTGCCGTGTGGAATCCCTTTGCAGGGGGATGAGGCATTACCATTAGCATTATAGGGAATAGCGGCTTTTGAAAAACAGCATCTCCTTGCTTCTGCTGATATTCGAATGCAACCTTAACCTTTAATCTGAGCAAGAAAAATGCATTCTGACACACCTCTTGCTGCCCCTGGTACACAGGATTTTTAACGCAATACTAAGTATTTCCCTAAAGATATAGAAGCCTGCATGAGGGGAAATACATACCTCTGTCTTCTCTTTCTAGTAAACTCGCTACATAATCTTCACATTCTGTAATGATATTGTCACTGTGAAAGGAGCTGGCAGAGAAAGAGAGAGAGAGAAATAAAGGAAGAGGAGAAGTCAGGGCAGGGACAAGACAGGAACTAGAAACGAAATTGACAATATTGAAAAACAAATATTCTGTTTTACTGTAGTGATAGTTACAAAAAAGAACTCAAACTACAGGTATTTTTTGTAGTTTTTGGTTTTGTTTTCATGAATTTTGATATTTATTTATTGAATTTAAATATATATACTTCACTTGTTCCTCAATAAAAAAGAACATAAAATCCCTTTTCCTTTTATAGATAAAATGAAAACAGATTTTTTTATTACCTCTTTTTCAAAACAGACTTTTCTTATATTTCCTTTGCTGAACTATCATGATTTTACATAGAACATCTAGATACACCTGCCAAGCTGTGTATCCCGGCTTAGTGTAACATGACAGTGCATGGCTGATGTGCAAGGAAATTGAATAGGACAACACAGAGATTTCCAGCAGGAATTTTCTTGTTAGAATACTGCCTTTGCTGAAAGCCATTTAAGAAAACACAGATCTAATCCCTTGTGCAATTTGCTCCATCTTCAGTTCCAAATGTAAAATGGCTGCACTTAGCTGCAGCTATCTTAAGGTGTTTAATAGACTGTGCTTTCCTTTGTTAATAATTGCATTCTGGCAAAAATGAACTAGTTTTATAGCAACTGAATTATCCAGGAAGTTCTCTGTAATAAGTCGGTTTTAGGCCAAATACATTTCAGAGTAAGAGCTCCCTAACACTGAGATGGCTTGAAAAGCCAATTTCCCTACACTATTCTGTTTTAATAGTTTGGTTTATTCAGCCTCATAAAGGTTATTTCTCATCCTCATGGTCAAGAAAATGTGATATCTATAAAGAACTGGATTTATGCACATGTCAAAATCAATAGCAGAGTGTTGACTACCATAGAGGCATCGTCAGATAGAGGGGGATTTACATTTAAACAACTCTTCACAATATATGATTTTTTTGTCAACACCTCTTATTTCATCCACAGAGTTCACTTGGGCACAAGCAGCCTGTGTTTAGATCAAAATTAAATAAAGACTTTTCCTTCTTTATGGACAGATGGCAGCTTATTACAGGTATTCTCAAATGGTTCCTCTGTGCTTATGTGGACATATGTCAATGAAAAGTGAGTTGCTGACAGGCTGGACTCTTTATTTGAGACTATACTAGTCTCTTTACTGATACACGAAAAGATTAATGAATGCCATTCCTTATAGTATGGGGAGCTTTCTATTAGGATTAACTACTAGATTAAATTAAGTAATTATACATCGTTAGACTAAATATTGTGAGATCGATTCAATAATCACTCATCTTTGACACATTTATAATAAAACTCTTTGGAACTACTCTCTAGCTCCTAGGATCCCAGTACAAAAGTCTAGGAAGAGAAGAAAATAATTAAATGTAAATCCATTCTTAGGTACATAGTTGTATCCTCATCTGAATCACAAACAATTCGAAACAGACTCTTGGTAAGGAAGTATAGGCTGGGATAAGTTGAATTGCAAATGCTCTAGAGAAGTGGTTTTATTCTCTATAGAGATAGCGATTGCAGCCTTTGAGGAAATGCGATGCTCAGTTGCTCATCTGCAACTTGGTATTTTAAAGGGAAGCTCAAGTAAATCTCCTAAACTCTCCTCTGAGAGAGAACAGGGAAATGGAGCAGTAGAAAATAAACACTTAGACTCCAGAAACGAATCTTACTGGTTTTCACTGACAAATTAATTTATCTGGAATTACTCATTAAAGCTTCAGTCCTACTCATTACTGAGCATTCTTTCTCTTTTCCAGAGGAGCACTTAAGCATGTGCTTAGACTTAAACATAGCCATTCCTTGGGATTTGCTTGACTTAACCAGACTACTCACTACTTCATGGAAGAAAGTAGGAAAGTGTCATCCATGAACTTAGCTCCCTGCCATTTTCCCTTAAAAGTCTTAAAATTACCTGCTCATTAAGTTTACACTCTGTGAAGCTAAAGTGCAAATATTTATTGGACAAAGTAATCTCTTTGCTACTTGCTGAAGGACACCAATAAAATGATACAATTTCTTCTAAACTGTTTAATATCTGACCCAATAAAGTGATAGACTACATTAAAAAAAACCTCCCACCCCAAATCTCTCAATATTCTCTACCAATTTTTCCATGCATATTTTACATTTTTTGCTCCAATGCAGAGATATTTAATACCAGTGACTGGTGTTATGATCTTATATTGCTCCTAGATAAGACAAACAGAAGGACTGGAGTTTGCATGAAATAATCACCCATAAATCTCTTGGAGTGAAAACTGTTAGAATCAAGAATTTCTAATTATGTCACGTTAGAATCAAGAATTTCTAATTATATCAAGAATATTAAGAATAATTCTTGGAAGTGTAACCTGTTCTTGTTAGAACTGAAAAATTTTTATAAGTCACAATTACTAAAAGAACTATGGGACAATAAGGTCTGCAGATGGACAATATTCAAACTGATCTCACTTTTTTTGAGTAATAAATTTCTATCTCCTGAAATTACGCAAAAATATCTTAACACTAACAATGCAGAAGGATATTGAAGTCATTATTCTGTGTACAAGGTTTAAATTCATTTTGTTACATATACTTGAACTTTCACCTCTAAGGAATACAATACAAAGAAATTATCTCATGGCTCATTGTAAAATCTTTGATCAAAGGAAAGGTGTAAAATATTTCTAGAAAGTTTGTAACAGAGAGAAAAAGAAGTGTATCCCCTATTTATACCATTCAATGATTTACCTCTTGAAGAGCATCTCCTCTAATATCAAAAGTTGTTGGAGACATAGAAGACTGGCCTGGATGAGCAAGGAGTTCCTGAAAGAACTACGGGAAAAAAGGAGGATGTACAGCCTTTGGAAAAAAGGAAAGGTAAGTCAGGGTGTGTTTAAGGAAGTTGTCAAGTTATTAAGGAGAAAAATTAGAGAGGCAAAAGCCCAGATGGAACTCAAACTAGCCATTTCTGTTAAGGACAACAAGAAAAGTTTCTATCAATATATCAACAGAAAACAGAGAGGCTGCAACAACCTTCACTCCTTAATGGATGCAGAGGGGAATATCCTAACTAGATGAGGCAAATGTAAAAATACTTAATACCTTCTCTGCTTCTAACAGTAAGACAGATTGCCTGCAGGACAACTGGACTTCTGGACTGAAGGAAGGAGTACGGGTGCAGTATAAACCCCCTGTAATCCAGGAGGAAGTAGTTAGAGACTTGCTGAGCAGCTTGGGTCCTCACAAGTCCATGGGACCAGATGAGATCCATCCTAGCATGATGAAAGAACTGGGAGATGAACTCGCTAAGCCACTCACCATCATTTATCAACAGTCTTGGCTCACTGGTGACGTACTGGATGAATAGAAATTGGCCGACGTGATGCCCATCCACAGGAGGGACCAAAAGGACGATCTGAGTAATTATAGACTGGTCAGCCTGACCTCAGTCCTGGACAAAGCCATGGAACAGATAGTCCTGTGTGCTATTACGCAGCGCCTGCAAAATGATCATGACATTAGACCTAGTCAGCATGGATTTAGGAGAGGTAGGTCTTGCCTGACCGACTTGATCTCCTTTTATGATATGGTGACTTGCCTGTTTGACAATAAAAAGGCCATGGATGTTTTGTACTTGCATTTCAGCAAAGCCTTTTACACAGTTTTCCATGGTAAGCTTCAGGAGAAACTCTCGGAATGTGCACTGGATAGGAGCATTTTATGTTGGGTTGGGAATTGGTCGGATGCACGCGCTCAGAGTGTGTTGGTAAATAGTGCCACATCCATCTGGCAGCGAGTCACTAGTGGAGTCCCACAGGGATCAGTGCTTGGCCCAGCACTGTTCAATAATATGTGGATTTGCATTCCTCAAGTATTGCATAGGAATAACTTCTAGAACGTCATATATATTTCTCCTTGATTCAGCCAGTGCTATTTGACTGATTTTCCAGTGGGAATCAAAAGAGAACTAAAATATGAAGACAAGAAAATAAAAGTATCTTTTTAATCAGAGAACGTGTGCCATGATTATCTATGCAAAGGAAAATTCCACTAGTATAAAACTAGAGAGAAGACAGTTATACTGCATCTTCAAATTAAAGGAGGAGGAAATCTGTTACATGTTCAAGGTTATAGGGAAAAGCTGATCTGAGCAGTTCAGTTTTGTGCACAGCAGGAAAATATGTTTCGAGAGACACAAAGAGGAAGATGCAATAATGAAAGTGGAATAGATTAGTAAGAGAGTGCTAGTGGATTGAATGGATACTTTACATGAAGCCCCAGAAATGAAAGTAACATGGAAGGAGAAAAAATATGGGTATTAACTAAAAAATAATTAAGGGCCTGTCATTTTGTTTCTCTGATTTACACATGAGAAAACAACTTGTATACAATGCATCCTTCTTGATGATTCTTCCATGATAATTGAAAATCAGACAGCTGTTTTACGTCAAATCTGTATGAGAATATGGGTCCTTAAATTCAGGAGTTATACAGTCGACCTCCAGAACTCGCAGGGGGTTGGGTCTGTGCAGGTCCAGTGAGTCATGGAATCCATCAGGATTGCAAACTCATGAATACACAGTTAGGCCCTCCCATAGCCACGCTCCCTCCACTAATAAGCTCTAGAGGGCATTTCTGGGACTGTCCACTGCCCTATGCCTCCTCAGGAGAGCTAAGGGAATGCCTTCCTGGCCAGGAAGTTGTCTTTAAACTCATCTAAGATGTGATGAGCCCTTGGGCTGGCTGCAGCGCAGCATGGAGCCAGGAGCTATCAGGAGAACCAGGACGCTGTGTTGCAGCAGATCTGTCATATCCTGGAGCTGCAGCTGCCACAGCCAGTGACACGACACAGCGGCGCCCAGGCGACCAATGGGAGACAGTGGGAGGCAGTGGGACACAATGGAAGGGCTGTGGCAATGCTGTCATGAGTTTCTGTTGGAAGGTTTCCTGTTCTTACAAGTTTTATTCCATTGTGAAAATTTATGTATCCACTGTGCATCCCTGGAAGGGCATGGTGTGGGCAGGCAGAAAATGGCTGCATGTCTAGCAGGGAGGGAGAGCAGTGGTTTCGCTCAGCTCTACTTGCCCTGTCCCCTCCCCCCCCCCAATCATCGGGTGCACTAGTATCCCCAGTCTGGGGCCCATTGCGGGGCAACGGGAGCACTGTGACACAGTATGTGACACAGGCTGCGATGCGTCCTCCGAGCTGGGCAAACAACAACAGCTCGGCCATGTGCCCCGTTGCACCCCCACGACCCTCTCCCTGCACAGCAGCAGGGCTGCTGCCACTTCCCTCCAGTGTTGGCAGGAGCTGGTCATGGGGCAGCTGCTTCACACTCACATAAACTCGTACAGCTCTGATTGGGAACAGGCAGCCAGCATTTGAGGGGAGTTCTTTTTATGTCTTTTAAGGTTTTTCAGTCTGCAAACCTGGCTACCTCTTGTGGGTCAGTGTTGGACGCCAGGGCAGTGCTGTCGGGGCGGTGCGGAGGGAGCACAGGTGCTGCCCAGTGGGTGAAGGAGATGGGACCTGCAGGGCCACCCTTCCCTTCATCACCCCAGCCACAAAGGGCACTGCAGGGGGATCTGTGGGGGCTTCTGGGGTGGGGGGGAAGGTGCCTACTCCTGCACAAACACACACAATGCCGGCACAGTCCTGCAGCCTGGTAGAGCACAATGCCAACCATGCAAATACCACAAGAGCCGCCGTTTCCTCTGCGGCATCTGCCTGTCTTGGCTCGGCATGGCATGGGTGCTTGTCCGCCCCAGCGTGGTGCAGCTGGACACCAGCCCGCCAGCCTCTGGGGGATGAGGGAAGGTGCCTCCCGCGATCACGCACAGACACACACAATGGCATCCTCATCTCCACATCTTGCAGCCCGGTGGAGGAAAATGCCAGCTGTGCAAAACCACACATTTACACTAAACGCAGCCCAGCCGTGCTGCGGTGGCTCCCGGGCGGGACCAGTTTACATATTCATGAGCAGACTGGGTTTGCGATAGGTTCTGTGCGTTCTGCACAAGGTCCCACAACTCGCTGAAAAATCAATCACGCAAATTACAGATCACAGTATCACAGTATCACAGTATAGATAAGGCTGGAAAGGACCTTGAAGATCATCTAGTCCAACCTATAGCCCAACTAACCTAGCATCAATATCTAGATCATATTGCTCAACACCTCATCTAGCCTTCCCTGAAACACCTCAAGGGTTGGTGAGTCAACCACATCTGCAGGCAACCCATTCCAAATCTGGATCACTCTTTCAGTAAAAAACCTTTTCCTAATATTGAGCCTAAACTTTCTGTGATGAAGCTTAAGACTGTGACCTCTCGTCCTGTCTCCAGAGACCAAGCAGAAAAGACCAACCCCTGCGTGACTACAACCTCCTTTTAGATAGTTATAGACAGCAATAAGGTCACACCTGAGCCTTCTCTTTTCGAGGCTAAACAGACCCAGCTCTTTCAGCCTCTCTTCATAGGGCTTGTCTTCCAGCCCCTTTACTATCCTAGTTGCCCTTCTCTGAATTCGTTCCAGCACCTCAACATCTTTCTTGAACTGAGG
>WEKX01003758.1:12152-74723 GCA_013390025.1 Pitta sordida | reverse complement strand
GCTGGCAATCTGTCTTACTGTTAAAAACAGAGGCAAAGAACGTATCAAGTATTTCTGCCTTTTCCTCATCTCCAGTTACTGTATTCCCCTCTGCATCCAGTAAGGAGTGAAGGTTGTTGCAGCCTCTCTTTTTTGCTGTTGATGTATTTATAAAGACATTTCTTATTGTCTTTTCTTCCCCTTCCATTCATCTATCTATTCATGCATCCGTCCACCCTTTTCTTCTCATAAAAATATCAGTCAATGCTTCGATGGCATGTTGTTTGGATCAGCAAGTTGGGTTCACAGTACACAGATTTGCCCCTGTGCACAGGACACCAGTCCTTCATTGTAGCCCACGAGCCAAATCAAGGAAGAGTTATGCCTTTAAAAAAAAATAAGCAATGTCATAACACAGATCTAGTTCAGAACAATCTCTTATTAATTATTGTGTTAGAATGGGGAGAGAACAACTCACTGAGGACAGTGCACTGGTGAGGCATCACTCATCATTAAAATTGAAATGCAAGCAATTACTTGAAACTTGATTTTCATTTCCACAAGTAGAACAATTCTTAAACTCATTCTCGAAAATAAACACCATGTTATTTATGCATATGAAGGCAATGCCTGTGTTTTTCCCCCCCTCAGGATCAATGTAAGGATGCTCAGATACTTTGACTCTGAGTGGAGCACAGATGTCTAAGACAGGCAATGTTTGTAGCACTTCCTTTCCATGGTGTATCTAAGACTGAATACGCAGAAAACACAGTATATAACAGATACATAAGCATAACAGTTACCACCAGTGTAGGTGCTCCTCCATTTAGTCTCTGTTTCCCAGAGAAAAATATTCAATCTTGGGTTTGACTCACCTTTTGAACTACTCAGATACATTACTGAAGCATCACAGAGTTCAATTAATGCTTCAACTGACCTCATTTGAATTAATGCAATTACTTTAGAGATTACTTGGCTCCACATAGTTATTTATAGCTGTCAGGTTTTATGTACAAAACCTCTGCACTGTAAGAAGCAGGCCACCAACAAAATAAATTTGCTAAGTATATTAAAAAGTTGTTTTCCCTTCCCAGGGGATTAGCAGAGAATTGCAGCCAAGAAGTCATTGAATAGTCAGCCACTTACCAGCTATCTCCCAATGATGATGAGTCTGTAATACTTCTCTTTCAGAATACAGGGGAAAGGTACAGTATTCTCAGATATGTGAGAACTGCTGTCAAATGCTATATTTTTAAGTGATGTATGTGCATTCCTTATTATAAATATTGCATCCAAATGTGAAAGAGCATAGATAGCTGTTTGAACACATGGAATGTATTTTAACACATTCAGAGTTAGATGACTTACCAGGTATATCTTTTAATTTATGAAAACAAAAACAAAAACGAAAACAAAACAAAAAACGAAACAAAACAACAAAAAAAATCTTTATACCAGCACTTGCAACACTGAATTGATAGGTGGAAGGCTTCAGGTCTCAAGTTCACAGTATCCTATAATTTCACAAAAACCCCACATTTCCTGCAGTATACAAAGATGGAGATCCGTGTGAAGAATAGGCTGGCCTATTTCATAAAATCCACCTGAGATATTGATACCTGTGAATTTTTTAAATTATTTGTCAAATGGGGAAGTGATGAACACATCTTCCTCATCCTTTTTTCTGTCACACCAGCTGATAAAGGTGTGGTGAAGAAATCCTAGTGCTCGAACACCCAGTTCTGTGGGATATAATGTCTGACAAGTATTTTGCTAACATTAAAGATGACAATAACTTAATCTTATAAAGATTTTAATGATTATATATCTATGCATTGGCAGAAACTTAGGCATGCAGGTTGAGTTATAGAGTGGAACCAATGTGTTCCACAACATGGATCTGAGTCTCATGCCATGAATATCCAAGATAGAGGATCTGCAAATATTTAAACGTCCCTCCTGGTCTGAGACATGTATTTCCTCTGCGAGGAGCCAGATGTCGGAGAGATATATGCCCAAAGCAGACCCAGGTTGGAGATCCACTTTAGTACAGTGGTGAGTGTCCCTGCCTGGCATGTGGGAATCCAGGGTTCAACTCCTGCCAGGGAGGCAGTGGTGTCGTTTAAGAGTTGGACTCAATGATCCTTGTGGGTCCCTTCCAACTCAGAATATTCAGGTGCCCTTCTGACACTGCCAGGATGTCAAATCAGACTTAGAAAACACCCGCAGATTTCATATTTTAGACATAGACCTTGCCCTCAGGGAGAAACAAAAAAGACTCTAAGGAACTTGCTGTTGATGTCTAAGTTCCTTGGCCACGTAGGGCACCCACAGCAATGACCCCGTGCAAGTTTGTCCAGTCACATTAGAGAAGTCTCAGCAGCAAATTAAATAGATATCATCATCACAGTGGAAATACCTTACTCACACCAGAATTTCTGTGGGTAGTGGCATTCTTAGACCTTCTCAGTTCATTCCAGGTATTTTAGCTCAGCTTGAGTCTTTTTATCTAATAGATAGTTAAAAATCAACTCTAAATATAGTGTAGTCTAACTGTGTAATGATATGTTTATGTTCAGCTTGGGGAAAAAAAGTAAGTGAAAAGAGTAACAGTTAACAGTGTCACCTCCTGTTGTGCCCAAACTGTGAGATGCAGAAACTGGAGACAGCCTGCATAAAATTAACAAATAGCTGATCTGTGGAACCATATATTCAAACCTGTCTACAAAAGATTCTTCTCCCCTTGGTCTCCTATTACATCAAGCTGTATTACAATGGAATATGAAAAAATATTTTAAAACTGTAAATTAAATACTGGGAACGGTGTAAACCAGGTAATTTTAAAGACATTTTTACCTTTACAAATCCCTTCATTTTAACTATTAATAAAGCTGTTAAAGAATAGAAGCATGAGGATGGGTAAAACTACTTTGTTCCAGCTGTGTTGGAAAAATTAGTGGTTCCCCAGGGGTTAACAATTGATTTGCTCTAATCAGACTGAGGGGTGATGCAGTTCTAGTTTCTCTTTGCTTTTTTAAGATTTTAATTAGTTTATCATTACATAAGGCATTTCTGAGTTTAATTTCTCACGATGTCTTCTGCAAACTGAACCAACAGAAAGCCAGAAATAGGTTCAAACCACAGACTTTGAATCTGGATTTCCAGCACATGAAATCTCAATCTGGTGTTTTGATATAGACTTTGATATAGATAAAAAGACATTTCCAAAACGAATCTTCAGAGCACTTAGTTTTGTAACACGGAGAGCCCTGTAACCAGGAACATTTCAATCCAGAGATTTTGTTTGTGTCTGGTTTTGCCCATTTTTTCTTTTCTTTCAGAACACTTTGTAAAGATGAGAACCCAAGTGATAGCAGTGTAGAACCTGCCAGTATTTAATAATGCTTTCTGTATTAGGGAGGAGTTAGAGCTCACGACCAAAAGGTGCTCTACACTAAATATATTGTAAAATTTTAGGGGAAATATGGTTGAATTTTTTTGTATTCTTTTTATCATTTATTTATGTGCATTGTTAAGTGCAGGATATGGAACCCTATTCTGATATTCCTATGCATAGCACAAATGTCTTTTAGAAGTATGCTTTACCATGAAATGAGAAAGTGGGATCTTCTTCCTACAGTATTTGAAGGTTGAATCTAAGTAAAGGATTCTTTTTTCTGGAACCAATTGCCTGAAAAAAAATCACCTAGGTGGTATCATGGTTGAACTGTTCTAACATAAAGCCTCACACATTGTTTGTATCTCTGAACCAAATGCAGTAATCCCTCGCTACTTTGCAGTTCATCATTCGCGGTTTCAGTGTACCGCATTTTTTTTCCCCCAGCTTTACTTCACAGATTTTGCTTATCGCAGCATCTTTCTGGAACAGACCCCCCAGAATATTTGAGAGATTATTGTACCAAGAAAACTATAAAAGAAAATTTTCTTCCAAACTGAGTAGATATCTCTTTGATCAAGGCCCGCCATCCATCTCAAATGATCTCTTTGGAAATCTGAAAGTTTTGAAGATAGTCTAGATCTAAATCTTTCATAGTTTAAAAAAAATGTTAAAAAGAAAATAATAAATAAATAATTTCTATATCAGGAATTCAGATATTTGTACTCATATTTCACAGCTTCTTACTTAGGGAAAATCCTTTGTCTCTCCTTTAGCCTGAAGACCTCCTTGTAAGTCTTTATTCATGGCAATGAATCCTTTGATGTGAGTAGATAGGTGATGCAAAATTCTTTTGACTATCACTTGATTTGACACCCTATAAAAATTTATGGAATTGGGAAAAATTCAAATGTTATTCTTTTTCAACAAATAAAATGTAATCATGACTTCTAATGTAGATGTTTCAAAACTTTTCCTCTTTTCAAAATACTGACAAGAAGTAACCAAATGTATTTCATTTAAGCTTATTCCAAGAATCCTAAAACTGTTCATCTGATTTGGCAGTTTTGTAGACAATTCTTAGACTTCCTATGATGTTACTATAATCAACACAGAAAAATTCCTTACAAACTGAGATTTTTTTGCCACAGGTAATAAGTACATCATTTTGTGAACAAAACACCCCCATCAGTCTTTTGAAGATCTGGTGACTCCACTCTGAAGTTTCCATCTACACCCAGTAATTAAATTTTTTATTCACATTTCTGCACATTGTTTTGACTGTGCTTCGCTTGAGAATGACAATGTACTGAAAATCAAAATCCTGCTTGCAAAAAAACCTTAATCCAGTCTGACAATGCAGGAGCTCTGAGAATGGAGGTTGAGCTCCTAATGAAGTCACGCAAATAGGTGTGTTCAATATAACACTGAATTTTTCAAAGCATTAATCGACGATGAAAACATCGCAAACCCTGGAAAACTCGGGGTAGAGATATTTTAGTTTTTGATTGTTTGCTACTAATACTCAGTAGAAGATGTCGTGTATCCTTACACAATGGAGAATACCATCTCTGAATCGTTTAATTTGTGCTGGAGCTGGATACTTTAGAGGCTGCATTTGACACATCTTGTTTATTGTGGACTTGATCTTTCTGGTGCATTGCCAGAGTGAATAAGTCTTTGTGCTGGTTCAGAAGAGAAATTTGGCCAATGCACAAAAAGAAGGACAATGAGGGAAGCAGTTGGCAGTGTTTGCAAATATCCCAGAATCTGAAGCAGCCTCTGCAACAGAGCGACACGTTAAAACAGAGTATCAGAGAGCAAGACTTTGGCTTTCAGTGTTTCTGCTTTTGTGTGCAGTTTCCTCACTACATTCCTCTTGCTGGGGCCAATTTTCTAGGGTTAAGTTATATCTTAGACTAAACTAGTAACAATATTTCAACAGCACACTTTAAAAGGCCACAGCCAATATTCTTGAGATACTACAGTCAGACAAAAAGCCTGGAGTAACTGCACCAAAAACGATGTTTGCTATAGTGGACCTCAGTCACCAACCAAGCCATGTTCTGTAAAATAAAATTTAGCTAATAGAGTTCTTGACCTTGCAGCTACAATTTCTAATTAAGTAAAGTAAGTCAGTGAGCTCTTATTTTTCTAACATCACGTTTCCCATGTAGTGGCTGCTCGTCTTGCCACCCAGCCATGTTGATTATTTTACTCAAAACTTGCTTTAAAATACCCTGCAGCACCTAGAACAAGAAACACACACTCTGTATATCCATCATTTCCATCTCGATGAGGAGAAAACAAAGGGATAATTATAAACTGCATCTCATATTGTTACTCTTACACTCGACATGTGCATCTTTTTTTTTTTTTTTTCCACAATAAAGTGATTCTGCTGTGGAGATAGCACCAGGTGCATGGGGGTGACCTCACACACACACCAAATCGGGAGCTGACATCCATCACACTTTGAAATTTTGGATTTCATCATTTCCTGATCTTTCTAAAGGGATCACAGCACCTGGCCCTCACAGCTGTAGTTCATTTAGAAAGCAATTTAAAAACCGAGAAAAAAGCAAATGACATCTTGCTGCCTCAGCCTTGTCATTAAGTATAGCAGAATGGCCTTCATTTATGAGACACATGGCTAAGAATTAATATCTTTCAGTGCTTTCTCAAGTTGAGATTACAAAAGGTTTGAACGACCACTAAATAATTAGTAGTATGACTGAGGCAAGCAAAAAAAAACCCAACCAAAAACGAAAACAAAAAAACCTCTCACCAAAACAAAACAAGAAAAACCTCTATTCTGCATTATGAAGAATATTGAGAATCACACTGACTTCCATGTTACAAATGCTGCGGCCTTTGAGTATTTTGTCCCTACTATACAGTAAATTTGCAGCTTTTATTTCCTCCCTTTTTCATCCTTTGTAGCCCTGGACATATATGGATACCTTCTCTGTACTGTTAAATGCCTTTATGCACACAAGTTATTTCTCTGCATCTGCAGGGGCTGGACTTCCCTACTGAAGTTAAAGTACATTTTAAAGTTTTGCATAATACCATCCCTTTCCCTTCGCTGTTCCGTTACATTGTGGTTTGATGCCTTCCCCCCACAACCCCCGTCCCCCATTTTTTTTTTATTTATCGTTTTCTGACTGATTTTTGTGCTTATGGAATGAGCGGGTAATGACACTGGCTAGAGCCAGCTAGCATACAGGCAGGTGCTGTGCACGCTCTCCTCATGCAACTCTGCCAGTGCATCGTGGACTCGCGGACTCGCAGCATCCCCCACCAACCTGCTGCCTCCCTCCTCCCTCATGGCTTTCCTCTCCGGCAGAGCCCAAGTCCACACCACCTTGCCAAACCTCGTGGAGACTTTTGGAAGGAGAGTTCAGAAGGTTTTATTAATCTAAGAAGAATTCAGACTTCGGAGTTTTAAGAAAAGCCCCTGGTCCTGGATGTGTGTCCATCCTGTCTATGCAGTTTGAACCTGGGGAAATCATACCTGTCTGTCATTTTGTCATGAGTCTTCATGTCGAGTTCAAAACCGCACTGCCCAAAGTTTCCTCCCATCCCTCCCTTTGGGGTAAAGTCATCATTTTATGAAAATGTTTAGAAAATAGTGCTTGCTTAATGGGTAGTTTAACCCTTTCATGCACTGTAGCTCTTTCAAGTGCCACCCAATAACAGGTCCAGTTCTTAATATTTATCACATAGAACTAATGAAGCAGCAAAATTCACATTTGTCCTGAATTGTAGTGTTTTGTTTGTTGACTCTGCATCCTTGGATTTTACATACAAATGTAATGCGTATAATGAAAAAGAACATTTATTTTTCTTCTTTTATGTCGACTCAGTGCGCATCTAGCTGCTGTGTTTAGATGGCTCCTGTTTCAGTTCAGGGAAGTGCAAATTGGCATCCTGGCCTCACAAAGTCAAGTCTGAGTCTTTCCCTTGAAGAACACTTTCAAGCTTTGCCTTAAAGAGGATGTCAGGACTCAGGTTTTTGGTTCATCTCACTGGACAGAGTAAGATATGTATCATCTTTGCTGATGGGAGCTGGATGCTGGAACTACATGTGAGGGGCATAATAGCTCAGAGCTGAATCTCATCATTTTAGCACATACCTGAATGAATTCTTACTTTAGTGCATTGTTGAAATCTTCTGGGACTGAATCCACTTACTCTCCATTAATATCAAAATAAACAATTATAGCTGTATATTTAAAATCATTTTCACTGTGAGGTAAACATTTCAGACCTAGGAGAAAGCTCACTGAAATCAATTAACTCTTCTGTGGATTTTGAAAGGATTTGCATCATTCCCTTTCCACTAACATCGTTCTCTCAACTCTCTCATCTCCAAGAAAATCCTCTGCCTGAAAGGCTATGCTGTGTTTTAGATGAACTACCCATTGTCATAAGACTCTGCTGGTCAGAAATTCACTTTCCTCTGGGCCTTCTTGGGCTACCCTGCCTTGGCATGTGGCTGTAGACAACAGCAGGACATATCCTCTCACTTGCCAAATGGTATTTCTGTCTCCTCTCACAGCTCATTCCCCCAAATGCCACAACCACACCCAGCTCTCCCCTCAGAGAATCATATCTGACTGAGTCCGTGCATGCAGAGCTTTCACTAGTAAATAATCTCAGGGAGCCAAATGATGTGTTCTGGAGGGGGTAGCGCTCTCAGAGGCTATTGGCAGTCGTTCAGATGACAACCAGCTGCAAAGAGCTTTAAGAACAGTGTTATACACATACACATACACACAAAGAAAAGAAAAAAAGGGAAAATTGTTGACTGAAGACATATTGCCCTTGATTGAATAGTGAGGAACCTGCTGTCAAGAAAATAGATATTTGGGCAACCAAAAAAACCAAAAAGCTTTGCTCATTTTACTGGCTGTAGATCAGCCTTCAATTGTCAGCTTCCAATTGCTGAGGACAGGCAATGGTGATTTCTGCTTGATTAGCCCCTGAGACTACAAAAATTGCTTTTCTTTTTGTCTGTTGATTTTACTACAGGGTATTGTTGCCTCTACTTCTGTGAGTAGGAAGTTCTGTAAGAATGGAATACCTATAACTCACAAGCACTCCAATTTTCACAGCTCCCTGTAAAAGGTATTGACAGAAATAGTAGCAGAAAACCTGCATGTTCTCACCATATTCACTGCCTAGACTGTGGCCTTCCAGTGTTTCACACTACACACTTTGACAAAGGTATATATGGTGCTAATATTTTTTGTTACAATTGCATTATACATAACTGGTTTCTGAGTCCCTAGGAGAGTTTCTGTTTCCTCTTGAAAGAGATGGAGTTGAAATACAAATACAGCTGTATAATCGCTGTGGGGGAAAAAGCCAGTTCTTATTGTGAGGAGAAGCCACATATTCATCAATGTTTCTAGAAAACAATACAGAATTATTTTTGCAAAGAGAAAAGTTTAAAATCTATGCAGAAGAAAGAACATCCTAACAATCAAATACTAAGTATGTGCAAGCCAAATGTGTGCAAGTCAAACTTCGTTCTTTTTTGTTAGATACTTCTCTACAATGATGAAAACACCTCTGTTGCTTTCTCAGATGTACCATCTTTCTTTTTCATATTCTAATCTCATAATAAGGAACAGTTTGTCTCTACTGGATATTAAATTTATTTACCTAGGTTGTTGATGTGAGCTCATTTTCTCAGCAGTTATTTGCGCATGTCAACATTTCTATGAGCTCTGTAGGAAGGGAATGGCACTTGGGGCAGGGATTTTAAAGGTAGGTATCAGGTGAAATCACATCAGCCCCTTGAAACATCAGAATTGTGTATCGAGAGTGCTACATCTGTGCCCTCACTGTAGACAAAGACTTGAAAACTCACACAGGTGACTGCAGTTACCCTTATGACTCTGATATACAAGTATGGACCACAGTCCAAGCAAACAGCAGCCAAGCTGTAGTGCCTGCACAGGCTTTCAGACTCTGCAAGTGCAGTGGAATTGCAGTTTCTTCATCCTTCAGTCAGTGAGAGTTGCTTAAAAACACATTGTGTTGCTCTTGCCATAGAGAGCAAATAAAGCACACACTGAGGGCTGTATCTTGTTCAACTTGTTAAGTCACACCATCCCAGTAGGTGTCTGAGCACTTCATGGGTGCACAAACACAGCCCAAAATTGACCCGTATCCACAGCCACTGATGTAATGTAGAAAATGCATGTTGCTACACAGGCAGCATGGGCACACTTGTTATTGTTACTGTGGGCAAAAGACGAAAAGGATTCAAAGACTGTTCCTCATCAAAAGAATCTTTGGAGTCTCTGCAGACAAAAACATTCATTTACCCAAATTTTGATGAATCCGTACATTATCAGAGGCCTGTGGAACATCAAAATGTCATTTCCACAAACTCTGTAGTTGATTATGTTTCAAAAGACTTTAATAATATTATTTACATTCAGAATATTTTAAATTACATAACTACATAACATAATTACATAACGTATATCAGTCTTCCAGCACAAAGAACTAACATATTCTAATGCCCTGAAGTACAAAACTCATCCCTAAAAATCTTCCTGCAAACCACAAGCTGCTTAAATTCCTATCAGGAAAATAGTTTATGTATTAGGAAACTTATATACATATATGTATATATTTCTAAATATTTATATGCACACCAAAAACATGCATTGATATTCTTTCCAATTGTTGTGCTTTGCACAATCCTGCATTCAAAATATAGCAAGGTTTTATGCTTTCATCTCTGTATGCTTTCCATTCGAGTATCCCAGATTTACTGTGTTCTGAGAGTTAAACTGTAAAATAGTTAGAAGTTAATTTTCTTTCCTGCTCCCAAAAAACAAACAACAGAAGAAGGAATTTAACCTCATATCCTCATTCTGAAATTAGCTCTATTGTCAAAAGATGACAGCTGTATCCTGATTTCAAGAATTTCGTGTTGGAATTAAGCAGCATTTTTGAAACCATTGTGTTACTTCAAACAGATCCATAATGGTCCCTCAGCAAACCATTTTCAGAAGACTTGTGTAAGTAAGATAAAAAGACACCATTTCTGAAGAGATGCTTTTATGGGCTAGGTCAGAGTGCTCTTTCCATGTTGTTCATTCCCAGTCGAATTTCCTAATAGCCTATCTCCTCAGCTAACAGATGCCCAGCCTCATGTCGGAACCAGATCGAGCCACCACTGAGATGATATCCAGCTCCTTTCTTATTGAGCCGTTTCCCTAGCAGATGGTGCAATGCTGCAGGCACACTCCTTCCTGTTAATTACCAGCCTTCGCTACAGATGGAAATGTCAGTCAGCCTCACAGGTCCTGGTTCCTGCCATTGCCTCAGTCCATAGCCCTCTACCTAGGCAAGATGCTGCCAACACACACCATGTGTTTTGTGACTGCTGACTAGGCAGGCAACAAAAAACAACTTAGTTCATGAATATTCATGGAGGAATGTTTAGAGTTCTGTTCATCTGCAATGCTTATAGATCTGCTTAAAGGAGATTGCACTTTCCGAGGAGCCCCGTGCCCCGCGTTTTACTATGGTGTGGGCAGATGAGTTATCAAAGTGTGTTGCTATAGCAACATATAAAGGGCTATTAAATGCCTGTCGTTTGGAGACTTCTATAGGCACATCAGTTTCTGGCTGCCATTTTTTTCCATACCTTAAGTGCCCTTTAATTATTCTTCTCCAGCAATAACAGACCAATAGTCACCAAGCTGAACTGATTATCTAATAACTGTTGATTTTCATTAGAGCCTGATTACCTCATTATAAGTAACCAATATGAATTCCTTGATCTGTCCTGGTGTTTAAGCACAGTAAATCCAGATAAACAAAATTCTGTGTAACCTTTATAAATTCATTAGACACTTTGATTTTAATTATCACAGAAAGAATGCCAGCTATCAAAAATACACTTTCAGAAAGATTTTATATAAAGTTTGAGTTAGACCATTAGGAAAACATCTACCATGTTTCCTTTCCTTTTCCTTTCTGTCTTCTTCTTCCTTCTTTTTATTTTTTTTCATTTTTCTTTTTTTGTCTGGAGGTAATTCATTCTCTTCTGAGAATCTGTGCAAGTGTAATGTGTAGATATTAAAATAGCAATATGACTCAGAACGTGCCAATAATATTCTTCAGTTTTTGACTCATGACTGTTCATGAAGTGAGAGTTTAGATGTTCCAAATCAGAAAAGCAGGCATCTAGTTTATGTCAAGAACACACTTTTCAAGAAAAGGAGAATTGTATTCAATTTCCAGCACGCAGAATGAGCAATACATACAGGAGTAGGGAATGTTTAAAAACCAGCATTTTGAATCCACTTTGGAATGATTCTTTTCACTCTGCTAATGCTTCAGCAATAGAGCAGAGCACTCAGAAATACCTGAGAAAGACACATATTGTTTCTTTGAGAGAACTTCAAGTCTGACCAGAAAAAAATTCTTACAAATCCATCAGGTATACTTTCCAAACACTTCTTCTTTCCTGCACTTTTATCTCCATACAAGGGTTGAAAACAACTGCTGAATTTTCTCTTTCTTGTTTTGCTTATATTGTTCTAGTGGTTTGGACTATATTCACCTATAAATTGTTAACTGCTAAGGAATGGTGGTTTTCAAGAATCTGAAGTCCCTTCTATAACTCTAGAGAGAACAAAAGTTGTCAAGTTTGTTTGTCTATTATATTTGGGGAGTTTTGTCAGAATCAGAAATATATTCTGATTTTACTTTTATCTTGATCATGGTGGATCCCGGAAAGTAATGTGAGGCATTATTTCAATTTCTAGGTCCTAGAACACTGTAAAATTTCAACAGCAAATAATTGGATGTAATGCTATAACCTATTAATTTTTCAAATATATTTCACTTTATCCTTCCAAATGAAATACAAAATAGGTATTATTATCCGATTTCTGTTAAGTGCCCAGGGAAACTGAAATTGCAAAATACCAAAGTGTTCCAAAAAAGTTCAAAAAGTCTGCAAAAATTTGATTATCTTGTCTGCTCATAAACCTGAATCTTGACCTTATAAAGCACTATTTGAATCAATATGTGAACTACACACACTCATTATTTGACTCTATGCTGTTAAGTAATTAATGTTATTCGGAAACAACCACAATGTGAGGGGACGTGATGTTCCAAGAAGCCAAAGCTCAGGTGTTAGGAGAGGCAGCTACATATCATTAAAGTTTATGCACTCATAATATATGATGATAACATATAGTCAAATAGTCTTTGGAAATTTGACAATATTGTATAGAATATACAAACGACAGCATACAGTTCTATGCCCATCACTTGACTGCCTCTCGGTTATTCACCACCTTCTGTACAGCTAAATTTATTCCTAATGGAAAGTGATTTCATCCCGAATTACTTTTCTCAGACTTTCTCATCTTGCATTCTAGAAGTACATACTTACTTATTTCTGATTAAAGTTTTTTTGTTTTCTTAAAAGTACCATTAAAAAATCTCATGTAAAAGTTCATGAGATTTAAACAGCTGAAACCTTGAGTTAGGAGAAGCTCCCTTCCAGTGCCTGTGCTCTTTTCACAAGGACCAGGGCACTGGGAACAAGGTGGAAATTTTATTAAAGCCTGCTGCATGGACAATATATTTGCAATTAATTTTAAAGCAATGTGTTAAATTAATTTAGGTTACTGTCTCAGAGAATTGTGAGGCAGTGACAGCTCTGTTGCTGTTTTGTTAGTGGGCTCTCAGCAGGCAGACACAGTAACCTCCTGATCTGGTACTTCTTCATCTTGCGCTGCCCAAACAAGACAAAAAGATTTTACCAAGGGCACTAGAACTCTGGTGAGGGCAGGCTCCATAGCCACCAGGAAAAGTATTGTCCCTGCTGTGAGCACTGGAAGCACTATGACAATTTATCTGATCAAGTCAGCAAGTTTCACAGGAATCAAAATAACTCATTGCTGACTGCTTGGTCAGGTTAACACAAAAGAGCTATTACAATACAATACTATTACAATAATTTTAAAACAACATTGTTCTTTTTATTCTTTTAATTGTTATAATAATCTGATAGAACTGGGCTATTCAGAGAAATGATCGTTCAGAAACTATTCTACATAATATCTTGTTATTTCTTTATGGCAGCAGAACCTAGGTTACATTTTTCATGGCTTCTTGAGCCCCACATATTCTGATGTTCCTTTCATCATTAAATGAAGATGGCAGCTGAGGAGCATGACAAAGTCCCTTTAGGGTAAAAAATAAAAATTAAAAAAAAGTAGACAATGAAGTTAGATGTGTGTGGGAGGGAATAACATCAAACAATCCTTTTTTTTTTTAATTAAGAATGGCACATTTCAAATGCCATTTCATTTATTAAGCCTTAAATAATTTAGGTTGCGACCTAACATAACACTCTGAAGATACAGCAGAGTTCTCAGAAAAGAGGCAATAACTAATTACAACTCATACAGGCAATTAGTTGTATTTCCTTATTGAATCTAGCCTACCAACCTCACTTTGGATCCTACATCAGTCACATGTCAACCACCTGGGCTACATCAAAATGCCACAAACCTTTTCTTCCATTTTTAAACTTTTTACAGCCCTCAGTGATTCCAGCCTCACAAAACCTCTTTGATGGGTTTTGAGTTGTATGGTTTGTTTGGCTGCAAGTGCTCATGCAGGTTTTCAGTCCGTAGACCTTTCTAATTTTTGTTTAAATGTGTTGCATTTCATCACCTAAACAAAATGGATCAAGAGCAAATACATTCAACAAGTAATCCAGAATTAAAAATGGAAACTATGGATATTCTGTCTGCTGCCAGGTTTTGTTTGCAAGGACTTGACTCTTTTCATCAAAGTAGACCAGGAACAATTTTGTGACGAACTCTGAGAGAAATCAATGTTAAATTTATTAACACCCTGAACTGTTGTTACAGAGTAATAGCCACTTGTGGCTTGAGGATGGCTACCCTGTAGAATTTGAATGAGCTTCCATTGCTCAAGGAGAGTCACAGAGGAAACATATCTTGTATAATACAGTGCTGGGTAATAAGTGGAGAATGGGTTTGTGTGCTGAAATTCTGTGGGCTGGACAAATGAGATCTTGCCAAATGTCTGTGATCCCCTAGGTTAACATCATCCATCACCACAGATCCCATGCTGACATTTAGGGTTTAAACTATTTTCATAACCAGGGCTCCTAGGCATCAGGGCTTAGGTGGATGGCTTAACCCCATCCGCCAAACCACAGATAAACAGGATCCCACTTCTTTATAACTTGTTATTTTTGGCTGCCTTTACCACCTTCTCTACGTATCACATTCTCAGTGTAACTGCTGCCATGGCAACATTCCCAGCTGGAATGGCTAAAACGTAGATTCTTCTGAAGTCACAAAGGACTTGCTCACCGGGTCAGATGGTGTGAGGCAGTGGTCTAAGAAAAAAGTGAAGAGCCTTAGCATGTATTCAAGAGTGCTTGTGTTGAGAGTTTCCCTTCATTCTTCTTCAGTGTGGTTAGGAATCCTTAAGAACTGTAATTACAGGTGTAGCATAGACTCTGTGATGTCCTAAGCCTTTTTATTTTACTCCTTCAGAATCATTATGGAGAGGCAATTCAAGTAAGAAATTTCTTCATACTGAATGGAAAATACAGCTTCCTTCCGTTATATAAGCATATAACTTCCAAACAAAGGTACTTGTATTGTATTGGACTGTTAAATTAATTAAGTGTTAGGAAATGCCAAATATATGAGTATTCATCCCTAATTCTATTTCCGATGTACCTTTAAAGTATTGAGCAAGGTCAGATTTTCATGGGAACTTTCAATACGTTTACACGTTGGGCTAGACTGAGGTTCTCTGGAGATCATCTGTTTCACAGAACTTTATCTTTGTAGGCCAAGTAATGTTAAAAATACTTTAGCATACATTCTGGTAGAGGAAAGGTAGAATTCAACATTGTTACACAGCAGAAAATCCCGATCATCCACGATACCACAGCACAGACTGTCAGTGTCTTATGTCTGCCTAGGAGATCAGCCTTCTGTCCCTCAGCAAGAGGGCTTCCTTCACAGAAAGTTGTCCAAGGAAGAAGTCGTCATCTTGTCACTATAAGGTGATTGCAAGACATGAAGATACGGAAGTCTGGGTCACTATCTCTCAAGAATGATAAGCAGCCATCACATTCAGTGTTCCCAAAACAGTGCTGTTGGATTCAGTTCTCATGCTGGTTTTTTGGTAATACAGTGATCCCCCACATATTCGTGGCTCACATATCTATGTATTCAATTAATCACGGTTGGATTTTCAGTGAGTTGTGAGATCGCGCATGTGCGCAGAACGTCCTGGACCCCGGATTTCACAGCCAGGAAGCGCCAAAGGCTCTTCCTCCACATTAATGAGGTGCTACAGTGCAAGCCACACTCCCAGGACTGCCCCTCCAGACCTTATTAGTGGAGGGTGCGTGGCTACAGGCGGGGAGTAGTTGAATATTCATGGTATCTTCACGGATTTCATAACTCACGGGACCTGCCAAGACCCAAAACCCAGCAAATTCCAGGGGATCACTGTATCTTGCATGAGGTTCTCTGGAGTGCTCCAGGACTGCAGTAATAGATAACATTTTCCTGGAAAAGCTAAGAACACAGCAGTGTTTCATAATGCACAGCTCAGACAATCTGTGTAAAATTTCATCATGGAGAAGAAACCTATAGGGTTTTCACATGGCATGTTACAAAGCCTTGCAGTGAAGACATCAGAATTTCTCAAAGCAAAGGCCAGAAGGAATCTTTTACATAATCTGAAGAGTGAGATTTCCTGGCAGCTCCTTTCTTAATAACTAGTGAAATCTTCCAGTTTCCTACTGTCTCAAGCAAGCCCACCATATAAAGTTTACCAGAAGCTGCTCAAAATAAATAATTGTTTTGGTGCAATAGCTGAAGCTGCGGTTGAGGGAATTACAAATTTTTGATAAAAAGTACTCTAATTTGGCTCAAGGACTGTTAAAAGCCATGCAGATACCTAGAAAAATAACTATGGAGATCAGTACATCCCTGAAGATGGCCAGCAGGGCCAACAGACAGAAAGTTTAATACTAGAATTGCCTAACATGCTCTGAGTCATGTGATGAGAGGACTGTAGCCCTGTAGCCTGTTCAGTATGTCCTTATGTTAGTGTTTACCTGTTTCTTATTCATACAGTAGAAAAATCAAATGTGCTTATTTCTCTATGTTCAGAAATACTGGGAGTCCATTTCTGTTTTGTGAACAACATTTGCAATCTCAATTTCTTAAATGGATTTCCCTAATTTCTTGTGCTGTTTCAGCGCTTTTCCCCAGGGCTCACTTTTCCTCTCCATACTAGGGTAAAACTGAGACTGCAATATCTGGGGTTTGTGGTTTTATATTTAGGTTTCCAGCTACTAATTACTGTGGAACCATTTTCTTATACATCTTCCACTCTTAGCATTAGGGTTTTTCTTCCTAGTATGTTCTAGAAAGTTGCTCTTTCCAACTCAACGTAGGTATTGAGTGAATAATAGAACAATAAGAAACCTTTGCACTTTCTGGCAATTATTAGAGTATCACAGTATAGATAAGGCTGGAAAGGACCTTGAAGATCATCTAGTCCAACCTATAAACCTATATTGATTACACAGCAACTGCAAAATGACCATGACATTAGAACTAGTCAGAATGGATTTAGGAGAGGTATGTCTTGCCTGATCTCCTTCTATGATCTGGTGACTCGCCTGGTTGATGAAAAAAAGGCCGTGGATGTTGTGTACTTGGACCTTAGCAAAGCCTTTAACATGGTTTCCCATAATAAGCTTCAGGAGAAACTCATAGAGCATGGACTGGATAGAAGCATTTTACGCTGGGTTAGGAACTGGTTGGATGGACGAGCTCAGAGAGTGTTGGTGAAGGTGCCACATCCAGCTGGCAGCCAGTCACTAGTGGAGTCCCACAGGAATCAGTGTTAGGCCCGACACTGTTCAACATCTTTATTGACAATATGGATGAGGGAGTTGAATCCATCACCAGCAAGTTTGCGGATGATATCAAGCTGGGGGCAAACGTTGAACTGCCAGAGGGTAGGAGAGACCTCCAGAGGGACCTTGACAGACTAGAGAAATGGGCAGACTGCAGTAGTATGAGATTTAACAAGACTACGTGCCGGGTTCTTCGCTATAGACATAACAAACCCATGCATCGCTATCGACTGCGGAATGAGTGGCTGGAGAGTGGTGAAATGGAGAGGGATTTAGGAGTAATGATTGACAGAAAATTAATATAAGCCAGCAGTGTGCCCACATGGCTAAGAAGGCCAATGGCATCCTGGCCTGCATCAGGAACAGTGTGTTCTGTCAGACTAGAGAAGTTATTCTTCCCCTGTATTCGACGCTGGTCAGACACATCTTGAGTACTGTGTCCAGTTCTGGGCTCCCCAGTTTAAGAAGGATGTTGAGCTGCTTGAGAGGGTCCAGAGAAGGGTGACAAGGATGGTGAAAGGACAGGAGGACAAGCCCTAAGGGGAGCGGGTCCTGGAATTGGGGTTGTTCAGACTCGAGAAGAGGAGGCTCGGGGTGACCTCATTGCTGTTTACAACTACCTGAGGGGAGGTTGCAGCCAGATGGGTGTGAATCTCCTCTCTCCGGCTGACGACACCAGAATGAGAGGGCACAGCCTTAAGCTATGCCAGGGGAGCTTTAGGCTGGATGTTAGGAAGAGGCTTTTCACAGAGAGTGATCTCTCATTGGAATGGTCGGCCCAGGGAGGTGGTGGAGTCACCATCTCTGGAGGTGTTTAAGAGAAGACTCGATGAGGAGCTCAGTTACATGGTCTAGTTGGTGGGAGGCTTGAACGGATGGAGTGTGGTGCCCGTAGTTCTACGCTTGTGGGCCTGATCCCTGGGTGGGCATTCTCTTGGGAGTTGGACTCGATGATCCTGTGGATCCCTTCCAACTCAGAATAACCTGTGAACCTGTGACAAGTTTTGTTAATAGAGAGGAAGAGAACTTTGGAAAGTTGATGGTTCATTATTATAAAAACCTTTATTAGGAATAAGGTGAGTCATCCAATTAAAGCATACTGGCTATACAGACTAATCACTTTAGAGCTCTACTTTTAATTGGGGCTAAGTCACTTCACTGTCCCAGATACGTGTCCATGTAAAATACAGTGTGTATATATATGTCTTCACTTATTTCCTATTCTGAACACTTCTTATAGTGTCCTCTCTCTCTCTCTCTATATATATATATATACTTCTTATAGTGTGACTTAGAATTGAATCTACTTCAAGCAGTAAGGTTTCTTCTAAAGGATTGATGCAAGGATCTTGACACAAAGGTTTTTATTATTTTTTCGGGGGGGGATTTGGGTGTGGGTTGGGGGGGGGGTTGATTTTGTTTTTTTCAGTTGTTGTGAGTTTTTTTAATCTTTTTAAAACTGCAGGAGAAAATAACTGATTACGGCTGTTAAAGTGCTTTGTCTGCTTGTGGTTAATTAGCAGGTGCCATTTCCTTGAAGTAGTGTGAATTATTCCAATGTAGGGGCAAAGCTTGAAAATAATGAAGTTATTCAACTTGTTTACACACAGCAACAGACAAACTAACTTTGCCTAATTATGATTCTACTTTTATAGAGTTCAGTTGAGAGTTCAGTCTTAATGTTTACTGGATTTGTGTTCTGCTTTGGAGACAATGTGGAGAGTGAGTAGATACCTTTTAAACTACAAGACAAAAATTTTAGAGTAGATAAACACAAAAATATTATAAGAAGGAACTAGACAGGACAGGAAAATAATAATTCTAATAATAAAACTCTACCAATAAAATTGTACATACAAAATAACCATTTGGTGTCTTCTGAATGCAATTCTTTTACATTAATAAAATTTTTGTCCTCTAAATGTATTAATAATTATGTTTTTGAATATTGCATAATATAAAAACATTGATCTGTACCATAGCTATGCATTTCTTTACATATATGAAAAATATCCTTCGTTTAGTTGACTAGAAGGTAGTTCAGAAATTTGCAATCTCCTTCCTCGAAGTCAGAAAATCTTACGCTCATTTATTTATTTATTATGTGACAGGTTTTCTTCTTTATAAATACATACAAAGGATTCAGTCACAGACTGTTTCTTAGATCGTGCTTCTAAGAGCTGTATCTTCTTGAACTGACAATCCTAGCCCTACTGTCTTCTTCCCTCTATACTTTCATCTCTGCCTTTACCATTTCATGTGGTCCTTTCTCAGTGCATGAAATGATCTTCTGTATCAACTGAAAAGCAATATAGCTCCCTGCATATTTTGTCCAGCATACAGCTTTATTGTATTAACATTCACCTGGGAGGTGAAGAGGCCATAATATATGTGTTGCAGTAATGTCTACTGCTCTAAAAAGTGGTTTGTCTTTAAATGTACAATCAAGAATTAGGTATGCATTGGCAAATGCAATCACGTACATATTTGGGGGGTTTTCCAGAGCTTAAAGCAGGCTTGATATGACAGGTTTAGATCTTTTTATCTTTTTCCTTTTTTATATATAGGATCAATGTTGCTTAGAGGGTATTCCGTGTTTGAATGTTTTCTGCTCTGTCCTCTTGCTGATTCTAGTAACAGATGGAGAGCTCTCCATGAAGCTTTTACCCTTCCTCTGACATGTCCACTGAAGATACTGCTCCTGTGCTTGTGATCACAAGTTAATGTCTGTTGATTGCTGCCTCCTTAGGGTATGTTAACTCTTCCAGAAAAGTTAAGGTCTGCTATTTCTTCTGCGAAGACTGTGCTCTATGCCAGTACACAGGAAAAGATTGCCTTGTGACAGAAGAGGTCTCTGTCCAAACAGACAAGACATTGAGTGGGTGAGACTTGATGGAGGCAACGTAAGAATTAGTGTTAGAGGAAAAGAAAAACCAAAGGGTGGAATTAATCTCAGCTGACTTTAGATGACTACATCTGAACAAGTTGCCCGAAGTTCATTTACGGTTAATAGCCAGAAATAAGCAGAGACTAGGACATTGTTTAGCTGACCTATATTAGATTTCTACTTTTAGATTACATTAAATAAACCTAGATATACTTTTGGGGGTTTTTTCCTTAACAAATCCACCTTTCCTTCCTTATCTGCAACTTTTTGCCAAGCAAGTTACTCTTGTAAACTTACTAATGGTAAATACATTGGTAACCTTTCAAGCAGGGCATCTACTGAACTTAGAATGGCCAAAATGATCAAGCAAGTATTTCACAGAAACTACACAGATCATCTCCTGCTCCATCTCTAGCAAGCAGGAATTAGAAAGCATGCTGGCTACATAAACGAAAAACCCATTCAGCAGAATTTTTGTAAACATTTTTTAAACAACCAAATCTTTGCCTTCAAAACATCAGCAGAATTAGAAAGAGTTTTCTTTATAAGAAACTAAAAAAAGCACATTTGGAAATGGCTTCTTAATAAACTAAACACCAAATTAATTTCACAAGAGGCCCTTTCTGTGTAAAGCTGCCTCTTTCGCTGTGGTGCTGGTGATAAGTATTCTTTTAACATGGAAATTACCACTGTGGAACTGCCAGTATGCGATCTCAGATCACTCTTTTGGCTTTGAAATTCAAACCTAATAGAAATCCTGCCAAGTTATTCAATGCTAGAATCCAAGAAAACTTAGCCCCATGTTAAGCTATTGCTAATCAAGAGCTATCCCTTGACACCTGAATGGGTGGATTCCACAAAGAAAAGAAAGGAGAGGTGCCTTTGCAACTTTGCTCAGTTTTCTGCCCAGCTGCAGCAATTTTGTTCTATAAGCAGTCAAAAAAAGAATAAAGTGAAGAAAGCAGCTGTATGGGATTATAGGCACATTTGCAAGATGCTCCATATGTGGGTTTTTTCCCCCCTTTAAATGCAGTGTGAGTGCAGTGTGACTAATTATACCAGAGAGGAAAGAAGAAGCTCTCTAGTTAAAGTATTTGGGTAATCATGTTTACTGCAGGGAAAGTTCGTCTGCATTAAATAAGTCAAAACACGGTGTGTAAAATGTGGAATGACTTTGTCGGCACTGCAAGAGAGAGGAAGATGTAGAAATAAGTCTCATTTGTCCGACTAGAAGCACTATCAAAAAAGATAAACCATCTGCTTCAACCAACTCAACTCCACTTGAAAAATGCTAATTGTACAAGAGGAGGAGGTTTAAATTTATTTTAAAAAACCCCAAAAAACAAGCAAAAAAACCCACGCACAGAAAAAAAAATCTACACACCAAAACAAAACAAAAAGCCCCCCCATACAAAAAAAACCAAAAATAACAACTTCTTCAGCCAGCATGTTGCTAAGGGATCCGACAAAAATGGTACTACACTCACAACTTGGTGAAGGGGTGAAAAGGACTGGTTGTGTCCTGCCCCTTCTATGTCCCAATTTCTATTTCTTTAATGCTTTAGGTAGGTGCCATCTGCCCCAGTACATCAGGCAGCAAATGTTTCGTCAGGGACCCAGATTCCTTCAGTTACTTATTGTCCTTCAAATCCATCTTAAAAATCTCCTTTGCTGTGATGCCTGTCAGAGATTGGCAGTGGTTCAGGAGCCCAATGTGCCGAGATCACCATCTTCCCTGGTGACCTAATGTTGTTTCCATGTGCTCTGCCTCTGTCTGCTTCTCTGCATCCACCTGCTGCTTTTTCTCAAACAGTTAGATTGGTAGCTGTTCAAAAATGTTTTCTAGTAGCTGGTAGTAAGGCAGGAAAAAAACCCGAAAGGGCACTAAATAAATTCGGGGGTTGTTTGGAGCAAAGTTGGAAGCACATATACATGTGACTGGTTGCAGAATAAAATCTAGGTCTGTCGATTTAGACTTGAAAGCAGGAATCCAGGAAGAGGCAGCAAAACAACTTCTGGCCTTATCAGTTTATGTCACCTATTTTGCGTAGCAGAGAAATTATGACTGAAAACGTTGTGGCATTATTCAAAAGGGCAAATGACATGACCTGGATAAGCATAAGCTGGCCTGAACCTAACTGTGGGCTAAATAATGAAAGCATACGTGAATAGAATTGAGTGGGAATTAATTCATAGACATCAAATATTGATGATTTTACGTCAACATATTTTTATGGGAGACAATATATAAGAACAAAAGGGATTCCATTATTTCACAGAAATTATAGTTTTGTTGGTACAGACAATTGCATAAATGCAACATAGTTCCCTAATATATCTGGGATTTCTGATACAAGTTTCTGATATTTAAATAAAAACAAAAAGGCATATGTTGTGCATAATGGGAACCAGTACATCAAGAGACACTGAAATGATTTAGCGTATGGAAGTGATGTCTTGAATAAATTAGAGGATTTATTCTACCTTGGGAAACAAAACAAAATTTATGAACAAATACTATCAATTTCTGGGCTTCAGATTATCAATAGGATTATAAAGTAGCAGTAGGAGCTGTCAAGTCTGCAGAGTTTTCCTTCAAGAGCTTAGGTTCTGGCATTTCTCAGAAGGAATGAGTGANCCATATGTCAATATCTTGAAATCAAAATTATATGGAAGTTATGTTTTAATAATTTGTTTTTATATGGGGATATATAGATGGAATTTTACAGTTTGATTAGGACATAATGCAAGACATAATACAGAATAGAGCTTTATAACACCAAAATTTTCATTATTTCATTGATATATTCACTNGTTCTGGCATTTCTCAGAAGGAATGAGTGATGACTTACTCTACTCTGAGATGATGCAGCCTCACCTTAAGTGGGCAGTTTTGACCACAAGAATATAAGAAAGATGTTCAGGTATTAGAGAATATCCAAAGGAGGGCAATGAAGATGGTGAAGGGCCTTGAAGGGAAGCTGTATGAGGAGTAGCTGAGGTCACTTGGTCTGTTCAGTCTGGAAAAGAGGAGAATTAGGGGATATCACATGGCAGTCTACATCTTCTTCATGAGCCAGAGGCCAAGGGCAGACACTGATCCCTATGGACAACAGCGATAAGATCCATGGGAATATCACGAAGTTGTGTCAAGGGAGGTTTAGGTTAGACACTAGGGAAATGTTCTTCACATAAAGGGTGGTTGGGCACTGGAACACTGGAACTTCTACTACTCAGAGAAGTGGTTATAGCACCAAGGCTACCAGAGTTCAAGAAGCATTAGGACAACGCTCTCAGGCACAGGGTGTGATTCCTGGGGCTGTCCTGCACAGAGATGGACTTTGATGGTCCTAATGGGTTCCTTCTAGAATATTTTGTGATTCTCTGATAATCCTAATTTCATTATTCTTTAAATTCCGGGTATCTTTTAAATTTGAAAATCTAGTTCTATTTATCTAGAGAAAAAAAGTGGAACAAAAACCAATAAGAACTTTACATCAGACAATCTCCAGTTTGAAATAACATATAAATTTTTAAACATTCAAATAAATACCAAGCGAAGAATTAACCATATGTCAATATCTTGAAGTCAAAATTACATGCAAGTTATGTTTTAATTATTTGTTTTTATATGGAGATATATAGATGGACTTTTAGAGTTTGATTGGGACATAATGCAAGACATAATACAGAATGGAGCTTTGTAAGACCAAAATTTTAATTATTTCATTGATATATTCACTAAAAATAAAGGGTTTGATATTACAAGATTAATGCATCCTACAACCCCAGTTTTATTCACAAGCTTGCAAGAAATCATACCTTTTTATTTAAAAAAAAAAAGCTTAAACATCTCTCATCAGTAAAAAACTGGAAGAAGAAAGTGTCAGAATAAAATTTCAGAATATCATTTCATATTAGTGATATAAGATAAAACCAACCATAACCAACTNAAAATGTTAAAAAAAATATTAGCATTTATATCCAGACCTCAGCAAAAGCAGTTGGGTTCCAGCCTTGCAGCACATTCACAGTAAGAAATGTAAAGTTTCACATATTTATAGTCTGGAATATATTCTCAATGAATCCACTTGTTAAACCTCCCTCATATCTTTTTGCTGACCTTACTCTTTGTGGTGTGATTACGTATAAGGAAAAGAGGCCAGTTGAGGATGGAGAGAGGCAATAAAAGCTTTTTTCAAATCCATAATGAAAAATGCCACAATGGGCTTCTGGAACTATACTGCCCAAACTGCACTACCTCACATTATGACCACACTGCTAGATTGGCCTATCAGTATTTCAGCAAAAATACACAGCTGGAAAAAAACTCTGTGATGACATCTGGCACAAGGATATGCATGGAAAGTCAAGGCAAAGAGCAATGCCAAGATCTGAACAATACTCACTATGTCCAAAAGAGAAAGCAGGAACATACATACATAAAAGGATTAGCTTCCTTGCAATCTAGTTCTCAGCTAGGAATACGGTTTTTCTCAGGCTGTCAACCAGGAACACAATGCGAAATTACTCCTCCAGCATGGACACAGAATTTGGGAGTTTCAAAGAGCAAAAATATGCTCTGTTTCATATTGAAAACATGCTGTGCAGAAAAACCATGCAATTCTGTGGTGCAGAGAACTGAAATCTGAGGCCCAACAGGAATTGTGACTTGGGTCCAAGAAAGTGCGGGTGGGAAGGGGAAGGCATTACTGAATTGCATATCTGACTAAACAATGCAGTAAGGATAACATTCCTTTGATATCTGCTGCGCTGTTGATTTTCTTTTCTTTGTTTTTTGGTTCGCCTCAGATTCTGTTACAGGTTTTGTTTAAAATGTAGGTTGCTACACTAGCAAGACATAACCAGGAGATTGTCTAGATGGAAAAAAGAAGAAACAAAAAACACCCCACAAAACGAACAAGCAAACAACTCCCCAAAAAACAAGCAAACAAACAAACAAAAACAAAAAACTAAACCCTGGCTTGTTGACGTGAGGACTGGACAAAAACAGACAAGAAGTTTAACCAGGACATTTTTGCTTAGAATCTATGTTACCTACATGGTGATTATCAGAAACTGTACATGTGGAAGAAACTCAAATGAGAGATGGTATGCCTTTGTGCTCAGCAAAACTGCACTCAGCAGTTCTAGATTCAGATTTCTGCTCCAACTGATTCAAAGCAGAAATATGAGCCTGTACCTTCCATACACTGCTCCTGTAATCACATAATATACTAGGTCCTTCCTTCTCCTCTGTTTCCAATTTCCTTCTTCTATTTTATTATTTATAAAAGCTATCTCCTCTAAGACAGAAAATATCTTAGCACACTTACCTGTGAGACTAACTATGAAGTAATCAAAGCTGGACCACTGGGGTATTCCTCATGTGATGAGAGTCATTTTGGGGGGGAGGAGGGGAGAAAGGTATGACTATATAAATAGCTTGGAATCAAAAAAAAAGCGATTTACCTTGTACAGTATTCAGGTATGTTGCTTGTAGATTATTTTTGCAACAGTAGAAAGATTAAAAAGGTAAATTAGTATAACTGATTTTGTCCAGATAGTTTCATATTTATTTTATACAGGTTTATTTATATAGCCACAAACCAAAGAGGATTACAGTTGCAAAAATTGACTTCTCAGCACACAGAATTGACAGGAATCACTTGATGTACAGCTGTTTGACAAATATTTTGCCCTTCTTGCTTCCTTACCCTTGTTCTTTTGACCTCCTTATTTCAATCCCTTTGTCCATCTTTTTCTGAGTGCACAAGCTGTAATATTTTAATATTTTTGCACATAATAGTCTCAGGCAAGGTAAGGTAACATTCACATACTCTTGTCTCAAGTTCCTGTAACAATCACTAGAGAGAAACAAGTACCCCTAAATTAGTTTCATCACAAGGTAAGTTAAAGAATCTGTGTTCATCAATTGAATCAGGAGACAATAATGGCTAAATTATATTTATCTGTGTTCATCAATGGAAGCAGGAGACAATAATGGCTAAATTATATTTAGACATCTAGATGCTTAGAGCTCTAAAGTGAGGTGAGATTTAGGGTAGTGATGGAGTCCAAACACTCAGGGAAAATGCCACAGATTCATTCCAAAACATTCTTCCAAGCTTCTAACTCTTGTGATGATGCAGCAGACAGCAGGCCTGCCCGGTGTATCAGTTCACCTCCGAGCCAGGTCTACTTTCAGCACTGAGTTGGACCAAGTCTTCCTGGAAAACAAGTGTGTGGTTGTTCTGGTTTGAATGTTGTTTTTTTCCTCTGGTAGCGAAGGGGTCAGACGGCGTCTGCCTGAGCCTCTGCTGCTGCCAGTAATTCAAGGTCAGAAGCAGATAACAGCACCTCTGTGAACAACATATGGGAGAAAGGAAAAAAAAGTTAGTAACAGAAATTAGATGTGCCAGAGCAGAGCATGTGTGGGGAGCGGAGAAGCTGAAAGCTATGGGGAGCCTGCCAGGCCGACCAGAGAAGGGATAGGAATGTTCTTCCAGACGTCTCGCTGCTGCTCATAGAATGGACCATAGTGAAAGTAGACTGTCTACCTGCAAATCCATGGAATAGAGAGAAACAANCCTTTGAAATGATGCTTCTCACATTAAGCTCTGATCTTGTTAGTTAATAAATAAATCCTTTATATTTCTAACTTATAACTTGCCTTGTTTTGCCTGTGATAAGTTTTTGTTCCAGTTTCATCCTCCGGGAGAGGTTGTGGGTGAATCCCTGGCATCCAGCCAGGGTCAAACCATGACAGTGGTTGTGCAGCCATGGGCAGGAAGGAAGCCTGGGGAGAAGCAGCAAGGAAAGATTCCTCTCTGCTGTGCTTCAGCACACACCATCATCTCATCTGGTTCTCTGTGTGCTGCCCTAATGCTCTTTAACAAAGCTAGCTGAAAAGAAAGTAGTGCCATTGTGTGACACTATTTTGACTTTTCTGTGAGTCAGCAGCTAATGGAAAACTTTATATTGACTGCAGAGACCTCTTCTAAGTGAAAAAACTGTGGTAACTGAGAATGCATTGACTTATGCTTTGTGGGTCTGTTGCTGTACTCTTCCCCAGGCAATTACTGCTGAAGAGACAGGATATTGGGTTAGGTGGTCTGATGCAGCACAGTCAGCCTGATGTATTTACCATTAATAGTAGCAGATCTGTAGAGGTCTCATGGCAATTGCTGGCAGCAGAGAAATGATAGAGCCCAGGATTCTCTGGCTTTCTGCAGACTTGAAGGGAGTAAATGCTGACACACACACAGTTGCTGGCTACTTCTCACTCTCCCCTGTCTCCCTGCCCAAGTGCCTTGTTCCAGCATTAGCCAACCTCACCCAGTCTCAATTACCGTCTCCCACTTCAGCCAATCTTTACTTCCACCACAAGTTTCCCATCCAAACTACAGCACCAGCATGTTAATGCCAGTACTGTCTTCACTCAACCATTCTTATCCTCTCAGTTGTAACTCCAGCACTCAGAGGCCATGAGTGCTTCCTTAGCACTTTTACCAGACTGCTCCCACACCAGCAGGAGAGTAGCATTTATTAAAAAAAAAAAAGCAAACAAAACAAAAAGTCCTGAGTGCTTTACAGGAATGTAGTAAGCCCTTCTGCAGAGGTTGCTTATGTATGGGTTGTCAAGCACTGATTTTTTCATAGTAAAATTATTTATTTTTATTTATTCTTTATTTTAGTATTTTTTTTTCTTCTTAAGGAGGCTCTCAAAATTAGAAATTTCAGCCCAAATAATTCATTTCTATAAAAAACTATTAAAAAAACCAAACCAGGGTCAGAAAATGATACATATCAGGCTCTCTTCACAGGCACTGTTACCTATCATCACTATAATTTTATGAGTCAGGATTTGAAACTGAGGTTTTCCCTAAAAACAATGTGATGAATACCCAGATCTGAGTATTGGAAAGGGAAATCACAATAGTTTCCTTGCTGGAACTGAACCATTCACGATAATTTATGCTTTACCTTCCATTTCATTCAGTGATATCAGCCTTCCATCAGTCTTATCCACCACAGCTTGAAAAATCCTGTTTCAAGTGAATCCCATTCAAACCCAAATGCTGAGGCCAGGTGCTCAACTCAAGTGCAGTAGCTTTAAAATTCCCAACTTCTCCTTTCAGAAAGCCCCAGAGAAAAGAGAACAATTATTATTGCTGTTGTCATTATCATTCAAAAACTAGTTTTGAGAAATACTTTAAATAACAGAGGAAAGCAAAAATGTTAATCCTCTTACATAACACAAATCCCAGATGGCCTTGTGTGGAGGGGAGGAAGACACCATAATAGCAGTCACCATTATCAACTGAGCTTGGTGACAGATGTTAAAACGATGCAAGTGCTTGTGCTCACTCACAGTACTTCAGTAAGTCTGTTGGTTTTTTTTAATATTCCTCACAGAAATAATAACAAGTAAATAAAAATTAACAAACACTAATCTTCACTGCAAGCATACAGCTCATTCTGAATAATACGCAAGTTTCCCCATTTACAATTCTGGTCCCTAGTCACAGAAAAAGTTACAGCAGCACTAGTGTCCCATAGCTCTTGATCGCTTACCTTTCCATCCATCTATAAAATAATCAAATAGCAGCACTGGTTACTAGTGACACCTATACCAATCCTTTCATCAAATGCATCACAGATTACTTTCACATTAATGTGGAAACAGCTTTCTTTCTCTGGCTCTAACGTGCATCAGTTGAATGGCAGATTCATGTGACACAAAGAGTGCAAAGGTACCCATTTCCCCAGGCATTTTGTCGCAGCGACAACCTTGTAGTTAAGAATGACGGTAGAAGATGGAGGAGGTACTCATTCGCCAGGAGGCATCATTTACTTTAATAAAACATCCGGAAACCCTGCAGAAAAATGCTTACTTAGCAAACCTACAGTGCAGGAATAGAAACATTTCTGTGAAATAGTTCCATTCTCCAGTTTCCCATATTTTTGTTCAGAGTACATGAGGAATTGTGCTTGTTCAGACCTTTTCAACTCTTAGAATAAAGTCACCGTGAACCAGACACCAAAGAAAACCAAGCAGAATGTGTTATATATGACGTTGCAAATAAATCTGGGGACAATCTGAGGTCAACACAAGAAGCATCCTTATCTACCTCTCTTGGACCCTCTCCCATTTTCATAACTGTGAAACCATTGTTCCTTGTCTTTTTCCCAGGGATTCATGAAAATGACAGAAATTTAACCCCTTGCACATCCTCAGACACAGGTGCTTCTGTAAAACAGCATTTGTTGCAGGTATCAGACAGAGTACCAGAGGAGCTGTTGCCCCACAACCCAGTGGTATGTGGGGCATGCTCAGCATGGTATGTGGTACCATGGTACTATGTCAGTGGTATGCTCAGCAGCTTCCTAGGAAAATTAGAACTTGGGGATAGAGCACCAAAATGATTCATTCATCAAAATGACTGCAAAAAAAAAAATGACTGCAACCCTTTTGTTGCTCTTCTCTTGTCTCCTACACTTCTACATCTCTTCTGGTTTCTGCAAATAAAAGCAGGCAGTGCAGTAAAGTTGGTTGGTAAGGAACGCCTTCAAAGGCTCAGCAGGATGATGGCAGTGAGCTCCTTCACCTAACCCTACCAAGGTGCTATTCAGCCACGAGGGTGATTTTAAGAAGCAAGGTCAGAGTCAGAAAGGAAATTGTGAGGTCTCCATCATTTCTCTGAAAATCCCAGAAAAGGCTTATGTTCAGATTTACTTTGTCCTCCCTTGCAGAGTAATCATTTATTCAAACTACAGTTTAAACATCTCCTCAAAGAGTTAACTTATTATAAACGATCATGAAAGAAAATGCCCGTTTATACTGAAATTATAGAGAAGTCTCTTGCCTTTATCAAGTCTCAAGTGTATTTGCACTTAAAAGCTTCCCCCTACCCCCCCTCGCCAACTAGAAACAATAGTGCAGGTGCATTGCCCTTCAGTGAACAATGTATTTATCCTGGGAGGCAGGAAGTTGGTTTCACACCTGTTTCTTCTTTTTATTTGTTCTTGGCCTGGCTAATTTGCCGAATGTCATGATTGGTACAGCTGAGGCTGTCAGAAAGAATTACCACTTTGTAACATGACGGCCTAATTCTGGCAGTTCAGATTTTACAATGATTTGCCTTTTGTTCTTTCTTTCAGTAGCGGTCTGTTTTCTGCACTGCACACAAACTGAATCTGATCAGTGGTAACAGAAAATGTAGCAATAAGATAGGTTGCTTTATTAGATGACCGTTCATTTTGGGGTTTATGTCATAAAGGTTCTAAATACGATGAGGGTTAATTCTGATATGGTAAAAAAGGGTCATGCCATAGCCTGAAATAAATATTATGTTGCAGGAATTCATGACCTAGAATTGGAAAATTTTTTTGTCAGAACTCGAGGTCTACTGAAAATTGAGAGATCGTCAGTTGTCACATGAATATTAAAGAAGGAACAAGATGTGCTGGATATTTAGAAACTACAAATTTTAACTTTATGACTGCTGCTTTTTTTTATCTAAATCAGGGTGAGCACTTTCAGGACTGCAATTATCTTGTTGACAACCACTCAAACTCTACAGTTCACAGTTAGGAAGTTTTCTTCACAAGTCAGGTCAGCCTGAGAAAGAACAATTTATGCAGTTAATGCATAAATTTATGTAATAAATTTTGCTTTGATTTAAACATTAAAAGAGAGATACAACTCTCTTAGCATCTTATCCCAACAAGGACACAGCCTCCCAGGCTTCTCTGTTTACCTCTGTACTGCAAACCTTTACAGAACCTCTTTTGTGTCCCAGCATGTCCATGTTTCACAGAGCAGGCAGAGCATCTCACAGCCCTTCCAGAATCCATGACCCTGGACTCATCCACTCCACCTGAACCACTTGCACCAATCACAGAATCACAGGATCACAGAATATTATGAGTTGGAAGGGACCCACAAGGATCATCTAGTCCAACTCACCATCTAACACCTAACACCCATACAGAGACCGAAAGCACATCCCAGAGTGGTAACACAGTCTAGTTCCCTCACAGTCTAGCCGGCCGCTCCGAGCCGGAAGGGACCCAGAATCATCCAGCCCTACACCCCCCAGCTAGACCATGTCACTAAGCTCCTCATCGAGTCTTCTCTTAAACACCTCCAGGGACAGCGACTCCNCCCCAGCTTAGTATCATCTGCAAACTTGCTGATGATGGATTCAATTCCCTCATCCATATCATCAATGAGTGGCATTCATCCCAAGCTTGCTGTGGTAGCAAGAAGTGATTAGCTACATCCTGGGAGGCTGGGGATGAAGAGCGGGAGGAGCAGGACTGGAACATAGCAGGGTCACCAACATGTAGACTTTTCCCATAAGTCACTAGAATGACTGTGGGTTCTTGTCAGCTCCCCTGTAGTACAGAAGTATATTCTAAACGCTGCAGGACATCAGTACCAACATCAAGCCTTCAATGGGATGCATATTATGAGCACTCACATGTGAAACCACATCTTCCCACTGACATATACACACACAGACAGAGGGCTGCTGATTTCAGGCTGCAAAAGTTACCTGGACAGCCCTTTGCCAGGAAATGGTGACAGCTTTGGAGTAGAAACAGACTATTTTCTGGACCCCTTAAGAGGGTCATTATCTTCACTAATGCAGCTATATCAGACATTTATAGAGATAAGGCTTTACAGTTCCAAGTTAACAAATTTTCTATTACTTTCATTATCAAGGAACTTCTTCAAGGCTGTTCTCCATCTGCTTTATCCTTGACAAGATACATGACAACTCAGACATCATTGCAATGTTCCATAAGAATACCACATCCAGCCACTCCAAGACTATCAAAAGAACAGACATCCCCCACAGTCTATGTTGCATTTATCTGGGTTTATAATAATCATACAGTGATGCTTCATCACTGTAGGCTGGTTGCATACATTGTCTTCACTAGTCATTCTCCTATTGCCGATCTCTTTCAAGTCTCTGGCACTTTCCTCCTTATGTGACCAACAAGGATCAACATAACCAACCTAACTTAACCCGAGATAAGACTTTTTTCCTGCTACTTATGCCCTTTAGAGCATTTCACTCCTAGAGAGCATGCAGCAATATTTTCAGGTTCTGCCAGACATTTGTCACACTGTGGTTGGTTGTCTTAGGACCTGGACAGTGAGAATAGTTCAGCACTTGTGTGGAAAATGTCATCAAGATGCTTTCCACACACTTAACATGGAGCTGTTTAACGTTATGTGCCCTCCAAAGAAGCCACACGTGCCAGAGCATTCCTCCCCAGTCCAGTGGTAAGTTTGTGCATAGTTTATACNCAGAAACAGACTATTTTCTGGACCCTTTAAGAGGGTCATTATCTTCACTAATGCAGCTATATCAGACATTTATAGAGATAAGGCTTTCCAGTTCCAAGTTAACAAATCTTCTATTACTTTCATTATCAACGAACTTCTTCAAGGCTGTTCTCCATCTGCTTTATCCTTGACAAGATACATGACAACTCAGGCATCATTGCAATGTTCCATAAGAATACCACATCCAGCCACTCCAAGGCTCTCAAAAGAACAGACATCCCCCACAGTCTATGGTGCATTTATCTGGGTTTATAATAATCATACAGTGATGCTTCATCACTGTAGGCTTGTTGCATACATTGTCTTCACTAGTCATTCTCCTATTGCCGATCTCTTTCAAGTCTCTGGCACTTTCCTCCTTATGTGACCAACAAGGATCAACATAACCTCTTAACCAACCTAACTTAACCCAAGATAAGACTTTTTTCCTGCTACTTATGCCCTTTAGAGCATTTCACTCCTAGAGAGCATGCAGCAATATTTTCAGGTTCTGCCAGACATTTGTCACACTGTGGTTGGTTGTCTTAGGACCTGGACAGTGAGAATAGTTCAGCACTTGTGTGGAAAATGTCATCAAGATGCTTTCCACACACTTAACATGGAGCTGTTTAACGTTATGTGCCCTCCAAAGAAGCCACACGTGCCAGAGCATTCCTCCCCAGTCCAGTGGTAAGTTTGTGCATAGTTTATACTGACAGCTTCCTGGACTGCACATATATATATATACATATGTGTATGTGTATGAATATTTATCTGGATGTGTATATTTATACATATTTTATATATGTATACACACACACACATACATATGTGTTCTTCACCTAACCTCCAACATTATGACTTATGGGAGAGTAGTGCTAAGATTCTGGATTACCTTTTTTTTCCCCTGTTCTGTTCAAATCCTTCTTCCTACTTTAGCAAGTTTTCCTACAGACTTTCCCCTCACCCGTTTTCCTCTCACAAACCGTAGATTCCTTTCCCTCTATTCATATAAATGGACATAATTTCTGGATTGTCCTTCCACCTGGCACATAAAATACCTAAAGAGAATTCATATCATCTCCTGGTTTCTTCAGAAACAACAGCAAAGAAATGTACCTCAGAGGTCCAGTTTCCTCTCTTTGTAGTCACTTTCCTCCACTTTCATGGAACGCATATATCAATCAAGGAAACATATATCAACATTGACAGCTTGAGAATGCAAGAGAAATGAGAGGGAATACCTTCTAATGTCCTGCTACATTTTTGTAGCAGAATACCCTGGCCAGGCATTCTCTATTCACTGAGCTACAGAACTTCTCCTGTTTGAAAAATAGGATGAATATTATGTGAAAAGTTTTTCCTCACAAAGGAACACTGGCACTTACGTCTGGTGGAGAGTAAACTCATTTTTGCTGCCTGAAACAGTTAAGAGAACTGTCATGAGTTAATAAATGCAGAATTTTCTTGTTACCAACCAAGGAAAAATTATTTTAAAGTGGTCAAGTAAAGACACTGCTTACTGTTTGCACTGGTGAAATGTGCCGCCCCCATAAAGGGACTGCTGAGCAGGGACATCTGAGGTCAGCAGCTTACACTGGAGATGGCTCAGCTGCACCCACCTCCTGATGAAGGACAAGCTTATGGATCAGTCTGTCCTACTGAAAAGAATTCAGGAGAGGAGCACTTCAGTCACAGTCTTTAGCTAACCTCCTTTACCAGGGTCCTATCAGCACAGTCATAATTTATTTGGGTCATTTACAACAGATTAAGTACACACAGAAGCCCTTTTAAGGCCACAGATGGAGACAGATTACTCAAAGGAAAATAGGCATCTGACAAACAATCTAGTATTAGTGTTGCTGGAGCATGGCAACAAGATGCTCCTGCGCTAGCAGAACTGGAGATACTGGCTGCCCAAGTGCTTACTTCCTTTCAGAAGTAAGGTTTCGGAAAATTGCAATGGAAAAGCCTTGTTAAATGGTGCTAAAATGGAGAATCCAGTAGAACTTCAGTACAAAACTTAGTCTATTAAAAAATAAATAAATAAACTGAACCTGAAATCCCACAAATACTTCTAGTAAATTCGTATTGTATGGAAAAATTTTACATAACTGAGTGAAAGAGACCCTCTCATAGATTCACAGGATGTTCAGGATTAAAGTAATAAGCAAGATGGTATTTTATATCTCAAATTCTGGTTTGCCAAGAATCATCATCTGAACGCTCCAGCAGGGGGCTGTATAGCAAAATACGTAACTGCTTAATAGAAAAGCAGTACTGGTGCTAGAACCTGTTGAGGTCACTTCTGTGCATGACTTGTTCCCAAGAAAACACTTGAAATAGAATTTTTTTAAAAAAATCATTTGAGAATTAGATTTTAAAGCATAAATTTAGATAGTTGAAGCAGGTTATTTTGAAAAAACAAGGTTGAAAATTTCAGTGGCTTGACATAAGAAGGGAGGATTCAAGTTCTTCTGGAAGAGCCACTAATACTAATCTGAACTGGTGAAAATAAATCCTGTGATTCAGTCCCAAGGAAACAATTAACTGATTGCAAATTATTAAAAATTATTAAAGTCCAGGGATTAGTTTAAGATAATTCTTGTATTCTATACGTATTAGTGCCATAAAAAGCACAAGGAGTAAGCACTTGTTTATTTAATGGAAAATGGTATTTAAAATCAGCACAGATACAATGAATTTAGGGCTAGAGGGGACTGTTTTTCTCCTGCAGCTTAACTTATATGTATTAACCAGGACAAAAAGTATAAAATTTCTGTTGAGAGGGAACGGCTTTTTGACAGTACATAGTTTATTTAGAGACCTACATAGTATTTAAATGTCTACATTATTCTTCTTGACAATTTTTTTTAATAATATCACATTTCTTTCTGAAAGAAAGAATAAATTAATCTCTCCATGGATGTAATGACTTCAAAATGTTACACAGTGAAAGATATTACACCTTCTGGGTTAAAACCAAAAAGGTTTGCACAAAAAGTACACAGATTGGAGTTTTTTCTTGCTTGTCCAGAGTTCATTTAAACTACAAGTTTCCATGTAGCTCAGTGCTAGCACATCTTCACTGAGGCTTATCCATCTGCTTTTACCCTAAAGCTATAGAGCAGGCAGCACCACCATGCAAATTCAAATACTAAATTTGGAATTTGCTTTCCACAGTTCTCTCTCAAGAAATTATGAAGAGATTCCATCTCTTGCCATAAAAGAATACAAAGAGACCCTTCTGANAATGGGAGGCTCGGATGGACAGAGCGTGTTGCCCAGGACTCCAGGGTTGTGGGTTCGATCCCTGTATGGGCATTCGCTTGGGAGTTGGACCTGATGATCCTTGTGGCTTTCTTACAACTCCGAATATTCTGTGATTCTGTAATTCTCTTATCTGCGACCCCATGTTACAATTACTAATTAGGAGACATTGTCATTTTAATTACACAGTTGCAGTTGCTACCTCTGTTTCCAGAAACCATTCATCCACACAAATAACAAGGATGAGAGGGCTCACCCTCTGATTTACCTTTCTCTGTGTTTTCCCTACTTTTCATATACCATGAGTCTTAAGAACAGGCTGACCTCCCCATTCTGACAAGTATGGGTGTCTATTCTCAGTGCCCTGTTTGACTACTTTTCCACAAAAAATACTTCCTTACATTGTTTTCTGAAACACCTTAAAAATTCAAATGGGAACCTGTAGGGAAGTTGCTCTTTAGAAATAATGAAGGTGTCTGGAATGGGGAGGATTTAGAAAGTCTTATTTGTTTGCTGAAAGAGGAGCTGTTTATCTGATACTTTATCTCTGCAGGAGAATTGAGACGAGATTACCTTCACCCAAATTGTTCACAGTTTCTACCTCATGTAGGTTAGAGTCTAGCTGCTGTACACTGCATCTACAACTCTTCTCATTGAAGCCCATATATTGCGTTTCTCTTATTGAAGATTTGCAGCCTGATGCAATTTTGGCAGGATGAAGAGATTCAGCTCTGTGATAGATGCATATGTATCAAGGCCAGGTAGAGATTTTCTGAAGAGAAGAGGTATAAACAATGATCTTCATACACAGAAGAATGGAGGATCAGATAAACAGCACATGTTCAATTGCTCACAGGCTCTGTCATCGGTGCTGGAGATGACACATTATTTGTTTTGAATTTTCAGAGTCAGGAGCTCTTTCTCTGACTAAGCCCTGCCTAAGTTTCCTGTTCCTCACACTTACTTCCTTTGTGAAATCTAGTTGTAATACCTGAGAGGAATAAAATTTTAGGCCTAAAAATACAGCCTTTATTTTTAATGTACTGGATAGAACCACGATATGTTCTCTCACTTGTTGTCTGTCAGTAATTTCTATTTAAATGCATTCAGCTTACATGTAAAGAAACATTATTTCCAACTATTATGTCTACAAATTCCATCTGTACTTGGAAGATCATTGCCATTTGTACCCTATCAACATAAATGAGGGGTTCAGAGCTCCTTCAGAATGCTTAGTTTTAATTAAGGGATGAGATTTTCCACTGATTTCCATAGACATTGGAAGAAAAAATTGAATGGAACTTAGCAAACAGGTCAGGTAAGTCATTGCGCTAGAATACATCTGTGTCTTTCTTGGGCATACTGTCTTGTCAATGCTAAAATAACGGTATACTGTTTGAAATGCATATGTCAACCTATAAGTGAATTTAGAAGATAAAAGCAGTTAAGCTGAGAAAAATAAATTGTTCCACACCACTTGAAAAGATGGTTCACAATTTTCACTAACTCCAGTTACAAGTTGTGAGTGCATTATAATTGATACGAAAAGTTACTTTGCGTACTTGAAAACTGGCTTCATCTTCATCTTGGGGTCTTTTTACACCTTACATTCTAAATTTAATTTTCTAATTTTCTCAATAACAGAAACAAATATAAATTTTAGCAATAATAAAATAATCAGACATAAAAGAGTAATAATGTTTCAACAGGCACTTTTTACAGAATTTAGGTTTTCAGCATATGAAGCCAGAGAGGTAACTCAATCTATCATGCTGCAATAACCACCTAAACAATCCTGTGGGTTACTGAAAGAGGTAAACAATTCTTGAGAACAGACAGGTGGTGCAAAACCATAGTAACAGAAGGCCTGGACAATGTGGTACAAATGTAAGCAGAACTCTCCATATGTATTCTTTTGTCCCTTGTCTAATGTAAAATTGTACTTTAGCTCCAGAGTACTTAAAATATAAATTAGTTGATTTGCATTGTGATCTCTTCATTCTTTGCACCTGTCTCCCTTTCTGGTTTTGGCCAACATTTGGTGATGAGGCGCTCTTCAGCCTCCAACCAGGACCTGAGCTCAAACCATGAACCTATTTCCCTACCAGAATGTCCTACTCCTGCCTTTTCTCCCATCAGACCTGCCACACACCACTGTATTCTTCCAGAGTGGGTAGCAGGCTGCTTGATTTTTACTCACATGCTCCATATAATCTACAGGGAGTCAGAAGTGTCATCAAAGACATGAAGAGGAAAATCTTGTCCTACTCAGTTCATCCAGTGAATTGATGATCTGGCAGATCTCAGAGACATGTACTTTTCACCAATTCAGTCAGGATTTTAGGCAGTTGTGTGAAGAAGACTGTTCCGTTACAATTTTAAATTTTATATGCAAACTGTCTTAGGTTGCATTTACATTGACAAATTGGTTCAGAGCAGTTGTGCGTTCTTGAAATAACTCTCTCAGTCATCCTCACTTATTGCATATTGGCTAAATTCATATAGAACTTTTAGTGTTGACAAACCAGATCCTTTCTGAGACTGTGCTAGAGGTGCACACAAAATGGGCAGCAGCCCTTCAAGGGGATATAAGAATCTTAACCAACAATTGGTTCTTTAGTGAACTCAGAAACATATTTTTTGTAGGGGTGTTTAGTCCCGGACACCACACTAAGTCTGACCAAGATGCCCAAACTAGGTCCAGTGCAGACATAAAGATCTTATATTGATTGCTTTAATCCATGTATTCTGTTGAGTTAAATTATTTGCTAATATGTATTGCCATATCTTTATGCCAACTGAACTCAAACTTTCCTGTCCCAACCTATCATTTAACTACTTCTGCTTTTTTTCCATTGCTTCAATCTAGTGTGCACCTTCCTTGGTGTTACTTTTACTGTGATAGCACTATTTATATTTTTCCTACCCAGAATCTTTCCATCTTAGTAATTCAATTCATTAGCAATTACCCAGCACACCCTTGACTAGCAAGAAAAGTGAATGCAGCTATCTACAACTGACCCATTGTCAAGGCTCTCCTTACAGCTAATAGAAAGAAATAGGCACTTTTAGGGTATGGTTCATCTTAACCTACAGTAGACACTAACTATGAGTCAGTCAAATCATGTTTGTGAAGTACCTTCTTCACTTTATTGACTGTAAAGGAAGTTAACATGACTAGATCAGCTTTAGATCACCACACTGCAGCCATTTTGAGATTGGTTGTTTTCCAGGATGTTTTTCCTTCTCTCTTTTCCAGTTCTGTTTTATTTAATAGAGTGACAGCAGAAGCCTGGCAACCTGGATGAAAGTAGATAAAACAAAGGCACTCAGGTATATGTTTTTCTGGGGGAAAGAGAGAGACTTGGACCCTGAGGAATCAGGTTCTGAACATGTTCCCTGTAGTAGGAGAATCAGTGGATTAGTTTCCAGGTGATGTATATGCTAGGTGATATTTTTCCTGATTCAAATTGAAGAAGAGACATATGCTCATGCTTACTTTGTACAAGTCTCAGACGAAGCAACAAGCAATAGCATTTATATCCCACCTAGATTTAGTGCTGGCACCTTCCTAGATGATCTGACTGTCTAACTGGGTGAACGGAAAGATAGATTAAATCAATTAAAGCAATCAGCAAACTTTGCAATAATTAATCACTGAAAATCAGAGTATTCACCTCTTGAGGAAAAGGAATTACTTCAGATTTACCCAAAGGTGATCCAGGGCACTATTTAGATGCTACTACATATCAGTCTGTGAAATGAGAATTGGGTAGAGTGTGGGGATTTGGTTTCATACGCAGATTGCATTTACAGGGCATGTTGAGTACTTAAGTATTTAATAACAAAGCAATTAGTTATTTACGCAGAGGACAATGAGACTCCTTTGGAAATATCCATCTCATTGCCATTAAAAGCAAATGAAGTGATTATGAACAGTGTAACCACACAATTAACTGATTAAATCCACACTCTTCTCTACACCAGGCCTGCTTTTCAATATGACTTTTATGATTAAAAAAATAGGCTTGTACATGGTGACGCATACCTAAGCCTTCTGAGCATAAGCGAAATTTTAATTACAAATGTATGCTTCAAGATAAACAGCTTTCTCAAATACAGGATAATGAAAGAGTAAGGATGTTAACAGAGGTGTAGAGCTAACAAAAATGGCATTAGGGAGAGGGGAAAGTAATAAAATGCCAGACAATGATTAAGTATTATATTGCAAAAATAATTTATTCTATAAACACTCTCCTTCTACAGATTGTCCAGTCAACAAACTACAGTTTATACGAAGTAGAAGAGAGGGAGTGTAAGTTTCCATGTCATGAGTCAAGAGTTATTTTTTTGTTCAGATTTTGGTGTGAATAACTGAAAAAGGCAGGGGAACATATATTTTATGGTTGCATAAAGACAAAGAATTCACTCTTCAGTATTTAAAGATCACAATATTTTCCCCCCACCCCAAGCATTTCTAAATATTGTATTTTCCTACAAAATAGGTGCAGACACATCGGTTGTACAGAAGACTGTCTGGATATATAAGGAGACTTATTCATGCAAAGAAATATTTACTGTTTTCATGTCTTATTGCATGTTTTAGTATAGTGACCAATCTAAATAGACACAGAGTCTTAAAGGTGTTAAAACCTAGCAAGACGGCAAATTTGTCAAGAGAGAGAACGAAAAACACATTCTAAGTCACCTGTGGGGAAACAAAAGTTAAAAAAGGTAAGACTTGTTTCATATTGAACTCACTATAACAAACAGGAGAGTCTTGTGATTGCTTTGCATAAGATCTTCAAGACTAAGTAAATGCATTTCACAGAAAAGAATCATCAAATCTAGCAACCGAAGATGCAGGATATGAGAAAAATCTACCTCCTGACAATGCAGGATGTTTTTGCTGGAAGTATACTGTTCATGTAGCAGTCACTCTGCTTTAAATTTTACAAATAGTAGTACTAGAGATACCCTGAAACATAAAAGTTAAAAAAAAAAAAAAGTAAAAATAGCTAACAGCAAATTTCTTGAGGTATTTGATAAAATAATGAAACATTTCAGGCTCCTTCTGTATGGAAAGCAGGCCTGAATTCACAAAACAAAATGAAATACATAAGTGGATTTACAGATTGTGTGTCAGAAGAATTGATATTGGTTGAGGAATGAGAGGTTTAGAAATATTCAGCTGAAGAGCAGTTAGTCTTGTTTTCTGATAAGCTGTCAGAAAACAGCTTTATATTTTGAGCTTGGATGGGCCTAATAGTTTAGTCACCATGTCAAGCATCAGTAAAACTTCATTCTGTCAGCAGTAGACTTACAGTGTGCCACTACATTTTAAAATGAAGAGTTGGCGTGAACTCCGTAAACCATAACCTCAGGCTCTTCCTGGAACTGTGATACACCCACGCCATGCAGCCTGCACTGAATATCGTGTTAACACTCCTCCCCCATGCACGGCTGTTGTACTGTATGTGAACAGCAACAGTCAAATATAAGACTAAGAACCAGCTGCACCCTATTATTCAGTTCACTTTTCAGATTTGCATACTTACCAAATATTCCCTCAGCGGGATATTTGTTATTTCTAGTATTTTGCTTAGCACCAGTACAAAATTTCCCACTAAAATAGGTTTTCAACAGAAAGGACTTTCATTGTCTGAAAAGGCATTGGATCACAGATAAATATTTCTTCGTCTGAATTTCCACGGAAGCACAAGGGATTTAGGTTAGAATTTCGGAGACTGCAGTTTTAAGGCAGCTCCATCATGTATACCACCTTAGGTTCAGGAATGTCTAGGCTTCCAGGGAATTTTCATACAGAATTAAGAACCTGAATCCTAGAAGCCCCACATCTCTTTTACCTAAAGAGCATGCTGTAACTTAGGGACCAAAAAGTCATGCTAAATTGGGAAAAAAAAATTTGTTCCTTGAAAATGTAACTTTTTTTTTTTTTTTCTGTGAGTATAGTAGACTTGGAAACTCATTATCTGCTTCAAGAATTACAATTCTTTGTTTGCAAGACCTGTTCTTCTAGACAGGAAAAGATAATTTTTCTGAGTGGAAGGGCTTAAACTGAAACCAAAAATGTTGTTAAAATTCCTCAGACTGTGTCCTGAGAAGTTTGCTAGATTATCTAGTTTACTACACTAAAGCAGTACTATAAGATATGTTATAAAGCCAAGGCACTTCCTGTAGCAAAGCAACTTTTTTTTTAATATCAGAACAGGAGGGATCTGGAAGTTCATGGGATTGATCACTTTTAACACAGTGACACCTTTTAGCACTGAGACCAGTAGTAGCTGGGGTTACTTTTACTTTTTTCCTTTCTTTCAGATGACTGCTAAAGATACACATACAGTGAGACACTTGGAGGTTTCCTAAGACATCAGTCTAGACAAAACATCAGGCCTTAGATCTACCATTGTAGCTGGTAGGATTCACAACAGAATTAATTGTCTTCAGCTTATATCTGCCCAAACCCAATAGAACTTAATTTTACTGCTGTTATAATGATTTTTTTTTCTTAGAAAGACATTAGAAAATAAAAGGGTTGGGGATAAGTGAAATTTAAAGGAAAGCAACAGGCAAAAACTAAGTGAAGACATGAAGCAGCTGAGGAAGAAAAAGTGAGAGAAGAGTGAAAGGAAAACAGATCACAGTGAAACAAAACCAATAGCACTGTTATAATGCAAATCAGCTACCTATGGTTCCTGAATTGACAGTCACATCTATTGCTCCAGATTATGCCTTAGCGTTAAAAATTGAAGTTGAGCTTGATTAAGTTTATTGCTCAAGGGACTGAAATGAATGAAGGATATAGGTGGCTTAAGAGAATTAAGGTTCAGCATAGGTACTGAGTATGTTCATCATACTACAGCATATGTATAGAGGAGAGAAGGGGCAAGCCTTTGACATGGTCTCCCATAGCATTGTCCTGGAAAAGCTGGCAGCCCATGGCTTGGATAGATGCACCCCTCACTGAGTTCAGAAGTGGCTGAACGGCCAGGCCCAGAAGGTGATGGTGAATGATCCTGCATTCAGTTGACAGTCATTAGAGGTGTTCCCCAGAGATCAGTGTTAGGTCTTGTCCTGTTTAATATCTTTATTGATGATCTGGATGAGGCGATNAGTGGCTGGAGAGCAGCCAGGCAGAAAGCAATCTGACGGTACTGATTGCCAGGAAGCTGAACATGAGCCAGCAGTGTGCCCAGGTGGCCAAGAAGACCAATGGCATCCTGGCCTGTATCAGGAATAGCGTGTCCAGCAGGATTAGGGAAGTGAGTCTTCCCCAGTACACAGCACTGGTTAGGCCACACCTAGAGTCCAGGCCCCTTTATTTAGGAATGACATTGAGGAACTGGAGTGTGTCCAAAGAAGAGCAACAAGGATGGCGAAGGGACTAGAGCACATTCCTGTGAGGAATGGATGAGGGAGGTGGGATTGTTTAGCCTGGAGAAGAGGATGATCAAGGGAAACTTTATCACTCTCAAAAACTACCTGGAAGATGGTTGTAGCCAGCTGGGTATTGTTATTTTCTCCCAGGCTACTAGCAGTGACAAGAGGGCATAGTCTTAAACTGTGCCTAGAAAGGTTTAGGTTAGACATCATGAAGGAGTTCTTTACAGATAGAGTGATTGGACATTGGAATGGACTGGCTAAAGAGGTGGTGGAATCACCTTCCTTGGAGGTATTTAAGAAGAGACTGGATGTGGCACTTGGTTGACAAGGTGATGTTAGACGAAATATTGGAATTGATGACCTCAGAGGGCTTTTCCAACCTAGTTTATTCTGTCATTCTGTGATTTAATCCTCTTTTACATCTGCAGTTAATTAACAGAGGAGCTGAGTTTTAGCTAAAAAATGTACATTAAATAATAGAGCCAACTAGGAAATGGCACAAGTTCATAATAAGAGTGATAGTACTTGTATCTGAGGGACAATATTCTTAAACACATATGGAAGAATAAAGGACTGAAATAACAGCACAAAATGTAGGATCCTACAAATTCAATTTGGGTGCTGACATAAAACTGAAAGATACCATCAGTAAGAAAAAAAAAATTGAATACCACACAGTAGAAATGTTATATTGACCCTGAGGACTGAGCTAATAGTAATTCATTAATTACTTAATTAGTATGACATATGGAAGCTCCTGAAATTGCAGGTTCATAACAAGAATAATTCTTGTAATTTAGGAGCTCTCAGGTGTTAGTGACAGCAAAGAGGAAGGTCAGTGTGATCATTTCAGTATTGATCAGTCAGAGATTCATCCGACCTCACTTCAGATGTCTACTGTGTAGACATATTTCACATCACTGCTCAATCCAGACTGCCTTTGCAGTCAAAGGAGACAAAAAGGCACTTCCAGACATTATTGATCTGACCTTTTTCAGACCCTTACTTCAGAATGAGATGAATCACTTATTTCTCTCTATTGATTATGAAAGAAGTCTAGACAAGTGCATGAGTTTGGGATGCCTACATGGTCAATATGCTTGAAATGAACTAGGTAAGTAAAGCCTATACAAAAAAGACAAATGCAGTTTTCTGATGCATTACTCGATCTTTCTGTGAAGCAAAGAGTTTTTATTTTCTTTTACTAAGCACTGTGAAAAACTTTATCTCTGTAAAAGCTTAGTAATTCACATTCCGGGAAGCTACATTTAAGCTTTTCATAAAGAAGGCATAATGAGATGATGTGGGGAAAGGGAAAATTACTATATGAGATGAGACTAAAGGAACTTGTTTAGCAAAATATAGTCTAGGATATATAACTGTTCTCTATAAAAAAATGGTGATGGCAAAAGCCAGCAAGGGAAATAATGCTGCCAAAGCTAAAGTCTATACATACAAATACAGCTGGATAGCTGAGTTTGCATCTTTCTTCCTTTGTGTTCATGGCTTCCTCACCTGCTTATTCACCTCCAGGACCTCACTGGGAAGAAATCAACCAGTTCCCACCAGAACAGAATGTAGGAACCCTCAAGCATTCCCAGCCCATATCTACCACATCTCAGAGCATGCAACATCTACTCTCTATTTCATGCCAGTGAAACACCATTCTGTGGGCTGCAACACAGTCCTCACACTTTTAGGTATGATGAACTGAACCACCTTCACAGACAAAAAGAGTCTTGATTTAGATGTACATGAACACCTTATGGGCGATATGGTGTGGATTGGGTTCATCTGCTCCTCTGCTCTACAGTGGATAAGCCTTGAATACCAACCAGTCTTTCCTACTTGGGCCAGGGAACTGGAGATTATTCTGTGGGGTGGGTAAGCTTAGCAGTGCAGTCATAGCTGGTGTCAGAAGTAAATGGGTATTTGTGGACCATGAGGAAGTTCAGGATAGAAATCAGATAGTTTCTAACTGCCACAGGAATGAATCTAAGAAACAGTTTTCACATTGCTGTTGCAAGGATGAGAAATAAACCAACTTCCTACAGAAGCTGATATGTTTTGTGGTACCTCCCACAGCAGGGGATGATTTTTAGCCTGGGTCCAAGCTGTCATGTCCTTGTCCATGAAACACTTGTAATTCCAGCAGGCACTACTTTTACCTTACTCACTAGTATTTGCCAAATGGTGTCTCATTAGAATTAATCAAGCGCAAAATGGAGTCTGATTCACCTCTGCATCATTCCCTTTGTGATATTGTGTGGCTTTGAGTCCTGTTTTCCTATGTACTATGCTCCTACTTGCCAGGAAGTTTTACAAAGAGCAGATTTTTTGGAGCTTTTTTTAATGTGAAGAGCAGTCTGAGAGGTTCAGAGAGTCTGAAACGCCAAGAAATCAGCCCTCACCTAATTAAGAGCTCATTTACTCCAAATAGAACTTCTACACTGAGCTACAGACTGTTTCTGATCTGCTTGGAAAACACCTTTTCTGATGACGCCAGATTAAATACGTACCATACACAAGATTTTTTTCAAGCACTTATACTTGGTCCTCTTTTACATATAATGAAGATAAAAGCTCTGTCTGCACACAGGTTTTCTGAATATCTAACCATATGCACTTGTCTACATCTATATATACACAGAGACACATATATACGAGCTATATTAGCAGTCCATGAAGCATATAAAAAATAAATGTTTTCCTTCCTTTTTTCTTTTGCTTCTCTTTATTTCCTTTTCACCACTCCTTTCTTCTCTGCTTTCTTAGCCATGTTTCCTGCAATCCCAGTCTAACAAGGTACTTACGCACATGCTTAAAACTGTAAAGTTATTTAGCACATACAAAGAGCACATACCTAGGCATGACTACAGGTTCCAGGACAGGCTAAGGAACGGGCCCTCCCCTCTTTCCTCTCTTCCCACCATCTAGACTGTCGTTTACAGCACATTGCCACCAAAGCCATGTGATGTGGTTGCAGTAATGTGGAAGTATGCCCTTCTTTGCTCACATTGCAGTTTACTGAACATCCAGCTTGACAGTCACAATAATCATGCAAGGTTGAAGTTGTTGTTAGAGCATCGCAGACCCTTTCATTTATGGCTTGTAATGAATGGTGACTGGGCTTTACCTGCAACTGTCACAGACAAGCTATTACTAATGAAATCTGAGCCAGTGTCAAAAAGGAGAGGATTCCCTTAGTTTGTTTATCACCTCATTAGCAAAATTAATTAGCAAAACCGCTTTGCCATGACTATCGCAAATTAATCCCCAGGCTACCTACCTGTAGATTTTGGGATGAAACCCTTTCCAGAAGGACTACTTTCTCCAGTATCTGAAGTTAACTCAAGCACTAACCTCTTTAAGGTTCTAATTTTCTGTGTGCTCACAGGGATGTAAGGAAGATCTGAAAATAATTGCAAGTGCTTGATGTATTCACTGTCTGCAATACTTTGAAGAGCTTCCTCAGAATTGTGCATTTCAAACACAAGGATAACATTCAGCACTATAACATCTTCAGGAATGATTAACTTCTAAATTTTGTATTCAGAAAAATATTTACAATCCTCTACTGAATAAATGATGGCATGATACTAAAACCACAAAAACAAATTAAAAAATTATAGTTTATGGATTCTCTGGGCACCCTTAAAAGCAAAACGTAATTACATTAATAAAATGAAAAGGGAACTTGAAAGTAGAGTCAGGATTCACACAGTAAAACCAAACAAAAATGTGTTAATTAAATGCCAAATCAAACTGATGTATTTTTTAACAAGATTTTAGGTCTTGCAATGATTTGCTTATTTTGCTTAACAAAAGAAAAGGAGTTTCACAGCATGGGAGCTGAGAAGAGAAACACCCTAAAACCGACATCATCTATTTAACAAACAGAGCTGCGGAAAGAGGTTTTATTCAGCTAATAAATAGGTATTGTTTTCATTACCCACTGGTGAATGTGCATCAGAAAGAAATAGAAAATATTTCAGTTTTGCTATTTTATCTCCAATCCCTTGCCTTTCTGTTCTGTTCCAAAGATTTTGGCAGCTGCTTAGCAGCCAGCAAATGCAAGTGAGTGACGTTCCAGAGAACAGGATGACCTTGCCACCAGTAAATCCATGTGGACAGGTTGGAAGAAAGCTCATGTCTACAGGGCAAGATAGACAGATGACAGTTTTTTCCCAGGGTAAGACAACTCACTTGGTGGACACAACAGACAATCTGGCTACTGCATCTGTAATCCAGATGGTCATTAGTGTTTGAGAATGGCTCACTATTACTGAGCCCAGTCTAGTTCATTTAATGTAGATGACCTTCTTTGCATCACCTCCAAACCAGACAGTCACTTCTCGCCTAGAGGACCCCCAGATTTAAATATGATGAGCATTAAAGAACACTGCTGCATGCACACCCAGGCATTTAATTGGTGATGGAATATATAAAATTTATAAACTGTGGTGCAGTTTATAAAATCTAAATCAGGAATAATATGCTGTATTTTGAGACTTATTGCCACACTCCATTACATGTTTCCTATGTGAATAATTTGAGTACAGAAAAGGCTGGGGGTTTTTTGCTTTGTTTTTATATGAAACCATTTGAAGTTTAGATTTTTTGAGAGATAAAAATGGGCAGAGTTTCTCTAACATTATCAGCTGAAAAGCTGAATCTTAAAGATCTACTTTAAAAATATGCAGAGAGCAAGCTTTCAGAGGGTTGTATGAACAAATACAAAAAAGACTGGATTCAGGACTCTTATTTCCATGTTTTTTTATATCATTACTATTTAAAATTAAAATATTTATTATGTTTTGGGTAAATAATACATTGTTAGAAGATTTGGCAAGGAACTAAACCAAAATTTCCCTCAATCTGTTCACCTAATAGTTTTCTTCTTCATATAGGTGAAGTAGAAACACAATTTTGAGACTAAAAGTCTGAAATACTTTTTCTTTGTTTTCCACTGATTTTATAGTTCATCTAACATTTCAAGTATGTCAGCAGATTTGAGAGGGCACACTCAAAAGACTTTTTTTTTATTTCTGTAAACATTTGTGTATGTTTTTCTTCATGCTTTAGATGGGAGATTTTATAAAAAGAAAAATAGTTGTAACTAGGTCAGTGTCTACAATTTGCAGTGCAGATGTGCCAGAGAGATGTTACAGATGTCCAGAAAGTTACATCCACCCAAACAATAAGGTGACACTTAAAGTGTCCTAAAACAGATACCTAAAACTGAGATCCTTGTGTTTGTCAATTATTTTAAAAGTGCTCCTTGCTGAATCTAAGTGAAGCATCATTTTGTGATTAAGACTCTTGGGAAAAATAAAGATAGTTTGCTTCCAGCTCTTACAGATTTCCAGGATGACTTGGGACAGGTGTCATAAAATATTGAAAGATATTTTGATGACTAAGACTTATGATGGATTTACATGGGATTCAAGAGACCTAAACAACTAATCTGTATCTGCAAGGATGTATTTAGGCTGATTAGAAAGGTTTAATCATGATTTTATGAACTGTAAAACTTCAACCATTTGAATTATATGAGAAGTGAGCAAATGCCACATCATTTGCATGAGAAGGGTATAAACTCTCACTTGCATCCCTAGCTGTGACGACTGCTCCACTGTGGTTCACTAAAAGGCAACAGCTATGCACAGTCTGCAGGAGTGGCAAAACAGCTCTTTTAGCTGATCCTTCCACTCCCTTGAAATTTACACAAAGCATCAAATTCAGCCCAAAATCAAGCTAGCAGTAGCCTTCTCAATTTTAAAAAAATGACTTTTATCCAGAAAATTGTTCATGCTCTCTTCAACATACAGACTTCAAAATTACTTCTGTCCATACCCAGAAGTCTCACCTGATTATACACTGGTCTTACTCGGTCCCTCCTGCTGAAAGTGGGCCATTATTCAAAGGCATCGAAGATTCATGATTCTGGAGAGAGGAAGAAGAAATTAAAAGAGTCTAGACTTATAGCTCACTACCAGGAAAAATCTGGAAATGAGATTTCTTAAGTTCTGTTTGCTACTTCAGAGATGACAAATGTTTTTTCAACTAACAAGTCTTTGGGTGCTCGAACAGTACAGTATGAAGTTATCCCTCTCTACAAATCAAGAAGGCTTCCCTTATCCAATCCTTTTTCCATCCTGACCTTACATTAACTTTTTCAGAATGGGCATTTTCAAGTCAAGGACAGCTTTTTGTAAAACCCACATGCAAAGAGCTCTATGTAATGAGTTCTGTTGTAGACCTTGGACACCTTTTTCTCAGCTGCAGACTCACCTTTCCATTTGACACTCAAGACCAAAATCTTTCTATATACCTAATGTCTGTTCTAAAAAGGACCCAGAAAATCCAGACTGTTGTTACCTACTCTGTTGCTAACCCTGTTCCCAGCAGAGCCACGCAGCACAGCAGCACAGCTGCCACCTCGCCGCGTCAGCTGGGCTCATTGTCAGGCGGGAATGCCCCAGGAGGCACAGCTGATGTTTGTGTCCTGCACAGATGGGCACTTCCCTTCCTGCCCTGGTGTTTGCTGGAGTCCCCTGAGTAGGGGCTGCTGCAGGGTGGAGCTGAGCCTTCATGTCCCCCAGCCATCCTTGTCCTCCACCATCCCTCTTCAATGCCCTTCAGCTGGAGAGCTCTGCTGCCTTTCTCCACTGGGCTCTGCCACTAGGGTGACCTCTGCAGCCTTGATCTCCTTTGCAACAGACACCAAAACCCCCTTCTACGTTCTTAGAAGGTCAGTTCAGAAACCAGCAGCAGTAAAATAAGGACATTCCCCAGCTGTCAGGGTTGCATAGGGAAAAAAGAAAAATCCACAACTATTATAAAAATGAGTGAACTCCAACACTGATGGATTTCATTTCACTTCTCTTTACATTCCCTGACTACCTGTCAACGTTTCTGGAGTTTCAAGAGGGGGAGCTAGTTAGCTAACAGAATCCAGGCTGTTCGAAACTTCCCTTGGCAACCATCCACAGCTTTCAGATTTTAAGTGAAGCAGAATAAAAACGGAGTTCGCAGCTTCAGACACATCCCTGAGAAGCACTTTGTATAGCATTGCTGCTCCTGCTTTCCCCATAAACCTGACTGATTATTGAAGATATCACATAGACACAGCATGAAAGCTGATTGTCTTGACAGGCAAAAAAACATAAACAGAATTTTTAATCATGAGACACACAAATGAGCTTGTAAAAAGCTTAGAAATGTATAATATACAGGTTTAAATAACCAAGGGAATATAACCTTACATATAGAATGACCTGTGACTGAAATTCTAGCACCAAAGATTTTAGCATAGTACAGAATTTCACATAAGAAATGTCAGGGAAGAAAAGTCACTCATATTTATGCAAACAAGAACTTTGTTCCTAGCACAATTAAATGCATTCATTTGTTCCGAAGAAACACGGAGGAGTCCTGGGCCTTTGCAGAATCTTGTACCAGTTTGCTCATGTCATGGAACAGCAAGTAACTTTTACAGCTCTTGCTGTCTCTGAGCTTTCAGAACAAAGCTCAAACATAGTCCCTTTGTGTGGTTTATCTCTTCATTTGCTATTCTTCTTCCTTAGTTCTACACTCCCCACCCACGCACACACCTGTGCGCTCATCTGCCTTTTGAGGTGCTGTCAGTGGCAGAGCCGTGACTGCAGCTCCTCCCTGGGCAAACACACAAGTGTGCAGCATGGGCCAAGGGATGTTGTAACCCCTGTAAGAGCTTGCTGTGAAATGTCATCCAAGGTTTTGTGCAAGATCACTCTTCTATTTTTTTTGGGGGGGGGCGGGGGGAGGGGGTCGTTTCTTGGATATACTCTTTTAATTGAAAACAATTTGGCAAAATTGCCTCTTGTTACTTTAATGGCTGGAAGTGTTCAGCAGGCTACAAATGTTGCACTGCATCTGCCCCATCCAACTCTAACAAGCCAGGCAGTTCAAATGGCAAATGACCTCTATAAGCCATTTTTTCCCACTAAGCTCTTGCTCGAAACATTTAGACGTGGCAACAGTGGAGATGTAAAGAGCCTGTGCTGCGCTCTGGAAGTCACACGTGGTGACTTTTGTTCCAAACTCATTCGCATTCTGGCTACACAGTGATACTGTGACAGGTCAGGTCCCAGTGCCTGTAACTGTTACCAAACACTGACTCCATTCGCCATTCCACTTCCTAGTCCAGCTTTTCTAAACAGCGTTTCATGGACAAAATCATTTACTGTGCTGAAGCAGGTAGCAAATCACATTGCTATTGTCAATGTCCCTCCAGGATTCTGCAAGGAAAATCTCCCACAGCTGACACATTAACTCTTGTTTTTGTAATACATACTATCTTCTATGAGGAGATAAATGTTCTGTTCCATGGTAAAACTGATGCTATTTATGTGTCGCTCGTTAAGAAGGAACTGTTGAAATCATTGGCATCATTGTTACTGATTTCTTTCCAGTCTTGACTTGGAATTGTAAAGCTATCAGGGATCCTATGGGGAAAAATCCCCGAAAACTCCATGATTTCATGCTCTGGAAACACAAATTACTTTGTGTGTGTGTGTGTTTGCATTATTTTATGTTTTCCTTTATATTTTATGTTTTGAACCTTATGATGTAACATTCCTTCTGCTTTAGATGTCAACTGCTTTACAAAACAGCCTTCCTCATTTAGACACATGTCAAAAGAGTGTTAGACATGATTGTTACTCCCAAAAATGATAGTCTATTTTCCATGTTTGCCAACAAATCTTGCTTCTGATATAAAAAGGTATAAGCAAAGTAAATCAGTTCAGAACTATTTGGCCAAAGACTCTAGTCATTGCATCCTAAATATCTTAGTGGCTCTCGACTGAAAGCACGAAAGGAGAAGAAGCTTCCATTACCCTTTGACTGATTGGAAAGTACTAGTCACTAGAGAAAGATTCTAATAATAGGAAAAGTATGGTAGTACGCTATATGACATCTGTGAGAACAATAGTAAAGCAAGAGTAATTTAAATAAATTACATTAGTAAAGCAAAATAAGTATTCATTTTAAAAGTGTTCTACCATTTGCATTTTATTCTTGGAGACAAGGAACTAAGCTGTGTTCTCACTTAGGGTACTCAGTGATCAGTTTCTGTGAAGATGATCGTGGCTTGTTGCAGACTTGGAAGGTGCAAAACCACTGATGCATTTTAATTCAGTCGTGATGCTTAAACTTAAGAGTGCTTGGGTCTCCCAGTGGATTGAACACAATCCTGCTCTTCTGTCTGTTGATACAATGCATGGTTTTACTGCTGTCCATGGGCACTTGTGTAAGTGCTTGGGGACAGGCAGTGGTGGACCTTCATGTGACAGACACCTACCAGACAGCCAAGTAGATTGTATGACGGCCGTTTCAAGGGCATTGCAAATGCAGAACCAGAGAGTAACATGGATAAGATTTAAGTCTACAGAGAAGCATCTATCAGCCTAACCTCTACAGATCATCTTGTGAAGAGGTTTACTGCTTTTATTCCCTTTTTCATAACAAAGTACATCTTTCTGGCTGCACATCATGGCTCACAGTTATGAAGAAAACTCTCCCTGAGTTCTTTGAGTTTAAAATAGTTAAATTATCTCAATCACTATCATCTAAAACTTTTCTGAACTAGAATTTAATATTACTCTCACAAACATATAGCCACCAAATTGAAACCAGTTTTATTTCCTTTGCTATTAAGAGTTTCCTATATGGGAAGAATAAGGTTCTCAATCTCTGCTGAATGGTTTCTTTCAAGATATAAAGCCTATCAAATCACATTGTTTTATAATTATTTGATAGTGTTTTCTGCTTGGATGGAGATACTTGAAGTATGAAGCTAGCTGGTAGTGGGGGTATAGACAGAGTATTGTTGCCACGGATGGAGACAAGCTGTCTCTAGGCTCTGCAAAAGGGCACAGTCCAGTTCAGCACATTAAACCTCAGGTAAATTAATTTGGTACTCGGGCTAAAAATGTTTCCATCATTTGGTATGGGAAAGACATCTGAGTATCTGCTCCCAAACCTCTCCTTCTGTGACTCAAATCCTTGTGCTTGCCAAATGCAGTAGTCACCAACAGGAAAATAAAGAAGTGATATCCTTTGTTCAAAATGTGGTTTTCAAGGTGACGTCAGCCCTGGCTTCAGCAAATAAGACTGATGAACAAAGCAGCGGAAGCAAAAACATGAAATATAGAAAGTAATAAGCTTTCGGGTGATTCTGTCTCTGTCTTGCTGTACCAAATGATCCCTGAATTAATTCTGAGCCTGCATGGCAGCAGCATGGAGAATCACAGAATAACAGAATTAGTAAGGTTGGAAAAGACCATAGAGATCATCAAGTCCAACCTATTACCTGTTGCCTAACCTAACCTGTTACCTAACTTGTTGTCATCCTGCTACCAACATCCATCCTACCAATAAAACACTACCCTAATATCTAGGTCATGATGCCAAGTACATCATCCAACCTTTTCTCAAACACCTCCAGGGATGGTGACTCCACCACCTCCTTGGCCAGACCACTCCAGTGAGAGATCACCCTCTCTGTGAAAAAGTTCCTCCTAATGTCCAGCCTAAATCTCCCCTAATGCAGTTTAAGACTGTGTCCTCTTGTTCTATCACTGGTAGCCACAGAGAAGAGACCGACCCCCACCTGGCTATAACTCCCTTTCAAGTAGTGGTAGAGAGTGATAAGGTCTCCCCTCAGCCTCCTCTTCTCCAGACTGAACAATCCCAGCTCTCTCAATCGCTCCTCATAGGGCTTATGTTACGGCCCCTTCACCATCCTCGTTGCCCTTCTCTGGACATGCTCAAGGATCTCAACAACCCTCTTAAACTGAGGAGCCCAGAACTATACATAGTATTCAAGATGTGGACTAACCAGTGCCGAGTACAGGGGGAGAATAACTTCCCGAGTCCTACTGACAACACTATTCCTGATGNGGAGTTTGTTATGGGGGACAGTGTCAAAGCCCTTGCTAAAATCAAGGTATACCAAATCAACAGCCCTTCCCTCATCAACCAGGCAGGTCACCTGACTGTAAAAGGAATGACATCGGTCAGGCAGGACCTTCCTTTCCTGAAGCCATGCTGACTAGGTCTGATCTCCTTATCCTCCTGGAGGTGCAACATAATTTTCCTTAAGACGACACTGACAATAATGAAGATGAGATTGACAATAAAATAAACCAAAAAGACATCTTATAAGGTCAGGTTGCTCCTTTCCAAGACTAAGTGTCCCAGGAAGACCCATTTGGAGTCATAAAGAGAAGGATGTAGTCCTCACTCTAAAGGTCTCTTCTAGGACAGACTGTTCCATTCCTCATTTCTGCAGTAGTCACCGTAGTCAAAGAACAGATGCCATAGCACATAGTCCTCTGAAGCTGATTTACTTCAGCAACTCCTAAGAATTTATATTATCTTGGATCTAGTTAAAGTTATCTTTTACCACCACATTATCATTTTCTTTTGCAATAAAAATATAAATCTTAGTAGCAGCATTTAAGACTTGTCAACAGAATCTTTACTCCATTAATAGAGAATTTTGTAACTCTTTTGTTTTCTTCCTTTTCATTTAGATTCCATGGCTTTTACAATTATATCAGAATGGGGCCATCAGCTGAACAGCAGTGGACTTGCTAGTGAAGCTTTGTGAGACTTGTTTACCACGCATGTGAATTCTGGCAAAGAGGCAGCTGTAAAGTTTCAATTAAATTAACAGATTTGCACAGAGCCCTAATACCTGACCTGAACTCTTTGGTAATAGGAAAATTACTGCATTCCTCTTTTAATTCCTTACTTTTCTCAGATCTTAATATAAGTAGGCAAGAAAACTGCTTTCAAACTCATGGGATATATTTTTTCCTCATATACCCATCATAAGATTTCCATGGGGCAGTTTAAAAGTGATTCTACAGAGCAGTTTGTTTGACCAGAGGGGGGCCATCTACAAAATCCAGTCTAGGAAATTCAACTGACTTGTGGTGGAAATCTTAATATTTAGATATCCAAATTCCTCTCTTCTTGGGTTTAGGCTTCTGACAGCCACCTTCTGGCCTCTGGGAGTTGTGAATCTCTCAGGTATCACGTCACTAAATTGTTTCACCAAAGGACCTTCTTTCTATACCAAATGTCTCCATGCAGTTCAGGGCTGCTTTCTTTAACTTTGGGATTTCTACTTTTCTGGAGGAATTACGATCCACCACAACCCTAATTACCTCATTTATATATTTCCCCTATACTTGCCTATCCTTTATTACAGAGGTGGCTGAATGAATCCTAACAAAAGCACTCTACAGGCTCAAATCATACTTTGTGTTTCAAGCTGAGCAATCCTAAAGAGGATGGAGGAAATCACAGAGTCACAGAATCATCAAGGTTGGAAGAGACCCTTAAGATCATCTAACCATCCAGTCTAACATCAGCCCAGCACCTCCATAAACACCTCTAAACCATGTTCCCAAGGGCCACATCCAGACACCTCTTGAACACTTCCAGAGGTGGTGACTCCATTACTTCCCTGGCAACTTATTCCAAGGCCTGAAAACTCTTTCAGTGATTTTTTTTTTTAATGTCTATTATTCTAATATCTCCCTTGGTGCAACTTAAGGCCATTTGATCTCACCTGTCACTTGAGGCATGGCAGAAGAGAACAACTCCTCGCCTGCCCATAACATCCTTTGAGGTAGTTGTAGAGAAGAATAAGGTATCCCTTGAACCTCCACTTCTCTAGACTAAACAACCCTAGTTCCCTCAGTCATTATTCATAAGACATGTTTCCTGGAATCTTTATCAACTCCACTGTGCTTTTTTGGACACACTTCAGCACCTCAATGTCCTTTTTGATGTGAAGGGGAAAAATCAACCCTTCAGATGACACTGCCATGGTTACTACAAGACCAGTAGTCAGTCCTATGGCACCTTCTGTATATGGAGTACAAAAGGCAGCTGCCTGTTAATGAAATGTCACCTGGAGCGTGTTTGTAGGTACTCTACCACATTTCCAGCTGCCCAGGTGGCATTGTGTTCATTGCCAACTGGTTGTTGGACTATATACAAAAAAGTTGCCTTGTGACTGTCCATCAGTGATGTCACAACTACGTCAATAATATTCAGTAAATATACACAGTTTGACTTTTATCCTTTCCCTTACAATTTCCATTACAAAATACCTAGGAGACTCTCCAGGCATTGCATTTCTAAGGCGATTAGTGCATTTCTTGAGAAGCTAATGTCACTTGGCCTCTGGCTCCGTGCCTTCGATCTCCACAACTGGGGCAAGTGTTAACCCTCCAAATGGCATTGCTTGTTATGCTTGCTGCCTAATCAGACTGCTACCTACATAAACACCTATACAAATTGCTTTAGAGTCACTCTAAACTCAGGAAAATATTGCAGCATGATTAGGTAAAGATATATTTTCATCCTCTTATCTCCTGGTAAAGAACTTTGTTAGCCTCCAAGTCAAAGTTAGTCTTGCTGAGCTGAGAATTCACAATTAAAATCTGAAGTCCTCTCTGTGTGAAAAAATACTACTTATTTTCTTTCTCATAGAGTGGGATTAAATCCACCAGGTTTAGTATGTCTCCTTATAGACAGTACAAGCAGACCAGAATCTGGAGCAGTAATAGTAAAACCTCAGAGTGAAATAATTTGTTCACTAACTGAAGTGCTGGATGACTCTCTGTGGTAGCAGAAGATGCATATTCCAATTCACTTACTGCCAAAAATATGTACATAAAAACAACGGGACTAGCATGCTGTTTCAGCTCAGTTGTGGGGAAAAGATCTGCAGTTTCCTCACCCTCACAGATACCTTTCTCCCCTGTCTTACTGCTTCAGCAAATACTGGGTTCGTTGTGAATTGTCCCATCCCAGGTGACAGGTTCACTGGGAAAGAGGTGTGAGATGAGATTCATGCTGGTTGACTTTCTGGGATGCAGAGGTATCATTGTCACTGGCAGCAGTTCTGAGGTAGAGGAAGACACAATGCATCATAACACTTCAGGTCTTTGAAAAGTGGATTTTTAATGTATTATAGTACCAGAAGGCAGCTGGGGAATTTATTAACCATGATTTTAGAAAATTACAACTCTGTTTTATAGGTGAGCTTATTTTTGATTTTGGAGAATAAGTCAGATTTGAGTTCAGTGCTCACTGACTAGAACTTCATTATGAACTAACAACACAATCTCATGTCATAAAAGACACATTTTTGTCATTCTCCTTCCAAATCTCTGCTAGCTTCTGAACCTGAAGTTTGAGCCTCGAGAGGAATTTAGATGTGGAGGAAAATAAATCAGCATAAAAAAAGAGTTTAGATGTGGAGGAAAATAAATCAGCATTGGCTTTGAAAGATTACTCCATAAGATGTGTTCTGAAACAGTAATTCTCTTTTTCCAGTTTTGTCATGTTCTTTCTGATTTGGGGGTGGCAGTTTATATTTTCACAGTATGTCTTTCAGAGTGAGGAAATACGTTCCAATATTTGAAAATTATCAGCCTTTTAGAACTACAATCAGCCAAACCAACTGCCATTTTCTGAGGTAAAACTCTTTCAACAAGAACTGAATACTTATACATTCTCATTGGTAACTTCCCAGGGTTCTGGTTTTCTTCAAACTCTTGCAAAGCAACACCATGTGCTTATTGTTGGATGCAATGTCATTGATTTTAACATATGGCATTACATGTATGTAAGGATTACATTTGGTAGCAAAGGCTCAAAGTATTAGTCTTGGTGTTTAAATAGGTGAACCCCATGCATTTCAATGTTTGTTTCTGTATTGGGTTTATATGACAAGGTTTTGGTAGTGGGAGCAGGGGGGCCTACGGGAGTGGCTTCTGTGAGAAGCTGCCAGAAGCTTTCCTCATGTCCAACAGAGCCAATACCAGATGGCATCAAGATGGGCTCGACACTGTCCAAGGCTGAGCCCACAAGTGATGGAGATGGAGCATCAAGGATAATGTACATCGGACTGGCGGCCAGTCACCAGCGGAGTCCCACAGGGGTCAGTGTTGGNACGGCCTCAAGCTACGCCAGGGGAGGTTCAATCTTAACATTAGGAAGCGGTTTTTCACTGAGAGAGTAATTGCATATTGGAACGGTCTGTCCAGGGAGGTCGTGGAGTCGCCATCCCTGGAGGTGTTTAAGAGAAGACTGGACGAGGAGCTTAGTGACATGGTCTAGCTGGGGGGTGTAGGGCTGGATGACCCTGGGCCCCTTCCGGCTCAGAGTGGCCTGCTAGACTGTGAGGGATCTATGCTGGTGTTACGCTCTGGGATGTGCTTTTGGTCTCTGTACGGGTGTTAGATGGTGAGTTGGACTAGATGATCCTTGTGGGTCCCTTCCAACTCATAATATTCTGTGTGATTCTGTGTGATTCTGTGTAATTAGGAAGGGGAAAAAGCTGTCCAGCAAGAGTCAGATGAGAAGAGTGAGAATATGTGAGAGGAACAATCCTGGAGAACCCGAGGACAATGAAGGAGGATGTGGAGGAGATGTTCCAGGAGCCAGAGCAGCTATTCCCAGCAGTCCATGGTGGAGCAGCCTGTGGAAGACTCCACACCAGTGCAGAAAGATGCCCAAAGGAGGCTGGGTCCCTGTGGAAAGTTCATGCCAGAGCAGGCTGCACCTTTGGCTCTGTGGAGAGGAGCCCATGCTGAAGCAGGTTTGCTTGCAGGACTTGTGCCCAACCAGAGAATCCACACTGGAGCAGCCTGTGTCTGAAGGACTGCACCCTGTGAGAAGGGACCCACATCGGAGCAGTTTATGAACAATTGCAAGCCCATGAGAAGGATTCACATTGGATAAATTCATGGAGGACTGTCCCCTCTGGAAAGGATGTCAGGGTGGACCAGGGGAAGAGTATGTGGAGCGCTGTCACTTAGAGGAAGGAGTGACAGTGACGTGGTGAACTGACCACAGCCTGCCCTTTGCAGGGAGCAGGGGGAGAAAATAGGAGTGAAGTTGAGCCCAGGAAGAAGGGAGGGCTGGGTGGACAGTGTTTTAAGGTTTGAGTTTATTTCTCATTACTCTACTCTGATATGATTGGTAATAAATTAAATTTCCCCAAGCAGAGTCTGGTTTGCCCATGATGGTAACTGATAAGTGATCTCTCCCTTCCCTTATCTTGCTCGCCTTTATACTTTCTCTCCCCCACCCAGCTGAGGAGGGCAGTGATAGAGCAGCTTTTGTGGGCACCTGGTGTCCAGACAGGGTCAACCCACAACTTCTTGGTCAATCCTATTAAAGGAGTCATTCATTTGTATTTTATTTCCTTAATGCACTATTTAAAAATCATATTATGCTCCAAGATAGTTCTAAGATAAACCAATTTAAGATAATGAATCTAATTCTTTCTCTTTTTTTAACCCTGTTTAATGCTCTTCTGCCAGAGATAATGTCATTTTGTAGGTGACAGCTATTAACTACAGAGGCACAGGGATTTGAAACAAAAAGAGCCTTCTCATTACTAGCTTTGGGTATTATTCTTCTTTTGCCTTTCCCTCTAAGTTTTGCCATGCAGATCTTCTATGAGGTGTACTTCAGGAACACAGTGTTGCACTGACAAGTTTATCACTCTTTGTTCTGTATGGATTGTTGTGGTTCTGTACAAGTGGGTATCCCAGAAATCATAGATACGGAGGTCATCCTAATAACCTGTCAGGCATGTAGTATTGCCATGTTACAGACAATTGTAGTATACTGACAATAGCTAAAATCCACTCACCTTAAAACAGTAAATTCTCACCTATCCAAGAGCTTACTTCCAGCCAAGGAAGGGTGGAAGCTTTAGTTGGCCAAAAAGTTCTGATCAAACATTTTTTTCTTTTAAACTTTTAACATCTCCTGGAAATAGTGATATACATCAGAATTCTTGTTGCCTTGCATCACCCAGATGTCTGCCTCATCTGTACCTTCTATGCAGATTTATTCTATTAACCGACAAACTCAAATCTTCCTTGACACCCAGACTGAACGTTCAGACAAGCTGCCTTTAACAAGGGCTTCCCAAGGTTTCCCAGGCCTGCTGATCACATGAGCTCCAAAGTCCTAAAAGTCAGACAACAAAGATGATCCTTGTGTCAATTATACCAATCTCCTACCTGCTCACTAGGCAGACTCACTCTTCAAGTGTTTATAAATCTGTGTCAGTCAGCCAGGAAAATGCAAATGTTCCATTCTTTTCCCTTCTCCTTTTTTCTTTGTCAGCTCTATTACAGACAAAAAGCAAGCAAGATTCATTCTTAGTGGAAAATCTAATGATCACAACGTGCTATGTTATGATAAAGAAATTAGTCTTGCTGGCCTAGTTTAGTTCATTTACTTTATGCTCTCTTCCAATTTACTACTTTACTGCAAATTAATACATAATCTGGGTATCCAAACATCCTTCAGTCTCTGTAATAGTCTGTGCTGATAAACTGAGACATAAGAAGCTGTTTTGCGCATAAGAGTTAAAATAAAACAACTTCAAGCAGCAGTACATTGGTAAAAGTAATTCTCAGATCTGGTACAACTCATTGCAGGAAGTGCCAACGCAATTTGCATAGAAATAGGAGGCATTATGTGTCCCTCATAATCCCAGTAATACACACCTCAGTAGCAGGTTTCTAGGGAACATGGAGGAGATTGTTCCATATACATCACAACACTCTTCCATTTACACAAACCAGTTTCCTTATCAAACAACAGGCTTGATCAATGTGCAAAAATCAGAGTGATCTGCATCCTAATTCCTCATGGTTTAGCTAAGGCAGTGCCTGCCTATTTTATTACTCTTCTTATTTTTTTTCTCAGCTGGTAGAAGTATTATGTTGGATGCAAGAAGAGAACAAATATTAAGTTCATCTGACACACAGCAAACAGAAAAGAACAAAGCAGGGCAGGAGTGGGGTTATGTGACATACTTCTGCAATGTCCATGAGAGCAGCTGGCAGCTGGAGTATCACCAAAATATTCTACTGTATCCATTTTAAGATTTCACAGCAGTTTCTGAACTGTACTAAGCTGATCCCTTAGCTTTTACAGTTTAGCTTTCAGAATTCATTTTCAAAATCAGATACAGGCATGGTAATATATTGCCTTGAAAGCACTTTACATAACTGTTTCAGTAATGACATTAGGTAAATAAAGTGTTATGCACAGTGACACAAAGCAGCTAATAAGGAATTCATTTAGAATACCATCTTTTCAGTTTCACAAGCATCCATGGAGCTATAAAAAATCTGTACCGTAATATTCTTGTCAGGTGACTAATGACCAGAATTAATTTGTTTTCACATCCCAAGATTCCTTTTCTGTTTTATCAACATTTAATTAAAACCATTCAAAGCTCTTTGTAGAGTACAAGTAGCTCCACAATTTCAACTACTATAAAGACTTGAAAGCAAGTAATGATGAGTCTGGGTGTACAGTGGTATTTGCCACAGTAATGAGATCTGGTCTTGATCTGAGCTTCCAGCTTTAGGCTTATCTCTGAAAACAGTGACACTTTCCAGGACAGACTTGAAACACAGGTGAATTATCTTGTTCAGAGATATGGTCAAACAAAAAATGATTGCTAACATGTCTGGCCTTATTTTCTGTTGTCAATTTCAAAAGATTTTTTAAAATTTCTTTGGAGGAAACAATTTCAGTTTAAACAGAAGAGTGAGAATAATAAACTGATTAGGTAGTGAAGGGCTCCTGGTTCCATTCAATAACCATCCATACTATGAGGCTTATGGTGTGAAGCAAATGTTGCAGCAAAAGATTGCTGTCCAACATTTTCTCAGTGTTAGGAAGGTAAATTTGCTCTCCAGAAAACAGACAAAACAGTTCTCACAATGTTAATGTGAGATTAATAATGTTAATGTTGCCCCTGTATTCCCACCTATACTCTAGCAACATGCTCAACCACAATGAGATGTCTTTTGTTCCACTAATTTTGCAATACAGTGGTTTAAACAGAAATCATTTTAAAGAGTACTTAACTGAGAATAAAAACCTTTTTCCAATATGTCAGCTCAAATAACTAAATTCACAGGTTCACAGCTTATTCTGATTTGGAAGGGACTCACAAGATCATCTAGTCCAACTCCCAAGCAAACGCCCACACAGGGATCAGACCTACAAGCGTTGAACCATGGGCGCCACGCTCCATCCATCCAAGCCTCCCACCATCTAGAACATGTTGCTGAGCTCCTCATTGAGTCTTTTCTTAAACACCTCCAGGGATGGCGACTCCACCACCTCCCTGGGCAGACCATTCCAATGAGAGATCACTCTCTCTGGGAAAAACTTCTTCCTGATTT
>WEKX01003758.1:0-11821 GCA_013390025.1 Pitta sordida | reverse complement strand
GATGTCTGTGGTCTTTTCCAACCTTACTAATTCTGCGATCCTGTGATTCTGAGAAAAAAATAAATGCGTAACGAAACGATGGAGACATCATGATTTTCCCACAGTGAATTTTGTGACTTCTCATTACAGGCTTTCACAGGAGTGAAAAATGAAATCATTACATTTTAACATTTTGTGTTCTTAATGTTCCAACATTAAGTACAGGGGCACAGACACTACAGAAACACTGCTGAGGCTGGCACAGTTCACAGGTCAGTTTGTGCTTTAGTCAAGCATCAAGATACTTTTAGAAATAATCCAACATGTACAGAAATGTGCCATAAATATCTTTTCATTCGTTAAAATTTCATAGATTGAAGTTTGTCTAGATGAAAATACTTTATTTTTTCAGCAATGAAATTTTATCAGAAATTATTTTCTTGAATTTTAATTATTTTTTCAATATATTTTTTGCAGAAAATGATTATCTCTGCAGCTGTTGATCAGTGATTTCTTTGTAAGTTCATATGCTTGAAAAGAACTTGCTGCAACATAGCATAAAACATAAAAATACATGACATGGAAAACAACCAGGAGTAATGGTAACAACTTTGACATCTTTTTCCAGATGGAAGGTTTTCTTCTGTATAAGATAGACTAGTAAGTTCTGATAGGTTTTAATACTAAGATCAATCAGCTTCCTGAGGATTTGAGCTAAACAGGAAGCAGTTACTGGGGAGAAACTGTGATGCCATTTGTCCATGACGTCTGTGGGCCTCTGCAACAGAGCACATGTGGCTATCACGGGGTTGGACAGAGGCAGTTCCAGAGCAGGTTCTCAATGATCCTGGCTGGGGAAGAGGCTGGATGTCAAGACAAGATAACCTGTCCTCAGCACTGCAATAGCTTTCAAGTACAGCTCTTATTAAGGAGTACTGCTGAATAGCTGAAAACTGAGCATTTCTCTTGTTCTGGCAAAAAGTCAATGAGTGAAAGTAAAACTGCACTCACGTACCCTTCTATTGTTCTGTTTGGAAAACTTCCATTGCTTAAAATCCCTTTTCAATGAAAGGTGAGAAATTATGAAAATAATATCCCTATCTGAGGATTTGATAACACTCATTTAAACCTCACGTCTGAAAAATCCACTGCAAAAATCCAGGTGAAAATTTCTTTTGTGAGATCTTTACTTCTGTAGTCATTATCACAATAGCTTTCAGCCCACCCACCTGGAATTCCTGAAAGAACTACCAATATTTTATGCTGAAAGTCCCTTTTATAGAGATCATTATAACTTACATATTAATGAACTAATTTAACAGAATTATTCTGCACAGTAAGTCATACCACAGCTAACAGTCAAATCAAAAGGGCTAACTTCTGTGTCTCTGATTATCTTGCAAAATCCTTAATCTGTGCCTGGCAGGTTCACCGTAATTTTGCTTCTCCGGGGAAACCTTTATCTCCTGTACAAGTTCAGACTCCCCATTTCCATTATCTGTACAATGTGTTGACATATGATATAACTAGCAACTGCACAGAATAGCAACACTGAATGGCGGGAGAACGTCTCCCTGTTTATATTGCATGAAGGTTGATTTGATGGGCTGCAGCAATTGCCTCTGAGAGCAGACATAAGAGCAGCCTGACTCTTTCAAGTTGACACTTTGCAAATACCATGCAGGCTTGCCACGGCTGCATGCTTTGTATCAGTTGCGCCAGGAGATACAGTAAATGTCACTCCCCAAAGCTGCGCATTACTAAATTAGTCCTAGTGTCAATTGTTATCTGGCAGCGGTCAGTTGCCAAGCCAGCACTGTATTTTCAAGGGCTTGCTGTTTTATAGTGAAAAAGCACAGGCCCGAGAGGTCTGAGGAACTACAGACACCGATCGCTGGAACACGTGAGGATTGCCAAGCGGCGCAGTTTCCTTTTGTGCTGCCTAATAAGGTAAGTTGTGTCATTCCCTGGGTGCTTGCTTACAAACAGAGACCCAAATTTGTCCCTCTGCTGTACTCTTCTATAAGCACTGCTGAGTGTAACCAGTGGCAGAAGCTGGTCCGAAGGGCACAACCGCAATAGTAAATACAGTGTGACACAGCCCAGACAGAGGACATACTTTTCCTGATGAGGAGATTTCTGTAAAGGGCTAAAGCCCCCACCTTTGTTGCCTGAAGAACAAAGCATGTTACATCTTAGGGATTTCTTATTCTTCTCCACTTCACTTGCTACAGAAAATAAACTGCTCTGGGAGACGTGCATAAAAGCCTGGCTTATTTTACATTTCATATATATACAATATTGTTTGAAGGAGATCATAAGAAAAAATATCACTGGCCACATTTGAATGATGTTTTCATAACATTTCCTTTCTGAGCATACAAAGCAGTCCATATGACTAGAAAATTAAAAAAAGTACTGCTTCAAATTACTAGTGCTACTAGCAAATATTTCTTAATTTATGTTTAAGCTAGCTAAATTAAACTTAATTCAGAGTTACATCTCATTTATTTGTTTCCATGTTGAGTCTTAGTTTCTTCCCCACATCTTCATTCTCCCACATTATAGTTAGCTATATCTTCGACTTAACATCTCAGGATAGACAGATGACTTGCAAGACACATTCAGAAGATTTGCCCGCAAGCCTTGTCTTCTTTGAACACTTTTACAAGAATGTAGACATAGTCATAGACTCAGACTTCTATTCCTCAGCATGGTGTAAAATACTTCTTGTAGGCCAGTAGAGGATAATCTTTTTCTTGTATTAGGTCTCAGTCTTTCTGCTTATAATTAGGATTAAGTCCTCAAACTGTGAAGTTTGGAGATTTGTAAAGATATATTAAAATTTTATCTTTAATGCTGAGAATGAGGAGCTGTGTTTTCTGTAAAAGCCCCAGCCTTGGCAAAGAATCTTAGAGCTAAGACTTTGTGGCCAACTAGGAAATCACAGATGTACAGTTTCACCCTCTATGATTTAAACAAAATATAATGGACCTTAGAAATTCAAAGCCTTTCTTTAGCCACTGACACTGTTCTGATCTCTCCCAGTTTCCCCGGTCCCATGTATCTTTAGTATCTGTTTCATACAGTAGAGCTGTTGTTAGCAGCATGCACAGATCTTCACGTCCAGACCTGGATTTGGGGTCTAGACCTCATATGATTGCAAACTAGACCTCTACTATAATTCATATTAATTTTCCTGTCATAGCAAAAAGCCTGGAATAGATTTACTGGAGTGGGACATAGGACTGTGACATTTGACACAGAATAACAAAGGAAAGACTCAGAGCAGCACATTCCCACCTTCCACCTGGACACTGAAGGCAGCTGGCTGTAGAGTCTTGCAATGCTGGTCTGATGGAGGGAGCTTTATTGTTCACTTGTTGTTTCACTAGTAAGATGACAAAGACATATGAATCCTATTATCCTATTTCTCTCTTATCTGGTGTAAATCTGAGTTTACTGTTGCTAAAGGAGCTGCTCTGAAATATACATCAGTGAAACGGTCATTACAAAAGAAAAAAATGTACCACAGGTAGGTAACTTTTTTTTTTCCAAGAAGTGTTATGAAATAGCTAATAAAACATCTGACCTAAACAATAATATCTTTTGAGACGTTCATGAAAAATAGAGAACCTTTTGCAGAATAAAACATCGGAGTGTTACAAATCTTCAGAGACACCCACTGCCTTCTTTCTGGAACTGTTCCTGCTGCTTTATCTCAGTGTTAGGATTTGTGACTGATACTTGCTAGGGTGCCAAATCTATCATGGGGATACCCTTGTCAGGGAGAAGAGACGGAATTAGTGGTATTACAAGAGCTTGTGCCAAGATACAGATCTCCTAAATAAAGGGAGACTTCAAGAAGTAGTATAGAAAGACAAAGGGCTTTGTCTAACTACACCACCATTCATTTTCTCTCTAGACACATTCTTTTATATGTGCTTTGAAATACTACAAAGTATCGTTTTCTTCTGCAACATTATTTAATTTTAAATAGATTGAAGGAAATAATTTAATTGTAAATAGGCTGAAGGACATCTCTTCCACAAGCACCTACTGACATGATTTCCTGAAGTTGTCAGATTTTTCTGAGCTCTCATTGTACGTAAATATGGGAGTGAAACACTTTGTCTATTGTTCTTGAAGATACAAGAGTTTTATAATAAGCATTAGTAGGAAATGGGTCATTATTCCTTCTTACTTATTCTTAAAAGAAAGTGGCATAGCCCTTTTATTGTGGCAAAGATAGGATGGAGACACCACTTCCACACCAAACTTCTGTACATTTATTAGCAAGTTCTGTTCTCCCAGGCAATACAAAAAATAAATGTTGAGAAGAAAATACTTTTTTTTGGTGTTTATTTCAAACAATTTGACTCATCTGGGCCTTCAAAATCTCAATTAATTTCTCTCAGATACAGGTTTTCAGAAAGTTTCAGCATATCTGCATTGCAGTACAGACTGAACTTCCAGCACAGTACTTTCTGAAACTGGATCTCAGCACAAAGGGACTGAAGAGGAGAGGTCCCCTGGCCACTCCTGGGGAAGCTCAGACCTAATCCCATTAATTTCACCTCAAAAATGTAAAACTATATTACAAGCTATTAGAACCTCACAAGAATTCAGTAATCTGTGAAGAAGAGTGCAAAATGTAGTTTGTCCTGCACTTAAGCCCCTAGAAAACATCTTCATAATTATTATTTGCTTAATAGGAACTTTTATTAAAGGATTTCAAAACAGAATTTACGATTATTAAAATATTTGCATCTATATCATGCCTGTGAGATGATACCAGCCTAACTTTGTATTGAAGAAAAAGGTGTGAGCATGGGGATCAAAATACTCATGCCAGGTCAGAAACTAGAACTTAGTGGTAGATCCAGGAATATAAACCAGACCTCTCAACAGCCAGCACTTCACTTAACCACATGTTCACTCTGACATGTACTGGGCAGCCAAAATAACAGGGGATGTTTCTCCCTGCTTAATTCAGCAGTCACATCCTGTGGCAGGGAGTAAAGCAGAACTGGATTTAGTGGGCATTACTCCCTCCCTAGCCAGCTTAAAGCCATTTATTTCTAGAAGTTATTCTTAATTCATCTTTATGCACCCAGTAGAAGAATCAGACAGTTAGGATAAGGATATTTCAAATAAACTTTAAAAAAAATCATCTTTACACCTCATATCTGGGGATTCAGTGACTGAGAGATGAGCAAGGGTTGACATTTCTGGAGTTTTTCTGGCAAAATTTCAGACATTTTGGATTGTTTCTTCAACTACACAACTTATATCAAACCAAGTTTGGTTTTGCAGTTCTCAGCCAATAGTGATACAAAGTTTTTTTACACTTTCCCGGTTTCTCTCCTGACTTCTGATATTATTAAACCAGCAAAATAATATCCCATTTCCCCTTTCAACCATTCTTGTCCTTCCCAGCGCTATGAAAGAAGAGAATATGCCAACCCAGGCTCAGCATTACAGATCTGCATACTATTTAGGAATATGTACTAAATCAACATGCCAAAATACACATACAGTAGGAACAGGGAGCAAAGCAACTCCTGCATTGCCAAAATACACACAGCAGGAGTTGCCATTCGTGAGTCATTCATCATGACCAATATGCATACACAAACATGCAGGAAACTAGCCCTCTTCTTTTGCAATGGTGCCTTGCTACCAAATTCTTGCACAAACCTGTGGTGGGGGTGTGTTACCATAACAGGAGTGTTTCTACCAGGTGAAGACTGTGCACACATTGTGAGTCTATAGCAAGACTAGTTCCATGGACATGCAGTTTGGCCCGGTGGTCAGTAACAGAATGACACAGTGGTGATAGAAAATATTAAATTGTTCAATTCGGATGTCTCCATACATCAAGGGAAAAATGAGATTCACAGATCCTAGTGTTTCTTCCCATTCACTTTTCAGAGATAGTAATGCAGTAAGTCCTTCTTTCTTCTTCAACAATTCAATTTTTTATTTATTTTCATGATTGATCACAGAGTAAGTAGCAATCCAACCCTTGAGATACCGACAATCTAATCCAGTACTTTCATGACTTGTCATCTGTGTCAGATCAACACAGGCAGCTGTAATATTACCTAAACTTATTAGATAAATAAACTCAGTAAGTACTATCTAAATTCATGCTGCCTAAAACCTGCCCTAATTTCAATTATATTGAGCCATTAGTAATGTAGACCTTAAAATACCTTTAGGAAAGTAAGAAGTGTTGCTTCTATGTTTTCTATTCTAGCCTCTCAGAAGATCATTCCTCGGAGTTGAACTGTGACTGTATCTCTGACTAGACATAATTTATCTGTCTCTCATAATTGTGCATTTGAGAAGATTTATATTTCCTCCAATATGCCCCTCCAGTTCCTCTTGTGGCAGGCTGAAGAGAATTGGCACAAAAATGTAAAGATCATGGTTTGAGATAAGAACAACTGTGCTGGTTTGAATGTGGGGGGTTTTTTCCTGGCAGCGGGGCGGCTAACTAGCAAAGGTAACGCCAGCCAATTGCTGGCTGGACCCGCTGCCTGCCAAGGTCAGGCCAACCGGAGAGACAGAGGCGCCTCTGTGATAACATATTTAAGAAAGAAAGAAAAAAAATTTGGTAACAGCAAGAAGATGGCTGGAGAAGAGCTGTGAGAGGTTTTAGCAGCAATGTAGGCACCAAGGCCCGGGCCGGAGGAGGGGAAGGAGGTGTTCCAGGCATCTCTGTAACTCGTGGAATGGACCATGGTGAAGCAGACTGTCTGCCTGCAGCCCATGGAATAGAGAGAGAGCACAGGGATGCAGAAATCCACCTGTGGCTGTGGAGGCGGAGTCCACATCCGAGCTGAAGGATGCTGGAGGAAGGCTACAGACATGTTGGAGCCCACATTTGGACCAGAGATCAGCAGAGATCCTGGAAAGACATTGTAGTCCATGGAGGAGGAGTCCACACTGTGTAGTGTGTGATATGTATGCTTTGGGATGCGGCTCACAAATGAAGCAGTGCAGCCGGTGTTTAAAGGACTGCACCTTTGTGAAGTGACCCCTGGGCAGCAGAATATGAAAGAGCTGTTGCCCCTGGGTTTAGACTCATGCTGGGAAGGGTCATGAAAGACTTTCTGTCATGGAGGGGACCCTATGAAAGGCAGGGAAATGGCTTCCTACCATAAACCGATCAGAAAACACCAACTGCCTGGCTTTCCCCTACTCCTGTTCCCCCTTTGTCTCCTGGAGGAAAAAAGGGAATATGATATCTGTTGTAAGAAGGAGGGGCAGGGGAAGAAGGTTCCCTGTAAGATGATACTTCTCATGTTAAGCTCTGATCTTGTTACAAATAAATAAATATTTTCAATTCCCCACTAAGAGCTTGTTTTGACTGTGACAAACCTTTCAGGTTTTTTTCTTTTCCTCTCTTCTCTTATTTGTATTGGGGGTAGGGGGAGGGGAGGACTTTGAAATGAGAAAGTGGCTGTGGGTGAATCTCTGACATCCAGCCAGAGTCAAACCACAATAACAATTTACTGGAAACAGCAATGGAATAAGAAAACTAACAGTAACAACAGTATCACTAGCAGAGTATACAAGACGGGCAAATGATTCACACAAAATTGCTCACCATACAAAACCCAGTGCCATCCAACTGCAAACTGCAGCAAACAGGAAAACACTCTGCCACCCTTCGTTCATGATGTGGGATTGGATCTAATAACTTCAGGGTCCTGGCTGTACCACTGCTGGCAATACAAGAAAGAGTTGAAAGACAGAGACAAGGAACTCTCTTCATGCCACAGTAAAGACAATGTGATTTAACCAGTGATTTTTGCAAAGGGGAAACAGATATGAGGAAAAGAGAAAGAATTTGTCTGCCAAATGAAAACCTACAAGAAGTAACAGAGCACCTACAAATTAGGTTATTTAAAAAATTGCACAAATATACGATGGTTTGGAACTTATTTTTTCTTAATAGAAAAGGCTTTGCTCCAAATGTACTCATTTTGCATGGAGGGTCTTTAAGTCGTGTGAAGTTGATCACAACAAATGTCAACTGCTTGAATGTGTACGTCTTTACAACATTGCAAATTTTCTCTGTTCACAACAGAGATTTTTTTCTGCCATCCAGGGATACAATCACCAGCGACTCTGCCCATTACTCAAATTTAATATAGTTTTGTAAGAAAATTACAAGCAGGAGCCCAAACCAGATGACAATATCAATATTTTCTGGACACAGAGGTAAGGGGTCTACAAAGCCAGTGTGAGCCAGAGTCTTTCTTCATCTGCTGGTCCATACTCAATGGGGCACAACTTCGCTGCTGTCTCTCTTTGGGTGGAAGAGATACTTTAGCTGCAACCAGTAGGCACCTGTACTTTGAGATATCCTGCTCAAGCCCAAAAGACAAACCAACCAGTAGTTTTAGTACAGTAACTTGTCTTATTTTGGGCCAGTCTCACCAGTTTCTACCTCAACAGATGGCAGTATCTGTCAGATAATTCCCTATTCCCAGAGGTGAATTAAAAAAAAAAAAAGGGGTAGAAATATGCAGCAGTGAAGAAGAAGCACAAGCACTGAATAATGTAATATAATGTTATGCAAGAAGCTAATCTAATGTACTGGAAGCAATTTAGCAGTAACAGAAAACCAGCATTCAGGGGAATTTTTTTGGAACCTAGGTTTTTCATTTAATATAATTTTGGAAGATATTCCGTTTAGAAGTTCAAAACATATGAAAAATATATTAAATTGACTTAAGGGACTGACTTTATATCCGAAAGATACCATTTAGAAAGCTTACATATGTTCCATTTTATTGTTTTAACTTGCAAAAATTGAGGAATTTGAATCTGTGGAATTATAATTGTTCTGAAAAAAAAAGTTTTTCAGAGAATATTTCCTTAATGTATTAAACTCCTTTAGACACTTCAAAGAATTTTAAGTTGTATATCAGGAACTGCACAAAGATAAATTAAGATTATTTGCATTTCACTTTATCTCTGGCCAGAAAAGTCCCCTCAGATCCTCAAGTCATTTACAGTGATTTCTGGAGTCAGTTTCTGTTATGCAGGAGATATTGTTGCATTTTTTAAATGCAACAGTTTAAAAAGAAGAGGAATCATGTCTCAATCGCTCTTACTCATTGGTGATTTTCTCATTCCTTTTTGGGTTGTTTAGGGGGGTTGTATAGGGTTTGGGTTTTGTTGTTTGGGTTTTTTTAGTTGTTCCTTAAATTTCTGAGATCAAGGACTAATAAACAATACTTTCATAAGTCAGAGAAAACTTTGAATATGCATCACATAATGTTTTGCAAGTTCACAGTATGATTTTACAGTATATACCAGTTAAAAGTTGTAGACTAAAATTGGACAAGTTTTTCAAGTATTCAAATCACAAAGGCCACAGTATTAAAAACTACACCCCGTGGGGGGAGTTAACCTTGATCAAGAGCTAAACTCCCAGTCAGACACTCACTCACTCCTCACGTCAGGACTAGAGAAAAAATAAAAAGAAGAGAAATCACATAGGTTGAGGTAAAGACAGGGAGATATTGCCTACTGGTTACTGCTGTGGTAAAACAGACTTGATTTGAGGAAAAATATTGGTGGACTTGGCAATGCTGCATTAATGCCTGGACAAGATGATATTAGAGGGGTTTTTTCAACCAAAATATTTCTATGATTCTGTTTTCCCAGCAGCGGCTGATGGGATCAGCTGTGTCCTCTGGTGGGGCCATTAGAGCCTGTTGGAACCAGCTGAAACCAGCTGTGTCTGGCATGTGGCACTCCTGACCCCTTCTCACAGAGACCCCTGCGACCAGAACTGCCCAGGAATTCACCCTTTTCAAAATGAGAATGATCTGCCGTTCCATGACTTAAGGACTCAATACAGATGATTCCATGCCACTACTTTTGACTACCCATAGATCAGTCACTACCCTTTTCCCTTTTGGCTTGTAGATATGTGTGCGTGCACTTTTAGAGTATTAAAGCTGGTATTTATTTGCATTTATTCCTGCAGCAACTGTTTTGACTGCACTTCACCACTAGAATTAGGTCCTGATTCAGGAAAATGTAACTCCAGAACGGTAGTTAAGTACATATGTTCAAACACACTCAAAAATCCTACTGAAGTCATAAGGTACAGCCCTATGTTCAGACGTTGGCCTGATACAGGTCACTGACTAAGGGAAGGTTCTCCTACTGGTCTAGTAGTTAATAATCCTATTGCTGATTGAAAATAAAGAGGTCTTTTGTCCAGGTGGCTTAAGCATCTAAGTTTTCTTCTTTCAACAGAGTTTTAGAATGTCTCAAGAGGCAAAATCTTCCTCATTTCACTCATGATTGAATTTTTTCTGGCATATAAGGGTATAATAGCCACACTCTAACTTCATATCACAAAAAGACTGCAGTGAAGAGCTATAATTTTATTCTTATCACTCCTATTAAGGCATACAAACTGCATCTCAATTTGCTCATCAAGGGACCACTCTAATTTTTAGACCTACATGTAACCTTTGAGCAGGAAAGCAGATAACAGAGCAGCATTGATTTTTGAAGATCCAAACCACACAATAGCATTTAGCTTGGTCATTACTGCAGGCAGACCTGCAGTGCTTGAAATTACTTTCTACTAGACCAACAGTGAAGGGAAACTGTGAGCCATCTAAGCCTGAAGGAAATGGATAGAAAATCAGAAAATGAAGCAGAAGTAATATTATTAATGGTCTGTATTTTCTCTTTGGTGCAAATAGTTACTCCTATTGACATTCATGGGAGATGCATATATGTCTACAGATTAAGGTGCAGAATGTTTCTGGGCCTAATTACACAGAATCACAGAATTAACAGTGTTGAAATCTACCTTTGGAGCTCCTTAGAGCAGGTGGCAGAGGATAGCATTCAGATGTTTTTTAGATATCTCCAGTGAAGGAGACTCCACAACCTTTCTGGGCAGCTTGTTTCACTGCTATCAAACTCAGTAAAGTTTTTCCTCGTTTCAGATGGAACTTCCTGTGCATCAGTGAGCACTGATTGTCTTTTCTCCTGATGCAGCATCACTGAAACAAGTTTGACCCATCCTCTTGATGCTGACCCTTAAATATTTGTATTCATCAATAAGATCCCCTCTCAGTTGTCTGCTCCCAGGCTAGAGAAGCACTTTCAACCTATCCTCATAAGAGAGATGCTCCAGTCCCCTCCTTATCTTCATAGCTATTCTCTGGACCCACTCCAGTAGTTTCTTGTCTGTCTTGAACCGAAGAGCCCAGAACTGGACACAGCACTCCAGATGTTGCCTTACCAGAGAGGAGTAGAAGGGCAACCCGCTGGTAGTGCTCTTCCTAAAGCACTCCAGGGTACCTTTGGCCTTCTTGGCCACAAGGGCACACTGCTGACTCATGGACAGCTGGCTGTCCATCAGAACCCCTCAGTCCTCCACAGGCTTGCTTTCAGCAGGTCTGTCCACAGCCTGTACTGGTGCCTGGGGTCCTTCCCCAGGTACAGGGCTCTACATTTGCCTTTGCTAAACTCCATTAGGTTCTTCTCTGCCCAAATCCCCAGCCTGTCCACATCTTGCTGAATGGTAGCACAGCTTTCTGATACATCAGCCTTCCTCAGTTTTGTATCATCAGCAAATTTACTGAGGGTGCACTCTGTTCCCCCTTCCAACTTGACACAGTTGGCACCTGGGGACCACCCTTAGCTGCAGGCATCCAACTATGCTCTGCATCTTTGATCACAGCTCTCTGAGCTCTGCCACTCAATCTACCTCATAGTCTACTCATCTAAAGCGTATTTCCTGAGCTTACCTGCGAGGATTGTGGCCAGAAAAGCTAATGGCATCCTG
>WEKX01003757.1:39610-87068 GCA_013390025.1 Pitta sordida | reverse complement strand
ACTCTGTTAATCAGGCAACTGGCCATAAAACAAAATGTTCTTAGCTTTTAAGAGTACAGTTTACAAAGAGCTAATACATATATGATTTCTGGTTTATATATATACATAGCACCTAAAAAGCTAGTTTTATGCAGTTTTCTGTCCTCACTCCCATGTCAAATTTACCAATCAAAACAATATCTCTATGATTTCGAGCCTGTAGGGTTAACAGTGTCAATGAAAAGAAAACTGTCTTTTGTCTTCCCACATCACTGCTAATGACAATCATTCCACATATTTTTTTTTTCAAAAGAGAAATAAAAATGTTTAAAATAGAATGAAAACTACGGCCAAGGAAGTGTAGAGCTGAAAGTCTAAGTAATTTCTAAGCAATCTTATGCGAGATCAATGTGTATTATTAAAAACTATTTTGAAGCAATGCAAACAGACTACACTGTCCAACTTAACATCACTGCAGCTCCTCTTCCACTCCATCTGGAGGTAAGAGGAGTTTTGCTTCCCATCCGACCACCTCTGCACACAACAGCAGTACATACAGTAAGGCATATGAAGGCTATTTAGTATCAGAGACTTTGCTTGCTGCTTGAACAGGACATTCTCCACCTCCGACCTAAATATGGAAGGGCAGATTCTCTTTCGTGTAACATTTTTCAGGCAAACTGCATATCTATAAACGTGTCCATTAAACATAATGCTGTAGCAAAAACACCTGTACGAATCAGTTCTAACAGTTACAAAGAACAGAAAATAACTTAAAAAATGAATACTAAAATGAAACAAAAATAATTCATATTTAAAACCCTAACTTATATGGAGTTATTACATAAATTATTGATCCAGACATAAATTTTATCTGAAGAATGTCCACAGCAATTACAGTTTACTCATGTCATACTGCATAAGGCTGCAATACCTTCCTTTAGTAATGATCACTTTGAAAAGTGTTCCAAGGTCTCTGGATTTCTAGCTGACACTCATCTGTTCAGTTAGAAAATCTACTGACATGATTACTTGAGTGGAGCAAGATATCTGTTAGATTCCTAAATCCACTGCATTTTGTTGTCACTAGACTCAGGAATGCCTACACTGGCTCTTGGGAATTCTCATTACTATAGTCATTCCAGCCATTGAGGCTAACATAGGATTCATGAAGCGTTTGTAGTATAAAATGTGAGTGGCAAGCTCCCAGAACCTGTGCAGACTTGTCTGGGTTAGAATCATAGGCACATTTAGGTTGGAAGGGACCTTAGGAAGGCACTTGTCCAAACTCCTGCCATTGTAGAGTCAACATTACTCAAACGAAATTTCTCAGAACTTTGATCAGCTCAGTCTTGAAAACCTACAGGGATTGAGATTCCACAGTGTCTCCAGGTAACTGGTTGATTTGGCTTAATTATCCCCACAGAGAATTTTCTGTCTATCCAGTAGGAACATCCCATTTTTCAATTTACAAAATAATCCGTCAACCCATTGTGCACCTCACTAAGAATAGGTCTCTGTCTTCTCAAAAATTCCCTAGTCAGTATGTCCCAAGCCTGTACAAATGCAGAGGTTAGTCCAGACCAGGTGCAAGACTTTGCATTTTACTTTCATTGAATTCCTGAGGTTCTTGTTGGACAATTCCTCTAACCTGTGCAGGCCCCCAAGCATATCAACTGGCCTTTCCAAATTTGTGTCATCTCCATACTTGACAGGATTGTAGTCTATCAACTCCTTCAGGTCTTTGATAAAGACACTAAACAGGTTAAGTCTCAGGAGAAACTCCTGAAAGAAGTCTGTTATTTACAAGCCTCAAGGCTTGCCTCATATGAATCATTAACTGCTACACATGTAGTCTGATGAGTCAGTCAGTTTCTCACATATCTAAGCTGTATTGTCCCAACTTGAGACCAAGGATGCTATGGGAGATCATGTCAAAACCTACATGAAATCAAGGTCAAAGATCCACTGCTCTCCTCTCATTCACAGATTCAGCTATTTCACCATAGATGGCAAAGACCATCAGGCACGATTAGCCCTTAGGAGATCCATGATGCTATTCCCAAGCACACTGTACTCTTTCATGTGTGCAGAAACAGCTTCTGAGAGGACACACTCCATGATTACCTCAGGAATCAGCTTTAACCAGCCCGTAGTCCTCTGGGTGATGTTTTGTGTTCTTTTTGAAGATGGGTGCAAGATTCTCCACTCAATAGGAATCTCACAATCTCGATAGCCCTTCAAAAACAAAAGAGAAATAATACCAGCCAGCTATTTGTGTCTTGGATGCTCTCTAGCCAAACCTATGGACTTGTATGGGTCAACATTTCTCAAGAGGTCCCTGACTTGATTCTCTGCTAGTGCTGGTAAATCCTCTCTTCCTTGAATCCCGTCTCTAGGCTCAAAGGCCTGGGAGATTTTGTCAGTGGAGAGTGAAGTAAAGGTACCATTCATCTCAGGCTTATCCGCTTATCAGCAACTCCACGTTTTCCTTGGGTTTGTTTGTTTTTTTTTTCATTGCTCTTACAATGACAGAAGCTCTTCTTGCTGTCACTCCTTGTTACTTTAAACTCTAGGTATGCTTAAGTTTCCTTAACACCTCACACTTAACATCTCTCTTGAGATTTGCAACATAAACTACTAAAGGTATCCACCAAATGCCAGTGATTTTCTAGGAAGCATTAAGAATCAATAAAATATTTATTTGGAAAGTCAATGACTAGAGATTAGATAGTTCCAAAAGGCTTATCATAAAACTGCTGAATCAAGGTTCGTATTACTGTTTTTCTCTTAAAAACCTCTAAACCTTATACGCAAAGAAACTGCAACAATTGACAGGTTGAGAGAATTATTCTTCAACAGGAGAAAATGTTCTCCAACAAATCTCTCTTGTGACTATAACAGTGCAAGTCCTGCAGTTGATTAGTGTATCTTCATGTAATTGTTGTATATGAGAGCACACAGCCAAGACTTGGGTGTCAAAAGGCAGGTTACAAAGTAAGGCAGTCAGCAGCAATTCCAGCAAAAGTATCAGGAATTCCTCCCCTTTTCAGCACAAAGAAAGAAGCTGTAAATTAATTATGCCATTTTTCCTAGCTCCTACTTCATCTTCATGCCCTCTCCACATGCTGGCACTGGATTTGTTTACTTTGGTGCTTAACTCTGATGAGAAGTGTATTTTCATAACAATTTCTCAGCATAAAGGTATTGCAAAGCACACAAACAGATTACTTTCAGATGAAACAAAACTGCCAGATGTACTGCAACAGTTAATGAGTGTTAGGTCCTTGAGACCAGCCAAATTTAAGCTGATACAAGGCACACACCTCTAAAAAACAAACACAAAACCAAAATGCAGCAAGCCCATGCCTGGTCCTGAGCACCATCTGCTTCATTCCACAGACTTGTTAACCTGATGCTGCAGTGTTTTTTTAGCTCTAGTAGCTTAGTCTACTGCTTCAGACCAACAGCAGTAGAGGTAAGGCACCTGCTTGCCACTCCTGATGGCTCTGCAGGCTATCACAAAAATATGGATTTTCTCTTATCTCACTCTTCAAAATTATGCCCAGGAAATATGTATCTTGATGCAATAACACACGTGTCTTAAAATTAAGGTTTCTAAGTAGGTTTTCTGATGTCAAAAAACATAAATCTGCTTTCCACTTAATATTCTTTGCTATACTGCATTTTGGGCAGTGAAAATGGACAGTTCCATTGTTCTGAAACATAGTACTGATAGAGATCAAAATATTCAATTATTTAAAAATATTACATCATTTTTTTTTTGAATCATGAAAATACAGGCTGTTTCAGAAACAGCAATAAGACAGTGGGTCACTCCTATATAAATAAAACATGCTGAAAACCTGAATAGTAAGTATAAATTTAATATAAGACACAATTCAGTCAATCAGCTGATTCAATATCCCAAGGATTTCATTAATTTGATATGTTGGGATGCAATAACAAAAAATAACTTTTGGACTTGACACAATACATGAAATCATGAGTACAAAAGTTTTAAACTTTTCACATAATTACACCAGTGAAAATACAGGAAGCATATGCCTCCATTCCAATAACTTCTTATGGACATACTCCTGACAAAATTTATGGATTTCTAAATTTGCATTAACTGCTATAACATTTTCAGTTCCTTTTTCTTTAGAACAGAAAAATTCTATTTACTCAATTTTAAAAGTATGTAATTACCTTCCTCACCACTTTTAATACATTTTTAATTTAAATTGTAATTAACAGCTCATGTACTACAAAATATATAGGTTTCAGTTTTGCAGCTCCATTTTTCTGAAAGAGTGCCAAATACACGTTTTCTTTAATCATTTCTGTGTGGAATGACAAGAATATACAAGTACAGTATTGAAAAGATACTATGTATTTTCTTTCCATGAAAAAACTTTTTACTGCAAGTGGAAACTAGACCCTAAACAAAATGGACAGTCAGGACTAAATTCCAGTTGTTTCAATTCAATATGCTCATTCTGTCATCAACTCACATACAGGAATAGCTGTGTACTTTTGCCAGTGCCATACACTTGCATTCAAGGTGAAATCAGGCAGAAAGACCTATGTGCTTCCCAGTTAACACAAAAGCTTGCTGCTACAGCTGCTCCAAATGAGACTCATGTAAAGGTTTGATATTAATTTCTAAACTGCCTTTGCAACTGCTAGGAATTCATTTAGTTTAGTCTTAGCACAAAGAAGACCAGAAAAGCTGTCAAGAACTAAAAAACTCCCGTATTTGTTGGTGATGCTATTCAGCATGCTACAGCCAGTTTAGAAGTTGATATCACAATAACTGTTTAAACTACATGAGAATAATGTCATTGACAAGCCCTGAGAAGTACATAAATGGTGTTGGAAAAGGTAGCTATGATGATGCCCTTTATGTAGTCAGTAGTTTTGTTAGGATACATGCGGGGTCTATTCTGGCAGATCCTGAGACAGGATTCAGTACCATTGAGATTTCATGAACTATCACCCTTCAGCATTTTTGTTATGGTCATTGAACAGCTCATCACTGTGCAAGGCAGGAAAATAGAACTCCTTTACTTAGTTATGATACATTAATGAATAAAACCAGGGCAAAGAAGAAATTATTTATGACCACCTTTAAGCTGTAATGGTCAAAAAGCCTTGTCTGAATCTAGAATCATGGTTCTGACCATAACAGAAAACTGAAAAATATAGTAAAACCAAGTAAACCTTTAACTTGCAAAATGTAATGTCTTATTTTGTGTACTAATAAAATTGTAGAGGGAGATAAAATATACATTTTATTACATTATATGACTGTCAGGCAAACGATGAAGACGAATTTGTGGGAAGTGGTGAGTCTGAAACAAATTTAAATGATAGCTTTGCAAATATTCTGTACTTAAGTGACTGAGTTGCAGCCACAGCTCTGCTAAAAATCACATTGCACAAATACTGAGTTATTGCATACATCTGTTGAGTTTACACTTTTGTTTTCTACTGTAATAATAAACGTGATTAAATGCTCACTGTTATTAGTGGGTCTCTGGAAGGTCTCCCCTCTCCTTGGAAAAGAAGAGAGCATGCTAACTTTGAATGTGAACCTATAGCTCAGGCATAGTTTTACATGGGAGTTAATGGTACCCTTTCAGTTTAATAGCCATGTGGAACAGCTTCTTGAGGATGGAGCTTGATCAGTGTAAAAGGAATATTCAGGATCAAAGTAAAGCGTGTTTCCCCTCAGTCCTAAACACTCGCTATTGAACTTCACTAAATTATTATTTTCAAATATTTCAATTATATTTTGATCTGAATCATTTTACTGGAGATTGTGTGAAAATATAGAAGACTTTTTCATATAAATATTTAATGAAAAAGAAATTGTTGTCCAAACTGCCTATTTTTTCTTAATTAGGGAATCACAGAATCAGAGATTTAGGTTGGAAAACACCTTCAAGATGATCAGGTCCAACCCTTAACTGAACAATGCAAAGTCCACCACTAAACCATGTTTCCAAGTGCTCCATCTAGATGTCTTTTAAGTACCTCTAGGGATGGTGAATCCATTACTTCACTGGAAAGCCTGGTCCAATGCCTGACCACACTTCGAGAGATTAAATTTACCCTAATATCCAGTCTAAACTTCCTCTGGTGCCACTTGAGGAAATTTCCTCTTGTTCTGTTCCTTGTTCCTTGGGAGATGAGACCAACCCTCGTCTTGCTACAACTTCTTTTCAAGTAGGTTTCAGAGAGCAATAAAGTCCACCTCGAGTTTCCTTTTCTTCAGACTAAACAACGCCAGCTTCTTCAGCCACTTCTAATAACACTTGTGCTCCAGACTCTTCCTCAGTTTCTTTGCCCTTCTCTGGACAATGCTGTGTCTTTCCTGTAGTGAAAGGCCCAGAACTGAACACTGGATTAGAAGTGGGGCCTCATCAGCGCTGAGCACAGGGGCACAAACATTGCTGTCCACAATGTCATATACAACCAGGATACCATTGGTCGCCTTGGTCACCTGAACATGCTGCTGGCTCATGTTCAGCCTCTGTCAACCAATTCTCTCAGGCTCTTTTTCACTGAAAAGCTTTCCAGCCACTCATTCCCATGCCTGTAGGGCTGCATGCAGTCGTTGTAACTCAAGTGCAGGACCCAACACTTGGCCTTGTTGACTCAAATAATTGTCCTCCAGCCTCTCTCTATCCCTCTAGAGAGCTAAGAGCTCTCCTCAGCCTTCCTGGACTTCTTTGCCTCTCAGGACTCTATCAACCAGTCTCCTAAAGAGGCCAAAGTCTGTCCTCTGGAAATCCAAGGGGGCACTTCTCTAACAACTGTAAACTATCATTTTGTGACTGTTGCGCCCCAGATGACCTCCAACCACCACATCACCCACCAGTCCTTCTTGGTTCACAAGAAACAGGTCCAGTGATCACCTTGCCTGGTTGGGTCCTCCACCAGCTGTGTCTGGAAGTTCTCTTGCACACACTCCAGGAAGTTTCCTCTCTGATACATTTTATTTCCAGCAGACAGCTGGTAAGTTGAATTGCTCCATGAGACAAAAGGTTGGTGATTGTGATACTTATCCCAGCTGCTTATATGATATTTTGTGCGCCTCAGTCCATAACTAACTCCCATGATGATATCTGCCCTCTTGGGTATCCTCCTCATTCTTGCCCATAAACCCTCAACTTTTCTGTGACCATCATTAAGTTCTAGTCAAAAAACTCCCTAACACACAGGGCTATTCCAGCAGATGTCCTTCCTTGCCTAAACCTGCTGAAGTTTACAGTCGTCCATTGCAGCACTCCAGGTGTGAAAGTCGTCTCACTCTGTTTTTGTGTTGGCAACTATGTCATAATTTTTCACACAATGGAACTATGGCATAGTTTTGCACAATAGTTTCCCTCTCCTCCTGTTTATAGCCCAGGATGCACGCATTGATGTCAATGCACTCCAATTGGGCTATTGATCCAGCCACTTTTCTGGGGAGAGAAGCCCACATTCCTTAGTGACCATTCTTAGATGCTTCTGTGGTTTCTAACACACCAATAATCCTTGCATCTTTGCTGCCACGTGGATTTCCTCCCCTACCCCTACTCCTAGCACACCATTGCTCAAACACTGGCATGCAGCTTCCAGATTTATCTCTAGTGAGCCTGGTTTTATCCCTTTCTATCTTCCAATCTAGTTTAAAGCTCTCTGCATGAGCCCTGCTAACTCGTGTAAAAAGACCCCTTTCCCCTTTGAGACAGCTGTCCTCCACCTGTTTCCAGAGGCCTGCTATTGCGTAGACCAACCTATGACCTCTCCCTTTAGAAAACTTGAACCACTAGCAAAAAACCCATTATTTCCATCTGGAAAAATCCACTGCAGTGATTGCCAGAGATGCTGTTTCACAACTACAGTACAGCAACTGATATTTTTAGCTGAAAGACATCTTGCAGTACTAGCCAAGTTTGGTGACACCAGAAAGTGTATGATGATAACTTTGGAGTCCAGATTTCTAAGATCAATGCACAAATTAAAAGATGGATTAAAGATACATTAATTTTAACTTTCAAATACCCCTGGAACACCATATTCGGACTTCCAGGAATTAAGTATGCTTTTGGCTAGTTCAGGTCACCTGTCATGTGTATGTGACTGCCACCAGCTTCCTGTGCACCTGCTCACTGGCAGTGCATGGGAAATGAAAAAGTCGTTGATTTAAAGTAAGCATTACTGAGCATCAGCATGTTATCAACATTATTCTCATACTAAATCTAAAACATAGCACTGTACCAGTTGTTTGGAAGAAACTCTATCCTAGCTGAAAACAGGACAGGCACTGAAGTTAGGAAACATGGATCTAGAAGCAGAAGAATAATTTTTCAGCTGTCTTATTTCAGGGCTTGCTACTGTGTAAACCCAGCTTGGCCGGAGCCAAGCCTCAGCTAACAACAGACACCTTAGGCAGACTGGAGAATGGCTAGTAAAGTAGAGGAAACAATTTCTATGCTCTGCTTGTAGGGGTTTGATGCTTTCTGTGTAAAGCTGCATCGCATTTTTGCCTGTCTGTCACAAACACCATGGTGGCTGCAAGTTCCTCAGGGCAGGAATCTGTTAAACACTTAGCACAACATAGGAGCTCCATGCCAATAATTACTACTGCTATTACATGCACTGTGGCATAGCTGTTTCAGTCTCCTTACTGTAACTTGTATTTCTGTAAGGCTGTCAGTATAATAATGCCATACTGAATTGCAATAGAGAGGTATGGGGAGTGTGAAAAAATGCTCTATCGGTTTCTTTGGTCTCCTGTAGTGCTAGGCAACACTTTTGACACCCATAATCTATCGCCACACCACGGCCAAGAATGAAAAAATATGTTCATACAACTAACACATGACATCATACAGTAATCACCCATCAGGAAAACTCTTAGCTTCCCTGCATATTAGGACAATGACTGAAGAGCAAACACATTTGCTCCAAAAATTAAAAGTACCAGATCTTTCCTTGCGCAATTTAGCCACCTTCAGTTCAAACTGAAATTACAATTCCATGCTCCATTTCTCCCTTGTGGAGACAACTCTTTGATGGACTATAATAGGTAGGAGTCAACAGCTGAGACCTAGACATGAAATACCTCATTTCTGCTCAGACTTTCACTCTGGGTATACAAAGAGGAGGAGGAGCATATAGCCTTTCTAGAAGCATTCCTTGCTATTCTCTGCAGCCTAAAAACCCATATGTGGTGATGGAGAAGACTGGGTTCAGCAAGTGGAGTCAAACATTAATATGTTCTTATATGTTTTTGTGACTGCATTACTATATAAACAAACTCCTCCATACACACAAAATATTGCACATATGCAAAGTAAAGTTTTTTGTAGATTTTTTAAAGAATGAAATAAAACTTTCAGGCTTGTAGATGCTAAATAATTGATAAATTTTCCATTTAAACGCAAATTTGACTTTTGGTTTTAATGGAGTAAGTACTTTTTCCAAAATTCTTCAGAGTAACATTCTGAAATATAGGAGAAGGTTGGGAGTACGAGATCTGTCTAGATTTTCTTGGTATAATTCTTAGGAAGATAACATTGATGCATTTTCTTTTATCAATTCATACAAGTTTTTTATTATTCATTTTTGAAAAGAAAACAAGTGCGTTGCACACCTTCCAAATTAAACAGGTTAAGTAAAAGAGAACACAGTTTACCTGTAGATATTTGTGTTTATAGGGTGAGAAAAAAAGTGGACTTTGAAAAATAATGATCTCCTGGTAGTGTAAAATACAGGGAAAATAATGAGATTTCAAGAGTAGCATTATAATGACCAAAATTCACTATGTGTTTTTTATTATGTCAGAAAAAACTCTTTTAAGAAATGGAAATCACTACATTCTATTGATTCATGCACAGAATCTTCAGACATAAGTCATCAGTGTTGACACTTTCAAATACATAAAACGTGACATCTGCTCCTACAAACTCACTACACAGGCTGTAAATCATCAAAGAGAAAAACAGTTCAATGTCATTTCAGCCACTGTAAGCTATGGTTTACAACTGAGAGATAAAAATAGTCATACTGTCTCTATGACATCTAAACCACTTTTCTATTGCAGTATTCTATGTTCTGATTTATCTTTGTGGCTGAACAACACACAATCAATTGTAAGCAACTAGTGTAGTTTGATTCCAGTCAGCAGCAATTTTCTCCAGCTTTATCTTTTTTACCCCTCACTGCACTGACTTTAAGTGCTCTCTAAAATGCACCCTTTTCTATGCAGTGTTGTGTGGAAACTCTAAGGACTTAAATTTGTCATTTTAAATTGTAAAAATACAAGAAAAATACATTACTTATATAGCTATGGTTTTCAAATACTTGTAAAATCATCTTTGCCTATCACGATACCTGTGTTCACACTAATAAAGAATGCACTTCCCAACACCAATATCAGGGATCACCGTATTAGATATTTTTAACATGCACCTTTCCTAACCAAAGAAAACAGGATAAAGTATCTTGATCCTTCCTTGAAAGAAATGCAAAATTGCTTCCTATAGCCACTTTGTCAACTTAATGATGATTCAAATCAATATTCAATTTGCATAAGGTACTAAAACAGTTTTTCAAATCTTCAGTGATTTACTTCATTTAATTATGAAGCGAGAACATGACTAGCACAAGTGGCATATTTTGTAATTATTAGCACCTAAGACATCACAACATGCATTAGGATTTAAGTATTTTTTAACATGAAAAAGCCCAAGGAGGTGAATTATCTTAACCACTAATATTTAGTATTAGCTTTTGCAGTAGAAATAAAGCATTTATATAGCTAATGAAAACATAAGCAATAGACACATCACCATGTGTTATGGGGAGAGCCCTTTTGTTCTATTGTAAAACTTTTCTCTTTTTTACTGGAGCAGACAAGAGGGTTTCCTTTCTTATCTCCCCGTCCCTCCTCTGCAAGGCATGTGGCCAGGAGAGGGGCTTTCTCCTTTCTACTGAACAAACAATGGAGGATTCTTTCTCTTATCTTCCCTTCCTGGCAAGGCATGTGACTAGGGGAGGGGCCTGAGGGCCAGGGCGGGCTGAGTGACAGCCAATGGCATGTGAAGACATGCCCACAAGGCATGTGACATGGGAGGGGCCTAAGCCTTATAACTACAGCTGCTGGGCTTACAGAGGGGGGTTTGTGGATCTTCTGGACTGAGGAAGCCTTGTGGTTTTTTTTTTCCCCTCTGATCTCTCCCACCACCATTTTGCCCAGGACCNTCCCCTCTGATCTCTCCCACCACCATTTTGCCCAGGACCACGTGGACCTTTGACTCCTCATCTTAGTACAGAGGCCGCTGGATCTCCCTGCAGCCCCTTGGACATTTGAGAAAAGGTGGCTGTTACTCCACTGGTTTGCCTACCCTGAACGCTATTACCCTGCCCCTGTAATCCCGGAGGTGCCCTGGTTTCCTTCGAACTTGGCCCCTTTGTGTTTGTTTATTTCCCAGCTATCTTCAGTCATCACTTTTTTCCCATCATTATTGTTGTTGTTCAAACATATATATTTTTTTTTCCTTTCTCCCAGTAAAGTTCTTATTTCTCTGTCATTCAGGTATCTCTAAATTCAATTTATACTCTGTCTTAATTGACACCAGGACACCATGACAAGTGACACAATGGTCTCGCAATACACCACACATGGATAAATGCTAGCAAGCAGAAAGTAACAGCAGTACATTAACGAGCCAAAGATCACACTGAGTCAGAAATAGTTTTTCCAAGTTCCAGGTTGCATAACCTTCCTAACACACATGAAGACAAAAATCACAATCCCTTCAATTTTGTTTTATTTTTACTACGATGCTTCTATGAATTTCTTCGAGCATGTCTCCTTTTCTGGGACAGACATGGGTCTTACACCAATGTCCAGAACCAACATTCAGAATTTCACCGTCAGAGTGTTAGACAGCCATCCTGGAAGCAATTTCACAAACATGCACTCACCAAAAGTATCAGAGATGCCATCTCACACAGCATTTCACCCAAAAACCAATACAAAGGTAAAAAACCCAGTTCTACTAGTGAATTAGTTAACAGTTTTCCAATTATAGACTATTTTAAGAACTAGTTGTACCAGCTAAATACATTGTGAGTTTAAGTATGAATATTATGAAAAGTTTTTACATCTTCCCTTCTTGTGTAATCAACTGCTTCTTGAATTTTAATTCCTTAAGCCATTTTCCAAATATTAACATCACTTTCAGTTATTCACCACGCAGGTGTATAGACCTTCTAACAGTGGGGAAGCCATCCCCAAGCTCCAACTGCAATAATTATATACCACATACATTTATCTGTGAACTTGCAGAACCACAGCACTCAACTCTGGAGTGCCCCTGGAAATACACCCCAAAGCCAGTAAAGTGTTAGCAGCACTGCCTACCTCAACCTGCTGTCAGGGACATCCCATTTTGTTCCCTAAACCTGTAATTGACCCCAGAGACAGTCACTGTGGTTTGTGTCCAAATGCACTATCTGTCATTCAAACTATATACTCGTGGCCATAAGGGATATTTTGCTGCATTAGTGATCAATACTTGATAGCAGGCTCTTATGTACTATAGCACACTACCACCTGCATGTGCTGTCATGTACACAGTCTGCTGACTTTGTTTTCCTAGCCTGTCCGTAAATTCTACAGCCACTGCACTTTGGTTTTATAAATCCCAGCTCTCACAAACACATTTCAGAAATTCAGCAACAGTGGTATCCAGAATGTATCCCATTTAGAATGTCTTTCTTACTAAATACTTGCTTGTACTTTCACAAAATACAGTCTGCTGTCAGCCAAGAAGCCTAGAAAGCTAAATCAGATTTCAGACATTTGCAACAGAGGTTCTTTCCAACTCTCTAACATAGTCATATGGCCTAGCTCAAAGCAAGATTAGAAAGGCAACATTTTTTCACACATTTCCACGTAAAATCTTGATTTGTCATGTGCATGCGCACATATACGCACGTAACCATAAAGGAAATGAAGGGGTGCGTGTGTGTGCACACACGTGCACATAAAAGCAGATAAGCAGATCTTATCTCTCTCCACTGAAGTGTCTCTTTTATTTCCAACTATTCCTCTGCTGAATGCTTCTTGATGACATGCAAAATGTTCTCAGTTCTCACTGAAGCTCGGTAGAAAGGAGGGGACACTCAACGGTTTTAAAATATCTGATGCACAGACACACATCTAACTCCATGGAAGAGGAAGCATTGTACAATTTATGATTGTAGAACAGGATAGGTCTGTACTGGAATATACTTATCAACCTGATGAATAGTCTGCTTTTTGTAAAGTTAATCTAATTATATAATTCATTCCAATAACATAAATTATCTCTGCATGTACACCTTGCCTCTATGCTAAGAATAAAGAAGTGTCCTAAAGATTGTAATGATATTTAAAACCATTCAAATACTAACTTTCACATTATCAGAACTAGTATGAGTACTGTGAAATCTCTTTTACTTTCATTGGAAAAAATTACCATATGTCTGGATGTCTGCTTCTGTTTTTGACGGGATGGCATCAATGCATATTAACCATACTCTTTCATAAGGGACAGTCCCAATGGCATTTCAAAGAAAAATACCTATGCTTTTTCAATGCTGTAATTTCAGAAAGCTTTCCTAGATGGATGAGTTTCAAAAGAGTATATACAGATTCACAGAATATTATGAGCTGGAAGGGACCCACAAGGATCATCTAGTCCAACTCACCATCTAACACCTGTACAGAGACTGAAAGCACATCCCAGAGCGGTAACACAAACCTAGTTCCCTCTCAGTCTAGCAGGCCACTCCAAGCCGGAAGGGGCCCAGGATCATCCAGCCCTACACCCTCCAGCTAGACCATGTCACTAAGCTCCTCATCGATATAGGTCTGCTCCAACAATTTCCATAAATATCCAGGATTTCCCAAAATTCAGATGCTTCAAGATATAACAGGCTGGTAAATATCTTTGATGCTGAATGCATTTAGAATCATCAATCTTCTTGATGCCCCAATGATTCTGGAAATCTCCATCTAACACTGGATCTGTGAAAATGCAAAAGCATCAAAGAATTCACCTACTTAGACTACAAAAATAAATCCTGTAACGTCAGCAGCTTCCATAGTTCCTCCCTAATATGCAATACTAACAATTATCTCTGAATTCATAAGAGTAATGCAAAGGTACTCTGCATTATCAAGTCTCTCATTGCCTGCAAACTTAGTTCCATGGCAAATCCTCCTGCCCATGAAGTGGAGGATAAATTCTTCTGTATGTTGTTCCATTGTCATTTAGTTTTCAACAAAAACTTGTTTGGAGGAGGGCACACATAAGTGTCAGAGAAAAACTTAATGAACAGACTCACTGCTTTTTCTCCTGCATGAACTCTAGAGCCCAATTATTGAGGAAATTCTCCCCTCCACCTTCATTAGGAGAACTTGGCACCTTGTGACAAAAGGCCAGCAGGACAACCGACTCCTATGTGTGAAAAATAACTGATGCAAGCAATCTCATTGTGGCCAATGCACTTACTCGCACAAGTAATTTGTTCAATGACAAAGTAAAGTCTGAACAGTGAGCCATCAAAAATCAGGTGATGGCAAGTTAGGATAAAAAGCAAAAGGTATATCAAATGTAATTTATCTAGCACTAAAGGTTACCTTTATTATTTTCATTTTGTTGCTGCACTGGTATAACTAGGATACAACTGGAAAAATTACTGTGTGACAAATTATTCGTGTATAAAAGGAGATATTTCTTACAAGTACTTAGAGAAGTATTCAGTCCCCATGCGCTGCACTGAGCTCCCACTGACATAAATGAAAGCTTTATGCAACGAGTAAATACAGAATATGTTCCTCAGTTTGCATGCAAAAATCTGCAGCTGAGGAAATACTTCACCTAACATAAGAAATATTAGCTGACTGGGAGCACCTGGGGAACAGGCAACTCACATGCAAAATACAAGAGCTGGCATGCAACATAATGCCTATTCTTTCTGTGTTCACAATGTAAGCTTTAACATAGTCACTATTTACACACAGAAGCATTATCAATAGATGACGTGTTTGCAATTTAAAAATTAGTTTCAGGGACTTCTTTCTTCCCCATTTCTTTCACCACTTTATTTTGATGATACAGAATATTGTCGGTACTGATTATAATTTCACAATAAAAATCTTTGGAAAGATGTCTCAGAATGTGGGGGTTGGCTTGAAACAGATAAACTGAAGGAGGTTTGAATTTTATGTTTATGTGGCAGTAGTTGTGGGTTTTCTAGGAAAAAGCCTTCCTTCAGAACTTAGGTATTTTAAATGATATCTCAAAAAAAAAAAAAAAAGAAGCTTACATCCTATATCTAACAAGGTTTTGCACTGAATACTTATTTAATTTTCCCTCTATCAAAACCACATGGAAAAATAAAAGAAGTAAAAAGTTATATTGTTAGTAAGAACAATTAACAGTAAGAAAACTGATTCTCTGTTCTTTATAGCGCTGCAACAGGCCAAAAAATCTACATTACAGGAAGTGATGGTTTCCAGTGGAAGACTTCTGAAAGAACCCCAGCTATTTGCCTTTAGAAATTTCTAGCCCATTTTAGTCCAAAAAGCCTTTGCATCATCTCACCACATTTGCTCATGAAATCCCATATGGCCATGGAAACAATATTTCTCTCCTTGAAAACTGCAATTTGCTGTGACTGTGTGCTCAAAGACCTAGTGTTTTCACCATTCAGCCCAGTTGACCCCTGTCCTTGGTTTCCCTGTAGGTGAGTTGCTTGAAAATGGACTGTCGTGCTTCAAGCTTGTAGGGTCCCAAACTGGATGCCTCTTCCAGGCTTCTTGGTTCTTTGGGCAATGAGCTTCCCTGCTGAATGGCAGAAGTCTTTAACACAGTACAAGCCTTCTGATCTTAGTGTTAAGTTCCCATTTTGCTGAACCTGTCCATAAACTAGGGAACATTGATATTTTTATGTTTCCTGACTACTGTTGTTTGACCTGACGTACAGTACAGTCGGCCCTCTTGCACTTTGCACCTCCCATAATATGCCTTCAGATCTTAGTGGCATGATTTTTTAGTGATGAAGGAGACCTCTTTCCACAGCTGCGCATGTGTGACCTGCCGCTGCAGCGACAGCAAGGGCAGCAGTGGGGGTGGCAGTGGCAGCAGGGGCGGGGGTGGCAGTGGCAGTGGGGGTGGCCATGCCAATCCACCGGCGGTGGCTCCGCTTCGCCACCCCGCCCCGGGCTTCACTGCTTCCCCACACCCCCGGGCACATCTGGGGCTCCGCCGCTTCACCCCTCCCCCAACACGGCCACCATGGCAACCGATTCACAGCAACACAGACCATCTGAGGGTGTGGGGCAAAGTTGCATATTAATGAGCTGCCATTCAACGTGGAAGTAGGGCTTCGCGGAGCCTGATTAAGACCGCAGGTCCGCGACATAGGAGACCCAACTATATTTTATCTCAAATCAGATAAGCACGTTGTTGACTTCTTCAGCAACCTCTGGGTTTTTTCCTTTCTCCGTTGGTGTCCTGCTGGCACCAATGAGATGCACATCATTTAATAAAAGCACAGTGATCACACATGTGCTTTTGCTTGCATTAACAGCTCTGCCTAGCTGTCAAAGACATCAAAAACCTGCTACTGTATTCCTAATTCATTATCTAAAAATTATACAAGAAACAAATTTTTATTCTAAATGTATATTGCCTCCAGTGATGAAGGTTAAGCTTGTACTTGTTTCTGAGGAAAAATCTAAGGTCACTTACTAGGTGCTCTCAACGACACTCCCAGTCTCATAAAAGGACCATGGTCAGCATATTCTCATCCATGCATGGAAGTTCGGATTCCATGTAAGAAAGCTACTATGTTATCAAGTTTAGAATTGAGTTTATGGCTCTTGGAGGTGATTATAGATAATTTTTGAGCCTTTGGGATATATTTTCAGGGTAATGTGATTTGGCCACTGCAAAAGTTTAGTTTAATTCAGTTTAAGACTGCGTTCTCATCGGGGGTTTAATTACCTATTGATTTCAGCAGAACTGTTGCCCATCACCCTAGTAGACACCTTTTGTGTAAAATCAATAGCAATATTAAGTCTCTTTTCAGTGTAAAGACTGGACTGTGGGCTAAAGAAGTTAGTTTTCCTCTTCATGGTTGTTACTTTTTTCAGATTTTTTCAGATGTTCCTTTGAGAACCGTACCTGAATTCAGAAGCTGTTTTCCATACAAACTGTTCCTATTAAAGACTCATTTATATCAACAACACTTCTGAATGGCTTAAAATTTCCAGTTCTGGACCTGACAGTTTCAGTCACTTCTGCTTTGATCTGCCTTGTTATTACACAACAAACCTGCAAGGAGAGAGGAATTTACCCATGGACCACTTCAGTGACTTGTTCCATGCATTTTTAGTGGTTTTGTACCATCTGAAGCCAATTCTGAGTAAGAAGCATTCTTTACCTAATCCAATTTATTTAGTCAGACTAAGCAAGAAAAATGAAGTCATCTAGACTTTTTTGGTTGGTTGGTTGGTTTACATGATTAAGGAGAAAGGAACAGAAATTATATTTGTTTTGGGAGTAAATTCAATTCAATAGTATTGAACAGCTTATATGAATTTCAAGACATCTTTCAGGAAAGCAATCCTTATACATTTTCATTCATCATTTCGTGTTTCTCTAAATTCTCTATTTTTAAGTTACAGTGAGGCATAAATTGATTTAAACCAAACCCATAACTTTCATGAGGTTCATTAAATGGAAAAATACATTCTTCACATTTGTTTGTAAAACTGATATTAAAGTTTTAGTACTGATACTAAATTGTTTTCAGTGCCAAGCAATATTTTACTGGATTTCCTCTGTATATGAGCTATGAGAAAACACAAGTGAGCTCAACTATGAGATCTTTGTTAGAGAACCTTTACTCCCACAGAGAGGTTTTGCAAAAATTCTGATATTCTCAAAAGTATAATGTTCAAATACCTCCCTATATAATTTCTGACTCTACTTTTTCTCCCATCACTGGTACTCTTGAGATTTCTTAGCACACATCTTAACAGTTTTCATACTCTTAACTCCTTAATCTTTGAGCAGGACAAGAAAGCAAAAACACAGATTAATTTCAAGTAGGCTGAGACCTCAATCCAACTGATGGTACTTGAACAAGCAATAGGAAAAATACAAACATCTAGATTTCATCAGAAAAATAATCCTATTTAAACAAAAAGCTTGTGAAGGATCAGCAAAAAATAATGGTGAATAAGAAAGGAAATGACCCTGTGGGAGTTTTAACATTTGTAAGATGATGAGAAATAGCTATCAGTTGGTCTAGGGTATATTCCTAAAATTAATTTCAGACTATTTTTAGTTTTTGGGATTACTCTTCATGAATGTGCCCAGAAAAAAAAAGCAGCTTGTTATTACACATAATAATTGCACAGTATGGATGAATGGTGCTATAGCACTTATAATTACACATGCACAAACATGATGGAAATTAGTATTACTGCAGATATCAAAAGCAAACAGATCTAATTAAAGAAATAACTGCAATAAACCCAGATGCAATCCACAACAAAAAAGGACAACTCCAAATCTAATGAATCCTTTGAATATTAATTACAGAATTCCTAACAATACACTGGGAAAGCTCTCTTGGAGAATTCAGTTTACTGTTTAACAGTTTCTGACTAATTTTATTAACCTGTACATCTGAGAGGATCAACCCCCTCTGGGTTTAATTAGAAGAAAATTCAATTTAAATCTAAATGTCAACAGTGGTTACTAATTATGGCAGGGCCCTGGACGAGACATCCAGTCTGTAATCAGGCGGTTCTCTGCTAACAATTAACAGTTTCTTTCTGAGTTATGAGTGCATTAGGATTTTCCTTTTTCTAAATAAATATGATTCAGCATGGGACACGACTAATATTAAGAGCACCTACTGCTACGTGCAGACATGCAGAAGAGGTTGCCAAATTAAATTACAGAGATTTCTCAAACATATAGCTGAATAATAAGCAGCTACAAAACTAGGTCAGGGTCGCAAGCAGTCAACCACAGCCCCTCCCCCCAACATGCAAAGTAAATATACCCACTATCTCTGAATAGAAATCAGTCTTTTGTTATGCTCTTTGTCAGGAATATGTTACTGCAAAATTATATTTATTTCTACAGTCTTCCCAGCTGTGAGCAGGACTGAATTAATCTTTCAAGAACTGATTTTATCTTCAATTTCATGTTTATGATTACAAAACATAAATGTATTACTCTAAAGAAAAAGTGATAACAAAAGACATGGATGTAACAAGGCAGCTTTATACCTACAGCTTTCACTTGCCCCGTACTAATGAAGCAAATAGTCATCTAACTCTCAAGTAAAAACGGGCATTATAAAAATGCATTGTAGAAAACACGTAGAAATACAAAAAGGAGACACCTTAAATTAAATCATCTGAAAATCTAACCTGAGTAGTAAAGATATGACTTTAGACAAGATAATTACCAGAAACCAGAAACATGACCAAAAATCGGGTGAGGTTAAAGGGTTTAGTCATTTAACTTCTAACCGGCCCCCACATTCTCAACACTGCTACTAAGGACAATACTGAAAATGCTGATTACAGCCGAGAATTGCAATTTCTTTGCTTGGTTATAGCTTTTTTCAAAAATTACAATGGTCTTTTCTGAACCATTTCATTCTGTTGACCTACTATTAACAACATCCATACCCATAAAGTAGTAACCATGATGGGTTTTGTGGAAGCTGTTGACAAATTTGTGTCATTTCATCTTGGGACCTACAACGATTGTGGTCGAATACTCTAGGCAAATACATCTTGGGATTTGTTAGTGGTAATTTCTAAAGATGACTATTTATAAGAGGGAAAGAAGAAATCAGAGGAAATCTGTATGGAAATACAGAAGTAGTTCTATGAATAATTTTAGTTGACATAGTATAACCATGACAATCAAACGTGCCGATCTTGGGCTGCTCTTTGCTAAGCAGGAAAGATGTTCTCTTTTATGGTAAAAAACCAAACCAAAATAAAATACAGTTGGGTCTCCTATATCATGGAACCGCGGTCTTAATCGGGGTCCACGAAGCCCTACCTCCGTGTTGAATGGCGGCCGCACTGCCGTCATCTGTGCTGCTGCCGCCCGCGCCATCGCCCCCACCACCTCCACCCATGCCACTACCACCCGTGCCACCACCACTGCTTCTGCCTGGTCGCGCATGCGCAGTTGCGAAACGGGTCTCCTTCATTGCTAAAAAATCATGCTGCTAAGATCTGAAGCCGCAATATGGGGGGTGCGAAGTGCAAGAAGGCCAACTGTAATAATCATAAAAGTCTCTCTTTTGTAGAGAATATGCTAAAATATGTATTGGACTTTATTTTAGTCATATTTTCTTTTGACCAAAGGCCAATTAAATATAGACTGGCATTTATATTTTTCAAATTATACCCTAAACCTGAAATCCCTTATGCATCTGCTTGACTTTAAATTTGTGAACAGTTTTATGTCCTCCCCTGGGCTGTTCACAGAACAAAAATTAAGTAAATATGTATATCTGTATGAAACACTTCTAAGTGTGTAAGCACGTGCTTATTGTTAAGCAATAAGTAAGCATCTCTATTCAAGAAAGCACTACTGGATATTAAATATTGCATAATATGTATATTATGTCATGTTTTCCTGAGAAATGATAAATCAAGCACATCTCAAAATTAAGCATCTGCTTTCTCCCCCATTTCTGAACCAATGTGGTATTTTTTTCTCAATAATGAAAGGATTATGCACATTTTAAAGTATGATGGAGAATATGGCTCTTAAAACCTTATGATGAAGTGAGTGGTTGCTGAAGATGTTCTACAAATGTAATACTTGAACCTGACAAGAAAATTACACAGCCATGACTACATTTGGATGCACCAGCTCAGATTAACTGCATGCTTTCCATACACACCAATGCCTGTTGATACTGGCAGCTATCTGTACAAGTGAACTTCAGCAGTCAGACTGAAAGTGGGTGTTTTAAGCCTATTTTTGTCACAACGAACGCTAGATACCTGGCCTGCCTTGCACCACTGGCTCCACCCTAGCTCTTCTACAAACGCCCGTCCTTCTCCACCAAGAAAAAGGTAATCAGGACACCTCATCTCTTAATCTCGTTGTATGAATGTGTGAAAAAAGGTAGGATTGATAGCATGAACTGATTTGCCACTGATGTCTGAAGGTGTTACTTAGCTCCTGGGGATGGAGGGAGGAAGAGGGAAGAAAGGACTAGGGACTTTCCTCCCTCACTGATTAAGCCGTGTACAAAAAAAGAAAGAAAAGAAAAATCCCCAAGATTAATTAGCCCAAAGATGGATGGCCAATGGGTAACTCTGGATCTCACTGGGGCCCAGGTCTCAGTCTCCCACCTCTTTATTTACTTTATCCAGTGCCTCCTGCACTCTGGAACAACCCAGGAACTCCATGCGCCACCAAAAATCTATAATTTATGTGATGTCCTTTCCCCTCCACATTTGTCAGTAAACGGATTTTTTTTTAGGGTAGAAAAACCATGTTTTTAACTGAACTGAGCTTTCCCTCCTCCCACCCCTGGGTGATTATTATACTTCTCAGATGGTTAAATCAGTTTCATGTCTTATGATACTTCCTGAGGCATGTAACAACCAAAAATACTATGCTGGCTGTGCTTTCTGATTTCATTGTAATCTTTGTGCAAAACTTTGGCCTCCATAAAGTCAGCTGAAATTTTGCTCTCAACAGGAACAGGGCAGGGCTGCACACCTCATGTTTCTAAAATACTCCATTTTCAGTCCCTTTCATATTTCTATTTTATACTACTACTACTGCTGAAATTGAACACTGTGAAAATCAGTGATGTAAAATGTTTCATATGTTCCAAATCTCAACATTAAATCAATTCAAGGAACAAAAATAAACATTTCTTCCTTCTGCCACAAATACTATGAAGTGTAATTTAGAAAAACTATCAAATCAAAAGTAAAATGACACTTTTTAGCCTTCATTAGGCAAAGGCAAGTGTCTCTATGTATTTATCCATCCCTGAAAGAGTCTACTACTTCTCCATGTTCAACTGAAGTTTTAGTCGAGATCTTTTTGATAGTATCAAAAAGGAAGTTCTTTTAACCACAGCTCAATAATAAGGTGAATGGAAAAACAGTTGGTTTCCCTCTGCTTCAACTGTTTACCTTGATCTGTTTCAAGCAAAGGGAAGAGAAAGAGAGTCTGTATATATTCTTCATTATGTAACAACTGCAAGTTAACTTCTGGAGTTCTGATTTTACTTGGTAATTCTGCTTGCCCTTCAGAACAAGAGACCGAAAAACTTTTAACTTCACATCTAAAATACATGCTAAAAGACCACTTAATACATAGCCATAAAGTGGAGACCTAAAGGAAAATCCCTGTAAAGAAACAAAATTAAGGTGAGCTATAAATTAAAAGAAACAAAGACAAATTAAAAGAAACAAAGACAAATTAAAAACCAGAGTTATGTGTTGGTAAAATAAAATTTGACATGATTTGGTAGGAGTGAAACCTGGTAAGATAATTCACATGACTGAAACTTATCAGTAAAACTTAAATAGGAAAGAAAACCACGAGGAGCAAGAATGTAGCACTCCACATTAAAGGTATCATTTACATACTTAAGAACTACATACATTTAATAAGAATTTACATACTTAAGACCTACAGGCTAATTCAGTCTGACTGAAAACACCAGGTTGTTCATAGCTGCTGACACAAATGAAGGAGTAGGACTCTAAAAATTACATGTATATGTAAAAATGTAGAAAATCATACAGGTTTCTGAAGACATAAGCTGGTAGACTTCTGATGATACTGATAAATTATTTTTGAAATGTCTAAAAATTACACATCTATTCCCAACATAAAAAGCAAATCAAGCAACTTAAAATTGTTCTATACTAGATCTCAGTGTGATAGATAAAAATAACCTTATCATTGCCTAAAACTGGCAATTGCCTGTGTTAAAGCATTCACAAATTAATTATTTTATTTACAATGTTCAAGAACTATGACAGATTTTTTTTCTGTAAAAGTCAGCATTCCCAAATAATTTTAAAGATATTTGAAAACAAAACTGAGAAAGTAGATATTTCAATGCAAAAGAATATTGAAAATCAAATTATAAACACTTCATATTTCTGGAGTCATGAAAGTAGGAAATTTTTTGGTGAAAACCCATATGATCTGGAGCAATTTTTTCTTTCATATATGGTGAAAGTGAAAATGTTAAAGATTACAGAAGTAAATGCAAATTAGCAGTTTAGAAATGCAGACCATTGGTTATGGAAGCAAGAAGTCTGAAGGAATAAAATAATTTCTGGTACGAGCAAACAGTGTCATACTGAAACCTGGGCAATGACAGACCTCTGGTCCCAAAAGTTGATAATGACACTAAGAGTTGTGATACAGAAGACAAGAGACTCTAATACATATTTCAGAAAGTGATATATTCATAGTCTGCAGTGAGAACCAAACAATTGTAATTTCCTTTCTGAGTATTTAGGATACTACACAGCTAAAGTGAAGTAAAACATGTAATGTCACTGCGTCAGAGAGTTTATACCCAAGTGTTCAGAAAGGATTGAGTCAGGAGACTTTGAAGACCTCCAGCTTATTTTCTAACTAGATTTTGAAACACTGGAGAAGTTCTGGTGGACGGGAGACAAAATCAAAATACATCAATATTTCAGAAGCATAAGTAGCATAAGATCAGACTAGACTCAGGTTAGCTTGAATATGAAATCATCAAAGCCTATTAAATGACACAACAATAAATAGTAAAAGGGCAGGTGAACTAAGGGCCTTGTATTTTATTTTACAGGAAAAGGGTCTTCCAAAAAAAATCTTTTTTTTTTTTTTCATGAAAACACAAGCCTGTCTAGAAAGGACAGAATTGACATAATATAATTATATTTCTTGTATCCTTTAGATTTCAGTCCACATTTTTTTAAAATAGTATGCAAACTTAATTAACCCACAATATACAGCAAAACCCTACTAACTCACAGACCACTAAAAATAAATGCAATTGAGGAAATATCATTCAGAAGAATGCTTCAAGGCATGAAGTTCTCAACCCGATGATATGCAGTATCTCTATCACTCACCCAGCAAAATCTGGAGGAAATGTAAGCAGCTGATGAAGTCATAAATTGCAAATGGGGAAGATGAGCTGTAGAAAAGCATCTGGGAAATGTACTCATTTGAACTGCATTTGAAGACAGTTTTGTACTTGTCACTATCATAAATGAATGACGGCAGAGTGGAAAATAATTGCAATGTAAAGTCACCTGCACATGAACTGCCAGAGTGACTTAGTTAAGAAGCAAGTAGTCAAAAGCAAGTGAATGCTCTACCATAATCAAGAAAGTAAAGAACTCTTTCTACAGCAAGTCACCAGTAAGACCAGTACTAGAATCTCATGTCCAATTCTGACATGTCTACACTTCAAGTAATATCCTGAAGAATTAAGAAATAATCAGGGGCCAAGGAATGATTCAGGGTGTCAGACTACATAAATCTCATTTCAATTATTTACTGAAAATAAGGTTTATGAGATGCTTTCAACACAAATTGCAAATATCAACTCAAATCTGTGCTACTGAGAAGTTCTTTATCAATAAACAGAAAGAGCAAAACAAACATTTGGATCAGGTAATTCATGACCAACAGAAAACACGTATATTTGATTAACATCTCATAGAAGCACCTTACACAGGGATATAAAGTGTTTTCCATAAATAAAATCTTTTAAATTAAGACTATACAAGCAAAGCAGAAACTCTGATGCAGAAGTTTCTCAGTGTGGTTGTTTTCTTGGCCTCTGTGTACACTTGAGTTCAGTATATATATGAGAACAACACTTTATAGTACTAAAAGTCTATGTCTAACAGATTAAAGTTACCAATAAAAGCTGTTCTATTATCCAGGATGATATGGAGCAGCTCATCTGTATTGTGGAGCGTAAAAAATTCAAGACGACAGGAGTTTCATCAGATAGAAAAAACCTTAGCCATAGTTAGAAAGCCAAGTGTTAAAAGCTGCAATTTGCAACCTTTCAGGCCGCACATAAAAGCCCTGCTGTTATTTAGCAACGGGTCATCTTAAAAAGTTCTAACATCTGCCTTTCCCCTGTAAGTGTGTGTAGGGGGGAAATCAGTGAGTCTAGTAGGTGCCTGATTTAAACATCTATGTCATCACAGAGGAGATAAATATATCACAACTCACAGTGCCTCAGGTCTTTAGTGTTTGCTCATAAGTAATGGCAATACATGTCTCAAATGATCTCCAGCCTCTTTCATTGACGTAGAATAGATGGTTCTCAAGTAATTACTATCAAGCTTATTCTAAAAGAAAATGCTCCCCAATGATGGGGTTATCACAATATTTCCAAGCATCCTATTCCAGCAGTTTATCTCCATCCTTTTTACAAGCTGAGAGTGGTTATTAACTCTCATCTTCATGAGTTAATATTCTAGTATCCTTCCCTATTCTCCAGGTGTGTAGGAAGTACTAACTACAGTTGTATAGTTTTTGATGGGAAACACCTTAAGAATTATAGAAACATTTGGAGTCTTCAACTCTCAAAAAAAACCTTAACATTTACTGAAACCTGCTGGCATTGGACACTTAATAACTTGAAGATTGAGGGTATATGAATTTTGGTCTCAAGAAGCAGTAAAAATACTCCTTCTAGAATCATGTCCTAGAACTCCATCTGGTCTCAGGAAAAAGCAGAGGGCAAAGAAGCAATTTATCTGTAGAGCAGTTGGCTAAATTACTTCAGCTGATGAATAGAGCTAATAGGAGATTTCACTNGACCCTCTCAAGCAGCTCAACATCCAAACTCGCCACAAATCTCCAAAAGGTTTGACAGGGCCAGTTCACAAAGTCCTATGTTCTTCCAAACTTTGAGGAAAAAATACACTCAGGACAATTATAAGGCAAATACCTGAAACAGTCTTTTACATAGGTACACAAGACAAAAGAGTCTTTTAAGAAGGTAATTGCTATGCTGTCACTGTGAACAGACAAAAATGTTAAAGAAAATGTCCAGTTAGTGAGTGAGTTAGTCCTGCACAGTTGACAGATCTAATGTGAATTGTTTTGTTTCATGCAGGCAATAAATAAACAATAAATCAGAGTCTTGAATGGAGCGAGCAACTGTGAACTGCCTCCTAAGACAAGCACTGCATAACTACAGAAAACCATGAAAATCAACGTTTCTGAACAATCTGGAGCTGGATTCGATATCTGAGATATCTCTTCAAAACACAAGTGGAATCTGGAAAAGGCACTCTCTTCCAAGAACAATTTCACAGTGCTTAGTTCTGAGAAAGACTATGGTTTACTCAGCCCTATAAATGAGCCCTTCTCAGTGTAAGAATAAGCATAATTTTAAGCAGGAGGGAGTTTCAAGAGTAATTTTCAGGAGTAATTTTCAAGAATATGTTGAAAAGTGCTTTGAAAATGGCAGCACTGTTGAGCAGGGTCCCAGCTTCAGACACCAGACTGAAGTGTTACGGGACAGGATATAAAGTATCCATCCCAGGTAGACCTCCATCCTACCCTGGACTGAAATTGTGTGATAAAAATGGTTAAGAGATGTTGTTCTACACCACAGATGTCAAAGAACCTGATATTAGGAAAAACCCTGTGCACTTATCTGAAGAACACATTATTGCACCGCTCCAATTTATCTGGTTTCTGTTGCTCCCTTAGCATATTCTTATTTGTGAGACCACAAACATACTTCCTACTAGAGGTAAAACCATTCTAAGGTTTAAGTACTGCAATATCTCAAACTATTTCAATTTCCTTCAGATTCTGAAATAAGAAACAAAACAGCTTTAATATTTATGTTTTCAAAAGGATGATGATGACTTTGGAATTTTCAGTTAAGGAGCTACCTTGAGACTGTTACAACAGCAAGGGAAAACAGCAAATTGCACAATCTTGACCTTTTAAAATGTTCTCTAATATATCATTGAAAAAAAAGTACAGTATTAAATAAGAAATTTGTTAGCTTTCAGCACAGAGGCAGGTTTATTAGCAAACAACTAAGTGGAACAAAAAATCTATAACCTTGATCTTATTGAAATAATTACAGAATCTTTAATGTCCCAGTAGGCATATACAGAAAATAAGATGGAGCACACAGAAAGAGCACAGTAATGAAAACAGACAGAAATAGGCCATTCATCCTACCTTTTACTTAGTGTATACAAACGACTGTCAAAAGTAGAAGACAACACAAAAATGATTACTGACCAAAAAACAGGCAAAATTTGTTTTTTACTACTAAATTTTAGAAATCTGTAGGACAAAATTGAAATGGAAACTCACATTCCTGACAGGTGAATATTTTTTTCATTTATCTGTACGTATAATTGGCGCTTCTAAAAAAAACAACTGTGTAACATTGCAAAGTCAATAATAAATCTATTTGAAGAGTACTTACTCAGAAGAATCTCACTGTTTAACTACTCTGCATGTTGCACATATTATATCTAGTGCAGATTTAAAATACACATTAATAAAGTCTTCAAAATTTAATCAAATGAAAATACACAGATATATTCAAATATCACACTGAAAGCAACACATCAGATAACTGGGTAGCTACAGTAAACAGAAGAATATGGCCAAGTTGGCAATCCGGTAGCAGACTTATCTTTTGCATTTCCTTTAAAATTTCTTTGGCCTTGAGTACAAAACTTAATGGCACGAGGAACTTTGTCACAATTCAAAGCAATGAGGACCATGCCACTGTGCTTCCTTGGAGCAGACTGGAAAGTAGAATGTGGGTTCTTCACCTCCTCTCCTCTGCCCCAGGATGGACTGAGAGAGTTGGGGTTGTTTGGGCTGGACACAAGAAGGCTCTGGAGAGATAACTTTGCACCCTTTTAATATATAATAATATACTGTTTAAATAAAAATGTTTAATATCTTTATTGATGATCTGGATGAGGAGGTTGAGTGTAACCATCAGCAAGTTTGCAGATGGCATCACATTGGATCAGAATGTCTACCTGCTGGAGGGCAGGAGGGCTTTGCAGAGGTACCTGGACAGGCTGGATAGGAAGACCGAGACCAATGGCATGAGGTTCAACAAGACCAAGTGCTGGGTACTGCAATTTGGCCACAACCCCATGCTATGACACTGGCTGGGAACAGAGGGGCTGGGAAGAGGCCCAGCAGAAAAGGACCTCGAATTGCTGGTCCACAGCCCGCTGAACATGAGCCAGCAGTGAGTCCAGGTGGCCAAGGCCAATGGCACCCTGGCTGGGATTGGAAATCATGTGGTTAGCAGGACTAGGGAAGTGATTGTACTGAGCATTGGTTAGGCCACACCTCGAGTGTTGTGTCCAGTTCTGGGCCCCCAATTCAGGAAGGTCACTGAGGTGCTGGAATGAGTCCAGGGAAGGGCAACAAAGCTGCTGAAGAATGTGGAGCACATATTCAATGAGGAGGCAGCTGGGGCTGTTTAGCCTCAAGGCTCAAGTGTGACCTTATCACTCTCTACAACTACCTGAAAGGAGGTTGTATCGAGGTGGGGATCAGTCTCATCTCCCAGGCAATTAGTGAGGGGATGAGAGGACACAGTCATATGTTTCACCAGAGGTGGTTTAGGTTGGATATTAGGAAGAACTTCTTCACAGAAACCATGATGACACACTGAAATGGACTACCCAAAGAGGTAGTGGGGTCACTATCCCTGTAGGTGTATAAGGAAAGACTGGACAAAGCACTTAGTGACCTAGTTGACATGGTGGCATTCAGAAGCCTTTTCCAGCCTAATTGATTCTATGTGATTCTGCATTAAGGGGGCTTGTAACACAGATGGAGGGAGACTTTGTACCAGCACCAGGAGAAGCGGCAACAATTTTTAACTGGGAGAGGGTAGATTTGGACTCGATAGAAGGAAGAAATTCTTCTTATAGAGGCAGTGAGGCACTGGAACACGTTGCCCAGAGAAGCTGCAGATGGAAGGAGGGTTGGAACTAAATAATTTTTTAATTTCCCTTCCAACCCAGACCATTCTATGATTCCTGTAGAGATGAGTAAGATGTAACTGTGATGGGTACAGGCAGCAACAAGACAAACCCAAGACAACAGCCTCTTCTGGCCCTTCTCTTTAAGTTAAACATGGAGGGGCCATAGAGGCTTTGAACAAATTGCTTGCCACATGGTGCAAACTATACCATGAGCTTTTGGTCTAAAGAACAGGAAGTCACCTTCCTCTATACCATGAGCTTTTGGTCTAAAGAACAGGAAGTCACCTTCCTCATGCTTCTCTGCTTCCAGGAAATAGAAGATACTATGCAACTCTAAAATAAACTAGTTATTTCCCCTTTCCTGTCTCCCTCTCTCTCTGCTAAAATTAATTTGGTTTTCTTTTAACCAAACAACCTCAACAACGCTTTGACATTAACCTATGGTGAGTCTTCTTCACATTCACAAAGAGATCTGTAAAATGTTTTTCACTGAAGTGAATGAGATAAAGGTAAATTATGTTTCAAACCACAATGCCTACTGTGGGCAGCTACTGAAAGCTATTGAAAGCAACTCCCACTTTACAGAACTCAGATTCCTAGATGTCATTATAACAGAAATATCTTCCCAACATATAGGGATGGTAAATAATGTTGTGAAGGAAAGGCTAAATTACATAGAATACTTCACAGGGTAATGCAATTGTAAAAACACTTAAAAAAGACACTACAATCTTTGATTTACACCTTCCAAATTTAATGCATGGTAGTATCCATTCCATTCTTTTCCTTCCACTTGAGAGGAGATACTAACAAGCTCACGCATAAAAGGAAACCAAGAGTATTTTCATGACAGCTGCCATTCCCTTTATTTTTCCTGGAAAGACAGAGTTATGTCACAGTCTTGTCATAGTGGGAATGAAGAAATTTTAATTGTGACATAAGTTTGCAAAGGAAAGAGCTTCATTAGGCTCTCCTAATTCTACCAGACTGAGATAACAACATCCCAGAGATATTTTTTAATTGTTTCTCTGCACAGTAAGTAAATCTGCAACTCCTTAAGGGGGTTTCTGTCTATACTTAATGCGAGCCCTTCTTGCTTTAATATTTTTAAGGAAAAGTACATTACTTTTCAGAACAATTTCAAGTTGGAACATGGATTGGATAGTGACATTTTATGTTGGGTTAGGAATTGGTTGGATGGACCAGCTCAGAGAGTGTTGGTGAATGGTGCCACATCCAACTGGCAGCCAGTCACCAGTGGAGTCCCACAGGGGTCAGTGTTAGGACTGGCACTGTTTAGTATCTTTATTGATGATACGGACGAGGGAACTGAGCCCACCATTAGCAAGTTTGCAGATGATACAAAGCTGAGGGCAAATGTTGAACTGCCAGAAGGTAGAAGGGCCCTTCAGAGGGACCTTGACAGACTACAGAAATGGGTGGATTCCAATGAGATTTAACAAGTCTAAATGCTAGGTTCTTCACTTTGGACATAACAATCTCATGCATCACTATCAGCTGGGAGATGAGTGGCTGGAGAGTGGTGAAATGGAGAAGGATTTAGGAGTAATGGTTGACAGAAAATTTAATATGAGCCAGCAGAGCCCAGGTGGCTAAGAGGGCCAATGGCATCCTGGCCTGTATTAGAAACAGTGTGGTCAGTCAGACTAGGGAAGTTATTCTTCCCCTATGCTCAGCACTGGTCAGACCACATCTTGAGTACTGTGTCCAGTTCTGGTCTCCCCAGTTTAAGAAGAAGGTTGAACTGCTTGAAAGGGTCCAGAGAAGGGCGACAAGGAGAAGGGCTGTAAGGAGCGACTGCGAGAGCTGGGATTGTTCAGCCAGGAGAAGAGGAGGCTCAGAGGTGACCTGATTGGTGTTTACAACTACCTGAAGGGAGGTTGCAGTCCAGTGCGTGTGAATCTCTTCTCTCAGGCTGCCAGCACCAGAACAAGAGGACACCAGGGGAGGTTTAGGCTGGATGTTAGGAAGAGTTTTTTCATAAAGAGAGTGATCTCTCAGTGGATGGTCTGCCCAGGGAGGTGGTGGAGTCGCCATCCCTGGAGGTGTTTAAGAGAAGACTCGAGGAACTGTGACATGGCCTAGATGATGGCCTAGATGGAGCATGCTGCCCATGTTTCCACGCTTGTGGGTTCAATCCCTGGGTGGGCATTCGCTTAGGAATTGGACTAGCTGATCCTATAGGTCACTTCCAATTCAGAATAACCTGTGAACTTGTTAACCTGTGAACTCCCTTTATGTATTGTAAATTTCAATGATAACACATATTGTTGTCTAGATATTAAGGACTGTTACTTTATACGAAAAAAAGAGGAGAGTTTTTTAAGATCATTATGAGCAAGGTTAGTGTTCTAGAGGCTCATATCTTGCTGTTGCAGGAACTAGCATACTTCCTGTGAGCTACCAGAGCAATAATCACTTCTCTTGTCCGTATGTAATTGCTGACCAGGTTCTCATTTGTACTGCAGCTCCTTTAACCTGCTCTGACTGTGCAGCAGCATGTTAAGCATGGTGTACATCCAACAGTCTTTGCTGGTTCATCCTTAGCTTCTGCAGAGCATAAACTGCCCCTCCTTGCAGGGAAGAAATGAAGTAATTGAGTCACACCACATCTTGGCAGAAGAAAGAGACAGAGAAAAGTTGTTTGCTATTTATTCTGAAATGCCAAAAAAAAGGTAGCATAACTTACTTACCTGCAGATGATAAGAAAATGCTGAATGGGAAATGAACATGACTAGCTACATGTCTTAAAATTACCTTTATTTATGTTGATATTGCAAATCTTAATGCTCTCTGCAGATTTTTTAAATTGATGTTAGTAATCAGTTTTCACTATAAAATTCTATGGTACATTCTTGAGTGAGCCCTTTAGCAGAAATGAAATGCTAATATTACAAGCTATAATTATCATATAATATGTTTTCTGAAGCTCCTTACTAATTATTAACATTATTTTCAAGATATGTTCTTCCCCTCTTTTGACTGTGAGGGCACACACTAGGACAACACACAGTCAAATGCTTGAAATTCATTATGCAGCTTCTCAACGGCTCACCATACTTCCATTAAAAATGGATAACAGTGTTCTTACAAAGGGTCAATATTGTGCACTTTAACAAAGAAAACGCTTTGCTAAATGTTTTAGACATTCCTCTGTGGTGCACAAGAGTAGGAAAATTTCTGCTCTGCTCCTTCATTGTTTCTATTCAGAAGACAGTCCAGTCTCCAGATATGCATTAACAACAAGGCAAATATTTATATGTTATCATAGGCTTAGCTTATTCTAGTCAGAGAGTTTCTGTTCAAACCTGATGGGGTACAAGTATCTGCCAGGGCACAGGATTATAAAGTGGTGGTGAATGCTCCACAGAAGCATGGAATGAACTCACACCTGGTTTCCATACCACACTCGTTCTCCAGACACAACAGCTTACTGCAGGCTGCACCATCCACCATAGGACACACGAGCAAGGACGGTCTACAGGGTCATTGGTACCCCTTCCTTATCCCACAAGCCTCCAACAGCCCTACAGACATTGTCACACAACTAATTATACAAAGTTTAGTATGTTTCAGTGAGGCCATCTCCTGCACACCCAAACCATATGTCTCTTTAGCTAGCAGAGCCTCAGAAGTATCAGCAAACATAATAACATGCAATAAATTATGACTTTTTCTCAACAGAGGCTGGGATTCATTATGGATAAGACTTTTTGATTTTCTGACCCCTCATAAAACTATTGCAGCTCATAAGCCACCACCCAAAAGTAACAAAGAAGGTTTGCTAGTTTTGGCTGGGTTAGAGTAAATTTTCTTCACAGTGGCTCATATGAGGCTGTGTTTTGGATTCATGCTGAGCATACACTGATAATACAGAGATAGTTTTGTTATTGCTCAGCAGGTCTTACACAGAGCCAGTGCCTTTCCTGCTTTCAATACTGCCACACTGGTGAGGAAGTTGAGGGTGCATGGGAGGCTGGGAGGAGACACAGCGAGGACAGGTGACCTAAACTGATCAAAGGGATATTCCATACCATATGACATCATGGTCAGCATATAAAGATGTGGAAGGAAAGAAGAAGGAGGAGTGGAGACATTTGGAGTGATCATGTTTGTCATCCCACGTAACAGTTACACGTGATGGGGCCCTGCTTTCCTGGAGATGACTGAACACCTGCCTGCCCATCAGAAGCAGTGAATTAATTCTTTATTTTGGTTTGCTTGTGTGTATGGCTTTTGCTTTCCCTATTAAACTGTCTTTATCTCAATCCATGACTTTTTGTGGCTTTTACCATTCCAGTTCTCTCCTTGATTCCACTGGTGGGTGAGTGTGAGAGTGGTTTGGTTGATGTCTGGGGTTAAACCATGACAGAAGGCAAGAATTAGTAAGGTTTTCCTGATTTTTCTATGATATGTCTGTTTTCAATTTGTCATATAAAGTTGTGCCTGGAAGAGGAAATACACAATCATGATGCAGCTACTCATAATGAAAAGTGTGAGTGAAATCTGAACTTTCATCTCCACATATAACTCCAATGATCTTAGCAGACCTACTTCAGAATTAGGGTGGAGGGCTGCCACATGTTATACAGCTAATCTGGAGGTCACTAAGTGACAGATTCCAGCTCAGTTTCCCTTCAGACAGCATGCAGTGACATGCCTGCAGCTGCCTCTTTTGCCAGCTGGACACCTCCGAGTCTTCTCCAGGGCAGCCCACTGCTCCCTGTGACTACTCTTTCTCTCCTTCACTTCCTGAACCAGGATGAGGACAAGCACAGAGACTGTGTTGCAGAGTCAAGAGCTGAATCTTGAAAGAAGATATCTCATGCACCTCACAGCACATTTAGAGCAATCTTCAGGCCAAGAATTAGCAACTGAAACCCAGACCATCACCCCAGGCTAGACTTTTCCAACTAGACACTTGATCAGACTCTGCCCTGACTCCTTCCTATGTGACCACAGCGTGCAAGACAAAAGGGTGAGTTCCCTACACTTGCTCTGAGACAGAGTTGGGTTCAGCCCCAGCACACAAGCAGCTTTCAGAGTGGGAAGTGTTTATAGATTCTCCCAGTTAAGACACTGTCTTTGAGTATCGGGTTCCTAGCCATCAAATATGGATGGCTGAAACAACCAATTATTTTTTATTACTTTGGCTCCCAGTACTTGTTGAATCAGTCATAAGATCATGTGCAGCCTGTTCTGAGATTTGACAGTTACTGCACACTCTCAAGTTGATTGCTACCAATTTGGAACTTCTCAGAAACAAACATGGACAACCTTAAGATAGAGAGATTCACACACTTGGCAGAAGTGCCTTCAAAATTAGAAGTTTGAAAAGAGAGTGGTAGTATTAAAGTACTATAAAAAGATGGAATAAAAAAAATTGCTGAATAAATAAATGCGTGTGTATAAGACTACAGATATAATATGAATGACAGATCAGAGCATATGATCTACATACCAAATTTTTTGAGCAGATTGTTAATTTATTTTAGGCTGCATAGTAACACTTCTAAAATACACTAATCACAACCACTCTTTAAGACTGGTGTAACATTCTAGCTGATTCAGGGATTAAAAATGCAGCTATTCAAACTTTTTTATAATCTGATGTGCTATCATCCATGAAAAAAAATCAAACGCTACCACAAGATTCAAGCATCCTTAGCAAAAAAAAATCACATACATATTCCTGAAATATGAGATCTTTACATTGCATTGTCTAACTGATTTGTTATCCTTAAATCAACTTTGCATTCTATTTTAATAATGTAATTATCAACTGTGGGGAAAAAAAGAGATAGAGAAAAATGATATTTTGAGGATAAGCAGTTTGATCATGGTTAAGGACTGTGCTATACACCCCATGGGTTTATTTTTTTGGCAAGAAAAACATGTCAAGGATCATCCAGTTCATTTAACTCCAGTGGGAAACATTTGCTTTGAGTTTTAGCTTTATTTAAACTTGAAACACCATTGCAAATTTGGGGGTACTTAAAAAAGCATTGCTAAATACTACAGAAACTTAGTCCACCTGCTCCTCGTAAAAGCTCCACTTCTTTCTAAAGATTCCTTTTGAGACATGGGATGATTTATTAATTTCCAGATACTGAAACAAACATGTGGACTTTCACTCTCATCTTTGGTATCATATACTCTTTCCATTCAGACTTTCCATGCTAGGTCTCCACTTAGCTTCTTCAAAAAATCCAAGAAAACATGGGTAGTACTTCATCTCTGAACACACCCAGAGGTTTTTAAGTTTCATAAAGGAGAACAACTTACCTAATAAATCTGTAGCTCCAAGAATTCAACAATCAACAGTCCTTCTGCTTAACACATTGCTTCACTTCACTTTTTTCCTGGACTAAGCCAAGCACAAGTTTTGTGTGAGGAAAAACCACTAAGCTGTGATTTCTTATTTGTTTATTAGCATACAGTCATTAATGAGCACCTGTATTTGACAGGAGATATCAGCTTACTACGCCAGTGAATTACACAAAACCAATGATTAAAAATATCCTGTCTTGTCATTTGAACTCAAGAAGGAGCTAATTTTTGCTATCACATTCTGAAGGATCAGAAATAGCATAAATAGGAAAAGATTTACCTAGATGTCACAGGTTCTGCCTAATTTGTGTACCTGTTGCTTGTACAACAGACTAGGGAAAGAAATCTGCAAAATCTTTCATCCTTTCAGGTTCAGCTGGGTCTTGCCTAAGTTTCAAACAACTTATTCACATCCAAGTTCCAAATGCAACCTGGCTATCACCATGCCTAGTACTACGTCCTTGCCAGAGAGAGCCCTGAGAACCACATGAAAATGTACATAAGACAGAGGCCCTGAAAAACCAGAATGGAAATATGAAGTCCATCTTAACAGAATTCCTTAAACTGAAAATTATTAGACATGGGATTACATTTGCTGGTAAAACAGGCTCTAATGAAAAACTGCTATTCAATAATGTATTTCACTAACCCAAAAATCTTCATCCAAAGTAAAAATCACTTAAAAGAACAATAAAACCAAGTACATAATTTGATTCTTTGTAACCATTGATTTGAGAAAATTATCAATAAACCCCGTAAAATAAATATTTGATTTTGAGATCATAACAATGACTACTAATTTTGTATTTAAAGAAGCAAGACTAATGTTCCAGTTCTTTGTTTGGGAAAATATTTTGATCATCAACTTAACTAATGGCATGAATATCATTCAGTTTTCACAACCAGGCAAACAATTTGTATCAATGATTTGTAACAGTGATTCATATCCATATAGGTTATTTTAACTAGTAGAGATATTGAACATTGTCATATGTATTTCATTAGATTATTTTACGCTGCTTACAAAGATTGAATTCAATAAGGAGATTAGAACTGTATGGCAAAAACTGTCTGGTTTTAATAAAAATAATTTAATTATTAATTTTTAAATTCATATATTCTAAGTTTTAATATTCTCAAATTTATGCTCAGGAAATGTAACTGAGTATTCAAAAGGATGGGTATACAGGTCTGTTGCAGTTTAACTTCAGCTGGCAACTGAGTACCACTCAGCTACTTATTCACTCCTCCTTCCCCACCCAGTAGAATGGGGAGAAGAATTGGAGCAAAGTAGAACAGTGGGTTCAGAAAGGTAGAAGGTGGGTTGGGATATGAACAGTTTAATAACTGAAACCAAGTGAAGTATAATACTAATGCTAATGCTACTACTAATATAATTTTAATGAAAAGGAAAATAATGAAAAAAGAAGAAGAAAACTCAAGAAAAAGAAGTGATGCCCAATACAGTTGGTCACCACCTGCTGACCGATGTCCAAACCACTGGTCACTTCCAGGCAACTCTCCTCAGTTTATATACTGAGCGCAATGTTCTGTGCAATGGAATATCCCTTTGGCCAGTTTGGGTCAGCTTTCCTGGACATGCTCCTTTCTGGTTTCTTACACACCTGCTCAGTGGCAGAACCTGAAATGTCCTTGTCTTAAGAGTAAGCACTGCTTATCAACAGCTAAACAGCAGTGTGTTATCAACATTATTNCTCTCAAGCAGCTCAACATCCCTCTTAAACTGGGGAGCCCAGAACTGGTCCCTTTGTGAAACCCCAAATTTCAACTGAGCTAGCCTATTCCCACAAATGATGCAAGTCAGGAACACAAGTGGGTGTGGATCTCTTCTCTCAAGCTGAGAGAAGAGATCCACACCCACCAGAATGAGAGCACATGGACTTAAGCTACACCAGGGGAGGTTTAGACTGAATGTTAGGAAGAGGTTTTTCACAGAAAGAGTGATCGCTCATTGGAATGGTCTGCCCAGGGAGGGGGCGGAGTCGCCATCCCTGGAGGTGTTTAAGAGAAGACTTGATGAGTGACATGGTGTAGTAGGTGGGGAGTTGGACTGGATGGTCCTGTGGGTAGTTCCATGGTTTAGACAATGGATTGGTGTTGGGTTACAGGTTGGACTTGATGATCTCCAAGGTCTCTTCCCATTTGTGACATTGTGATACAAGGATGAAAACCAGAAAACGCCCCCAACATTTTGAGAGATTAAATCAAAATTAATCTCTGTTGAGTCCTGCCTACAGTACAAAAGTTCCACACATGGATAGGAATTCAGTCTTTTCTTTGGAGTACATTTAAGTTAATGGTGTGGCATTCAATCTTTTCTTCGGAGTACATTTAAGTTAATGGTGGGGCTATACCAGCTTTTTGTACCACATTTTGCAACAAAGCGTTCCAAACCAGAAGTCATGGTGTAAAAAGGGAAATTGGACATGACACCCCAAATGATAATTGTAAATGCAGAAGTTTCTGTTCTTTTTCCTAATGGTTACAGCCCTTAAAGGAGGGAGTCCTGGGCTCTGTTCCCTCACCCGCAACTATGTTTGTTCTCCCTAAAGTTGAATTAATGGGTAAAATATGCCTGGATTGTAAACCCTGAGCAGCCTTAAGTAGGAAGAAATTGAGGTTTCCACATAAATAGCTGCTGTTATGGCTAGAAGCAGCACAAGAACGGAGGATATTCCTGTGTGGGTATTTTCAGATGGTAAAGATTCAGAGTGTCTGGGTAGCAATTCAGGAATCCTTAAGGGAAAATTTAGTTACTTAAGTCTCTGCATGACTGTAGGCATGAGCATTGTACAAAACACATAATTTAGCATTTTTACTCTAGTAATCCCTACCAGTAAGCCAAGTCAATTCAGTTATTTCAGGTGTGGTGCAAACAATGAAGAAAGCTCTGGGACTGAAGATACATGGTGTCTATGTAGACCAACTATATAGAGTTGGTGTTGCAAATTATCAAAAGAGTTGGGGGACAGCAAAGGGCACTAGTGATAACCATTGATTACATAAACTATCTGCCTATATAATGCATGTGGTTTTATTTGTAGATATATTGGACTTATCATGATAATAATCTGTATCAAACACAAACAAGCCATCTAGAGTCCTCATATAAAAAAAAAAAGTAGCTTGGAGCATTTTCTCAAACCCAAAACACACTTCAATCTCCAATCTACCTCTCTATCCTGAGTATCAACCCTCACCAGGAAAAGGTGAGACTCAAGGTTAATTGGGTTCTTCAGCACACATAACGATCATGAACTCAAAGTCTGATAATGCCCAAGGAGGAAAGAAAATTTTAGTCACATGCACAATGACTATAACGAAAGTGTTAGCACAACACTTGAAAATAAAACTTTTGGATTTAACTGTAAAAAAATATATAGTAGGATGTACGTATTATTATGCAAAAGCAAGATATTCCACTTTCCCCCTCCAGCTTCATAAATGATGCATTTGAGAAATGGAGTGTTTACATAACTACAATCATGCATATATTGTGCCTTTAGCAATTTCAATAATATAGACAGAAAATGGAGTTATCTTCATTATGAACTTCATATGGACAACTTCATAAGTAGCACTGCAGTTAGATAATAAAATGAAATAAAGATAGCACTTTAGGCCATATTCAAACCTTATTTCCATTTGTAGAGATCAAGGGTATAACAGGCTTGCTATTTGTAGACCATACAGTAACTTTACTAACAGAACTATGCATTTTTCCCCTAGCACAGTTATGTGATCCACAAGTCTCCATATAAAAAAAAATACGTTTAGCTCTTCAAAGTTATTTCTTATGGCTAGTTTCCAAAGTTGAAATACATGATAATATCAAAAGATACTTGTTATTTACTGGGTCTCTCCACCACTAAAACCCCACAAGCTTTGACAAGAACAGCATTCGTTAATATAAGAGTAGGAATATGAAGTAACTTGACTATTCTAAACTGCATGTCAAAAAGAAATGAGCACTATAGTTATCAGCCATTTTGGTAGTTATCACATGGATTCAATATGATAAGCAAAGAGTATCTTAGTGAACCTTGAACTCTGCAGAGATGTAGATGAATTAGAGCTTTGGAGAACATGCTTTTTTCTTATCAGCATACAGATAGATAATAGCTTGGTTTTGGCAGGGATTCTTTATAGCTAAAGTACTTCCCCCTCAGGGAATCATACTGTCATTTGTTTTTATTTTCAAAATGAAAACAAATGGCACTGTAACTCCTAAGGGTGAAAATGACTTCAGTCTACTTTTTCCCCTGCACTCCCATCTATTCATTTTCAGTTAGATGGAATATAGATATAGTTTTTTTCCCCCTTTGGCTTCCATTGCCACAAAATGTATTCACTAGCTGTACAGTAATTAACAGCTCTTGACTGGAAAACTGCCAACATGTACAACGTGACACTCTTCCTTTGAACACTAACAAAGTGCATAAGTAATTTATGTTGGATTAAATATCCCTAACAGGGACCCTTAAGTAACCCAATCACTTTAAACAGGCTCCACATGTATGCTCCTGTGCAGTGAAAATGTCAGACAGTGATAACCCTCTAATAGCACAGTTCTAACTATATTCCAGCCATTAGCATTTTATGACATCAATCCTCATTAAACCTGGCAAGGAAAAAGATACTAATGTTTCCCAATTTTGCAGCCAAGGTGGAAGAGAAACTGAGAAAATGTAGACAGGTGCTGTCTCCCAAAAAGGATTAACATTTTTAAAATGTGGTTGCAATTTTCTGTTAGTACCTTTGTTTGTATTGAAAGAAAGACAACAAAGAGGTAAGGGCTACAAGGACCTCAGTGGAATCCAGCCAAGAGTGAAAGAAAAGACTGGTATTTCAGCCATTGTGCTCCCTGCGAAAGCACTGTGCCAACTCATCTTCCAACCCATTATATGAAATTTAATTTAACCTGCTATGCAATTAATTCAGATGTTCAGCCTATTTTTCTCATGGCAGAATCCCTCACACAATGCCTTATTTAAATATTAATCAGTCCTCTTTCAATTAGGACTAATTTGCTTCACAGGGTTTCTCTCATCTTCTGATTGCAGGAAAATGGAGGTAACTTGCAACGTTTGAGGATAATTAACATGGTATTTTTATAATACTGATACATCAAATGGGACCTTAATGAACCCCGCTGATTCCATTTAGTAAAGCATGCCTCAAAGTTATAATCAAGAGGAAAGCCATTGCCATCTGTTTAAAATACTAAGGAGCACTATTTAAACACAGAATAGTTATTTCTTTAAACTGTCTATCATAGGGGTCTGCAAAAGTAATTTTTTTCGTGGAATCTAATTGTACAGTATTTAAGTTTGAACTCTTTATTAAATATATGCAAACAGTATCTTCCTAAAATGTAGAGGGCCCTCTTAATTAAATGTTGACAACCTCAGATAAAAGTAATGTTTGTTAATGTTAATTTTCCAAACATGCTGTGCATTTGATACAGAAGCAACACACATTTTACTCTATTTTAATGAGCATAATATTTTGTGCTAAATACTTGAAGAACAGACTCTTCAAAATATGACACCCTCCCTCCCCCAAAAACCCCCCAAAACACAAACAAACAAAAAATCTTACTGTATTCTTAGCAAAATGAAAAATAAAGGCATATGTTGTTCATTTGTTGGTCACTAAGAAAGGCAAACAAGTTAACATTTACACATGACCAGTTGCTCACAAAATGTTCCATCTGTTACAAAGAAGGTCGAAGTTCATTTTTCTTATGTTTAGAATTGCTCTACTGTTCCTAGGTAACCTGTAGTCAAAACCCATGTGACTGAGATATCAGATCCTGACTTCATCATGAAAGAAAAGTCCTCAGTGTGAAAAAACAGCAGTGAAAACACAGAAGATCCGACCCCTTGCTTCATATTCACTCCCCTGTAAATTTTAAAAGTTCATGATGAAGTACTGACTGAGCCATAAAACTTGTTCATTTTAAAGTAAAAAATATTAGTACACATGACCTGCTGAAGATTCGGTATTTTGCTTTTTCTTGTGTAAATATACTCTCCTGAATATGTGACTATGAAAAAGGAAATGTCATCACTCTGTAAATGTCAACAATTTACTATGAAAGAACATGGTACAAACCCAAAAAATTAAGTCACAGCAATTCTGAACTTCTGAAACATGATTTCTGGCAGCTTAGCTCTGTGGATTCTCAGGCACCTAACAGTATGTTTGCTTGCTTACCAGCACATCTGGCAGTGCTTGTAGGACTACTAACAAAGTTCTTTGCAAATGCAGTGTGTACTTTCAGAGAACTCTGTAGTAAATTCATGATTTTGAAATTTCATTATGCTTGAAACAGGCTAAGTCTTACTGGAAAAGACTAATAATCAGGCTAAGAGACAATTGGATCTTAAAGCTATGCTACTTCAGAAATGGATTAAAACCTCAGCTCTGGTCACTAGGCCTCCTGAAATTATAGCAGCATTGATTAAAAACCTCCCCACAGGCCCCCGATGGGCATTCTGTTGTTACTGGGGGTTACCCACCCAAGGCTAGAGGGGACAGCTGGGAGGAGATGACTACAAGCTAAAGGGACCAAAGGAAGAATAATCAGCTTTCTAGCAAACTTTTTCTAGTACTGCCATCTCTGGAGGTTTCTTTAGAGCCAAAATAAACTTGTATTGTATGTAAATTGAACCATGGCCATCCCTGGGGACTGGGCTTAAGCCAGATAACTCTCTGATGTGGATACACTCAAACAAAGATATTTTAAGAAACTTTCATATGCCTATACTCAGATTTTCACTATGTGGGAACTACCCTACAGCACAGATGTTTCTCTGATACACTTGTTTATCTCTATGTTTTTCTTTTAAAGGCCACAAATGTCTTAAAGACTACTTTGATTTTCTATTGATAGGAGTGATAGAGATTCTGTATGAACTCATGGACAAGTAAAGCTAGAAATATGGAAGTTTGAGGAATATAAACTTGACCTGAGTGTGAAGGGTCACTAAACCTAAATAAACACTGCGTCCAAGCATAGGAAGGAACTTCGTTTATTTACAAAAAATCATGAGACATTAACTGCTATTTTTCATTGTGCTCTTTTGGGTTAATTTTAGCAAATTTTCAGTATTCCATATCCCTATTTGCTCAAGTTAGATGTGTGGATCTGAACGCTTCAAGGCATTTAGCCTTACAGACACTGTAGGAGAGCCATCCAGTTTGTGATCTGTTGGCCAATAATCAAGAATTAGTCAGGTTCTTCAAAATTATCTTTCCATTCACTACTGTCTTTATCTGACTGAACTTTGGCAAGCTTCTTCTCAAATCAGTTTCTGTTTTTTTAAGATAACGTAAATCCATCAACTTCTGATGCTGGACTTTTAATAATATGAATAAAACCTTCTTAAGAGGGATATCTGATCCAAAATGGTAAGAGACTTGCAGGTCACATCTATACATTGTTTAATATGCTGGACCCTTGAATTTTGTTTCCTTAACAGTTAGAGGGTAAAGAAACAGAAAATACTCATGCAGTAGAATTACAACTCTTTTAGTTGTGAAAATCTCATGATTTTACATCTTTCTGAAAGGATCCAGTAAAGCCAATTTGTTATCCACACAAACCATATGCAGTAGACAGCCAATAAATAATATATTGCTCTCAGAGCGGAAAGGTCTGTAAGTAGAATGATTATCAAGTGTTTAATATGAATACTAAGAAGCCCAAGGCCCCATTTTGTATAGCTTATTGCCTAGCTAGAACTAGTCAACGGAGAGTTCTAAAATGTCACATTTAATATATATATATATATATATATATCCTGGATGCAGCCTACATCTAAGATGATTCCAGTGCTCTGTTTTGGAATTATCCTATATAAATCTGTTTAAGATATATTGTCACTGATTATTCTGTGACTTCTCTTGTAAAGGATCTCTGGGTTACATCAAAGATGTAACAGACTCATAAAAGAGTTTCTTGTGCTGCTGATAGTTGACACCCAAGTGTGTCTTGTGTCATTCAGTTGGCTGTTTTCTGCCTTCATGCTTCATCTGGCACAACTCATCCCTGTCTATAGAGGTATTCAGAAAAAGGAGGTGACAGGCAGCCACTGCTGTGAAGAATGAAGACTGTAGTGTTTAATCAGATAGTCCATGGGGTGAGTCTATGCTTGGGTGAGATTTATTGGAAGCACTGGACACTTAGGAATCTTGCTGGGTCCACGAAGCTTCATCCTCATAGATCTATTTTTCAGAAGGAATAATGAGAAAATTCTCACTTTGTAAAGAAATCATAAAAGCAGATCAATGAGTTGCACCCTTGAATGATATAGCTAAGGTGAATGCATTCAACTGAAAGACTGAATAACTGACTGAAATAACTCAAGAGGAAACCTTACTATCCTTTGAGTATATATGCCCATTTATCAGATTTATTATCCAGATAATTTTTAAATCTTTTATTATGGTGGCTATAGCATCTCCAGTCCCAGACTTAATGGCTGTTCTATAAGCTCCATCTGGAAGTTGTTCAGTAATAGGACTTTATACCACCCAGTTCCTAGTGATGACTTGACCCCACTTTCACTTATTAGCTAAGACATCTCAAGGAATAATATTACTAGATATGCAGGAAGAGGTTTGCATTTATTTTAGACTCCTAATAAAACACTGTAACAAAACTGTAGGGCCAATTGAAAGTGGAGTACATTGGACTTAATTTTAAACAGAATTCTATTTCCAAGTATGCACTGCTGTTTACATGTGAACTAACATGGAATAATATTTAAAATGGAATTATGANAAGCTTCTTCTCAAATCAGTTTCTGTTTTTTTAAGATAACGTAAATCCATCAACTTCTGATGCTGGACTTTTAATAATATGAATAAAACCTTCTTAAGAGGGATATCTGATCCAAAATGGTAAGAGACTTGCAGGTCACATCTATACATTGTTTAATATGCTGGACCCTTGAATTTTGTTTCCTTAACAGTTAGAGGGTAAAGAAACAGAAAATACTCATGCAGTAGAATTACAACTCTTTTAGTTGTGAAAATCTCATGATTTTACATCTTTCTGAAAGGATCCAGTAAAGCCAATTTGTTATCCACACAAACCATATGCAGTAGACAGCCAATAAATAATATATTGCTCTCAGAGCGGAAAGGTCTGTAAGTAGAATGATTATCAAGTGTTTAATATGAATACTAAGAAGCCCAAGGCCCCATTTTGTATAGCTTATTGCCTAGCTAGAACTAGTCAACGGAGAGTTCTAAAATGTCACANTGAAAGACTGAATAACTGACTGAAATAACTCAAGAGGAAACCTTACTATCCTTTGAGTATATATGCCCATTTATCAGATTTATTATCCAGATAATTTTTAAATCTTTTATTATGGTGGCTATAGCATCTCCAGTCCCAGACTTAATGGCTGTTCTATAAGCTCCATCTGGAAGTTGTTCAGTAATAGGACTTTATACCACCCAGTTCCTAGTGATGACTTGACCCCACTTTCACTTATTAGCTAAGACATCTCAAGGAATAATATTACTAGATATGCAGGAAGAGGTTTGCATTTATTTTAGACTCCTAATAAAACACTGTAACAAAACTGTAGGGCCAATTGAAAGTGGAGTACATTGGACTTAATTTTAAACAGAATTCTATTTCCAAGTATGCACTGCTGTTTACATGTGAACTAACATGGAATAATATTTAAAATGGAATTATGAATACCTTATAAAAATAACAGCAAAAAAACCCTACTGTCATACTAGAACAAAATTTAAAACAGATATAAATAAAACTTATTTCTATTAATTATCAGAGCAGCTTTAAAATGCAAAAGATATTTTTTTACCAAAATATACATTTACCAAAATGTCCATGCTAGAAACTGCATGACTTTTCCAAAAGCAATGGCATTATGAGTTAGTTTCCAGCCCTTATTATTCTACTTCTACCTCATCTCTCCTGTGCTAAACTTGTGTTTGGACCTAAGACACCTGTTTGAGTAAGTAAGTAAGACTTTACACAACATTGCATTGTTTGGAGACTGTCTTTTACTCCTTCCTCTTCTGTTTCCTGAGACCACATAAATTTTGTAAACAAACACTCCTTCTCACAGGAGAGGAGCGTTTTCAATTTTTCTTATTATTTTGATTAACTCAGTTGTTCACAGAACAGCACTAGCAATCAGTTCTTCATACCATAAGGAAATATATGTGGCATGATGGGAAAATAAAACAAATTTAACTATTTCAGTGCAAATTTCAAAAGTATTATATAAAGAAAAGTCCTAAGCTCTAGAAAGCAAATATCTATTATTTTTACATAAGACTCATCAAAAAAATGGACTGCAGCCATCAACACCGATGGAACCATCAAGAGGGCACGGCCTCAAGCTACGCCAGGGGAGGTTCAATCTTAACATTAGGAAGCGGTTTTTCACAGAGAGAGTAATTGCATATTGGAATGGGCTGCCCAGGGAGGTGGTGGAGTCACCATCCCTGGAGGTTTTTAAGAGAAGACTGGACGAGGAGCTTAGTGACATGGTCTAGCTGGGGGGTGTAGGGCTGGATGACCCTGGACCCCTTCCGGCTCGGAGTGGCCTGCTAGACTGTGAGGGATCTAGGGTGGTGTTATGCTCTGCGATGTGCTCTCGGTCTCTGTACGGGGGTTAGATGGTGAGTTGGACTAGATGATCCTTGTGGGTCCCTTCCAACTCATAATATTCTGTGATTCTGTGATTCTGTGATTTGAAAATATAAGTTGCTAGTGCCAGTCATACACATTTGGGAAATATGGCAGCTGCATATTTGGCAGTTGCACGTGCTACCTGGCTATTACATCCACATTCAGTGTTCCACTTTGGCCAGAAAAAGCAGATTTGAACTCTCCTAATGTCATAGATGAAGGGCAGGTCAGAGCATCCAGATGAGCCATAGGATGAGCCATTCCTGTCAAAAGTTTCAGAGGACTGACTGGCAGGTAGCTAAACACCATGCAGCCACTCACTTTGTTGCCTCAGTGAGACGGAGAGAGAATTGAGAAAAAAAAAAAAATCAGGGGTTGAGATAAGACAATTTAATAGGGCAGAAATGAAAGTGAAAAAAGAAGATGTTAATAACAGTTTAATAGAATTGTTTATCACAAAATGAGCCATTGCTCACCACTTGCTAACTGATGCCCAGCTAGTTCCTAAGCAGTGGCCCCTGGACAGCTTTCCTTCCAGTTTATATATTAAGCATGATAAAAAATCGTATGGAATATCCCTGCGGCCACTTGGGGTCAGCTGTCCCAGCTGTGTCTCCTTCCAGCTTGTTGTGCCCCCAGCCCCCCTGCCTCCTGGATAGTGGAATGGTGGGAAAAGTTGAAAATCATTGACTTACAGTAAGCAATGTTTAGCAACAACTAAAAAGCCAGCGTGTCATTAACATTAAACTCACCCTACATTCAAAACATAAAACTGTACTAACTATTAGGAAGAAAATTATCTCAGCCGAAACCAGGACAACTCCTGTATCACTTCCTTTCTTTCTCACAGTTACACTGATATTGCTGTTACCACACTAGAGGGAATCTCGATCACAAATGAGAACATTCCCTTTTGGGAAAGAAAAACACAGATGCAGTTAAACCCCATCCTTTGAGAGGAATGGGACAGGCTACGGCCCTCGCGAAACGTTAAACTCGCAAAGAAGTGCAAGTCGTTAATATGCATGCAGGCCACGCCCATTGCTCCACCCCCTGGCACTCCAGAGCACTGCGGGAATTTTTCTGCTTCTCCCCTCAGGCTCTCTGAGCACGAGGGAGCTAAAGGAACCATTTCTGAGCCCCCTGTGACTTGGGAGATCCCCCCCTACCAACCCCGAGAATCTGCGGGGCCGCTGCGACCAAACTCCGTGCCGCTGCTCCCGCTCCCTACCTAGCCCCGGTGCTCATGCCCGCTGCGCGCCGCCCGCCCCGCCGGTCCCATGCTCCGCCGGCAGCGCCACGCGGCACAGGGG
>WEKX01003757.1:25775-39437 GCA_013390025.1 Pitta sordida | reverse complement strand
TCAGCTGTGCTTAGAGTAACAGGGGACATCATGACTCCTGGCCCTCCCCGTGGGAGCTCTGGCACCGCCCCTTGGTGAAGCAGAGGCACTGAGCATGCATGAGCCACATAAATTCGCAAATGGTGGAATCAAAACGGCAATAAATTCACCTCGCAAATGCGCGGGGTCATAACGCAGAGGCCGCAATAGAGCGGGGGATTCACTGTAATTTCCTTAAGTAAATATTCAGGCACTCCCTGCTTCTTCACACTAAATGAAGACTAACTAGTATTTCATCAATCTACCTATGCAAAGAGTGGTCAAGTCCCCATTAAGACACCACCTCAGTCTGAAAAACTTTGAAAGACACATGTACCACTTCTGAAATTGGGGTCAGCACATAAAAGAACAACAAAAAGTGGAGGTAACTACATACCACATTCTATTATTTTGAGTCTGCAGTTTCCTTTCTGAATTAGAGAAAAGTTCTATCAGAAAAAAATTACTGTGTCTCCAGGAGTAGGATTATAAGAGCAGACTGAAAATCATCCATACTTCATGCACAGAGGGATGGACTCTACAAAGGCTTATCTTCCACTGCGAGACAATATAGTCATGAGGACTGAAAACACTGCGATCCTGGGATATGCTCCCCTGTTCTGGATTCGCTAGCCTGATGGACAGAGGTGACATGACTTAGTGAAGAAGTCAGCAAGAGACTCATTATCAGATCCCTGGGAATGAGACCAGAACAGTCCCTGGTTAGAAGCATTTAGTGCGTTTGCATCTGTCTCCTCATAAAAGTGCATTCTCATTACATGAGGAGAAGTGAAAGGTACCATTCTCTGTTTTTTCACCATATTCTCATTTCTGCTTCTAATGGGTGAATCCCTCTAAATAACCTTTTTCTACTTCATATTGTGTTTCTGGACAACAGAAATAATGTCTAGAAAGCATTACTGGAGATTGAGACTTGAAATCTGAAGAAGAAAAACACTTCACATCTGCAGCCACTTTGATACAGAAACTATTTTAAAATGTAAAACTGAGAATTCTGAAGAACTAGTCACTTCAAGTCTGAGCATTCCAAAATAAACAGATAAAAGTGTCATTGCTAAAAGAAATCACAGCTTGACAGCATAGAGAAAATAAATATAAGTGCTTGCAGCAATACTTTGGATGAAGAACACAAATATCTGACACATGACACTTTTTTTTTTTTCCCCAGTTTAGGAACTGCCAACAGGTTAAGCTCTAAAGCAGATTCAAAATCATGCTTTCTCTATCATGTTATGAAAAAGAGCGTTCTTACTGCAGAAATTTGTCTGGGCTATTTTTGAGAAATATAGCCTGACTGAAGTGTTCCAGTAATTTTTTGCTAATCAGTTCAAAAGTAATAAATGTACAAGATCATGCTTGAGAAATACTTTCAACCATGGAGTTTCAAAAAATAAAATGCAAAATGGAGGCCTAAAAGTATTTTGATAAAAAAAACAACTTCCTTGACAAATCCAATACAGAGAGAACAAAAAGAAAATAATGAGCATGTTTTTCTAACATCCCTGGGAACCTGATTTTTGAACAGAATGTGGTTCAAGATTATGTTTACTACTGGGAAAAAATAAACTCTATATTTTTGTTGGTGGTGTTTTTCCATAGCCAGTGGCTTCGTTGTACCTCACGTCTTATAAAACCAGTTTCAATTTGTTCTACATCACAATCAAATGACTTAGAAAAGAACCTCGTTTAAGGGGGAACATTATCTATGTAATGTGGATGTTATGTTTCAAAACTTCCAATGCTGTTAAATCAATTTGTTTAGGATTAGAAACTCTGGCGGGCAAAACTTACTGCACAAGCTATTTCTTTGCTGTAAAGTCACCTTTGAAAGGATTTTGACACCTGCAAAAAGTCTTTTTTGGAGGAAGAGGAAGCCAGTGAGCAAAGACAAGAACAATGTGTTTCATACTTGATGAAGGTGAATGAAGACATGTCAGTGAATGAGAATGCATTATAGATCTACTGGGCCAAATATAGCATGGATATGGAACAGCTGGCTATGCCTGCCACTCCCGCTCATATTCTGCTACATCCACTGACATCTAAGTACGTACTAGTTACTACATGTTAAAGTTTGAAGAATCTATCCATCACTTCTATGAGCTTTTTAAGTATTACTCTCAGCATATGGCTCTCTTGTGCACAGATGGATCCAGTTCTGCAGCCTATATTGAGAGTGATGATCAGAAGTAATATTCTTGGACTTCACTGTGATGTCATGCAACTTTAATTTCACTGACTTGAAGAAAATTCCTGATTTGCAAAACTGTGAAGGAGCTCTGGTCCTTTCAGTGACCTCTGTCAAACAGGTACAATGTCTTTGACACGAAAATGTTTATGTGATCATAAACTTTAACATACTGAAATATTAAATTGACAATGAGCATATTATGTGCAGAGAACTGTTAGCTGGTGAAAGCAACAAAATATAGTTTGTTCCGTTTTAAAAAAAAAACAAACAACCCCTTGCAAAATTACTTCTGTTCCTCTACAGAAGTGTTGTTGGTTGGATTTTGGTTGTCTGGGGTTTTTTTTAATTAATGAACTAGTTAAAAGAAAAGTAACTCTGGGGGATACAAGGCAATCTGAACAATGGTTAAAGTTTTAACTTCATAAATGCAAAGCTTCTTAATACATACTCAGGAAAACAAGCTGTATGCACTGATAAAATTGTATGCACTGATAATTCCCCCACATCTACACTTCACTACAAAGTACAGGTATTGTTATGCTAAACAGAAAAATATTTTTCAGTAATTCACTGAAATCCTATTTCCCAGCAACTCTTTCAAGACAGGTAATGCTATTGAAGTGTACTGGTATTTCACAATCCATGATTACAGAACTTGTTAATAAGAAAAACTAAATGAACAAAGAACCTGGTAAGAAACTGCAGATATACCCATCTCTAGGTCACCAGTCCTGAAACGTTAACAGATGAAAGGGAAGTTTTCCTGTGTTTTGACACGGGAGTAGGAGGCTTTTGCCCCCATTAATACCAGCCAGTATGAGCTCTCATATCAAACCCAGTACTATGCAACCGCATAACTCACACCATTAACATGGCACCAGACCACCCAGCAGGATCACTGTAGCATCCCAAGATACACCTCACCCGTGGCTCTTCTTTCACTTCACAGTGCAGGAACAGATGTGGGAAATACAGACTGTCCAGAAAAGCTCTGTGCAGAGGCAGACACCCAAGTTGCAGAAACACTCTTCTTGAACAATGTCTGTTGTCTGTCCTAAATGCACATCAAGCAGCTGGCCAGGGAGATTATTTATGGCCTAGACCTTTGCAGAGTTTCTCCAAAGCCACATGCCACTGGAAGAAACATGTTGATGTTCTTGTCTATGTTTGCCCACAGCCAGGCATGTAGCATAGATTCACAGATACACAGAATATTCTGAGTTGGCAGGGACCCACAAGGATTATTGAGTCCAACTCTTAAACAGCACCACTGCCTTCAGTTAAGTAGCAAGACGAAATTTCCATCTCTGTCAATCCAGTATTTTCTACAGGTCCTGAAATTACTTCATCAGAAATGCAGAACATTTGTAAGATTTGAAGACATAGGTGAAGTAATGAAGATATATTATACACATGGAAAAATCACACTGAGCACATGTTGCTGTTTAACATTTCCTTTGAACCACAGTCTGCCTGTGAGGATTGAAGTATTTGACACGGTTATATTCAAAACATAGAAAATCCAAAAGTCTCATATATTTTGGTTAAAGAAAAGTAAATGTTTACTATTAAATGGTGAGAACTGGTATTTCTCCTGTAGTGCCTCTTTCAAACAAGAATTGGCTTTATCTGTTGTCTTCATGAATACTGAAATAATTAATTGATTAGTCAAATGCTAACAATTGCTACTCAGGCTGTGCCATGAGATTATGTACTCACACCGAGAATCAATGGTAATTAAGTAGCTGATCAATGCAGGAACCTTTTCAATGTGTACAAAGCTCCAAAATACCAGTTCAGTTGAAAAACTAAGCATGAAGAGTGAAAACTCTTCATTGAAAGTGGGTTTTCTTCACTGGAAACTTTTCTCCTCAGTATAATGCTCAAAAATGCATCCTTTTCCCTCTTTGACAAGGAGTAGAAGACATTGACAATGTGCATAGTATAGATTTAAGAATGAAACCCCCTATTAGATATTGTACCCTATCACAGATTAAATCTGAGTAAAGTGATCAAAGAAGACTGGTATTCAAGCAATTCTTGTGCCAACCTAAAATAAAAAACAACAATGGAACATACTCAGTTATCAGTGTCTTTAATCTACACATTATTTTAAAGATCAAGTTGAAGCATTTCTGATGGACATTTCCATATTGTATGAAAATTTTAAAAATATTACTAAAGGTGTTTCTAATATGATACCTATTAAAAATGTAATTTCAACATGGAACTGATATGTCTCGTTATGAACACGTCATTAACGTGTAGTACTGCCTCAATTTTACGTACATATGCAAGGACACATACACACATCTCCGTGTTATGAAAACACAAAAGTGCACTAAATTGACTATAAAATGAGATTTACCTCACTAAATCAAGGAAGTTATGTTAACAATTTTTAAACCTTACACTTATTTCTAAATATTTTAGAATTGGTTTGCTTTGCAATATTTCCTACTCTTCCATTAGTAAATTGTAAGAATATTTACAAAACCCAGAATGGTATTCAGAATTTCACAGTGATACTTAATGTAACTTTCCCAAGTTCCAGTGAATACAGTCATAACAAAAAATACTATATAAGTATGAGAGAGTCCTCTGAGACTCTGAAGGTTATATATATTTCTTCTATGATGTGAACATTCTGTAATCTGTTACAAGAATGATGTCAACCTTTCAAAATAAAATCTATATCAGCTGCTTACATCTGCAATGAAATGCTACATAGGTCATAGCAACTGATATTCTATCTTAGTGTGCCTTTTACTTCATCACAGAAAATAAAATTTTGTTTTTACATGATTACATTAATAACTTGACATAGGCAGAAAAGGACAGTTTTAGCAAAAGTTTCAGAGAAACTCTAGGAATTAAAATGTTTCCTACTTAATTTACTACATGATCTGAACTCTATGTTTTATATCCCATAAAAATATAACAACTATGACACTGCAATAATCAACATTTTTCTTTTTCAATTAACTATACTGAATATTTTACTAGTGATTCTTCCTCTGAATATGATGTAAGATATTTCTGCATAGTGTAAAGAACATGTTTAAATTTGCAAGCACAAACATAGCATTTCCATATAAAGACTGGTATTTTTCTGAATAAAGACCAAATAGGACTTCAATAATTCAAGTTTTGTTCTTGTTGCATACACATAACTACTATTAATGTTAAGAAAAAACAAAACAAAACACAGAAAAGCCTTACTTCGCAGACTGAAGAGGATTTATGCACAGTAAATTAAAGCATATAATACTTCTTCATTGAGTAACTTTAATTCTACTGAAATACAGACACTATAATATTCAATCACCTACTTTCTGTATAAAATGGGGCAATTACCTCTTTTTCCTCATTTCTTAATATGCTTGATTAATAAAGATAACACAGCCTGTGTCTTAAAGCTTCCTTCATTAGATTAACAAATAGGACAAAAAATTATTAAGTACTTGGTATAGGTTTGCACGCACCCTAAAATAACCATTCTCTCAGGCTTGCTGCACTGCCTGGAGAATTGCAGCAGGTTTGTCTAGGTTTGTCTAGGAAATATATTGGCCTGTCCTGACTAGAAAAAATATAAACCATAATTTTAGCTGTTGTTTTCATTCCTTTTATACTGAACAATAACTCAGTTTTCTTATATCTGGCAATGCAGCCTTCATAACATGGTTTGGTTTGTACTGGCATTTTTGGACCATTTTTCTTTAAGTGTCATGTATCACAAAGAGCTTTACAGAATGAATTACTGTGTTCGAACAAGCATTTCCACAGTATGATATGAAGCACATGGATCAATCTGTAGGTAGTAATAAGAGAAGGAACATGATTGTCTGTAGTTGTGGATTAACCTTTGGAGTTTTCAGATATGGAACTCAACAACTACCAACTGAAAGAAAAACACAGTCTAATGGCTTTATATGAAGGATAAAATCTCTAACAATACAACATCACCTTATGGAGTTTGCTCTGAGACCTCTCTAAATCAAGCATTAAAAGCATCACATAGGTCCCAAACATTTATTCTTCGCGCACATGCATCACAAGCAATCCTGCAAGTCTGAACTTCTAAATGGTCCCAAAGACGGAGTAACAAATGATCTTGAGACCTGATATAAGAAATTCTATAAGCCAACAATTACGACTTTTGAGTATTTTTCTAAGTTACAGTCTTACACAGGGGACCCTGGAAGGACAAGTCCAACATTTTTAATCTTAGATATCTTACTATAGACATTATTTCTTTATCCTCCTTTGAAACAGGAGTATACAAAATAAAACCGCTACTTCCATAGTCTTTCGGTTATTAGAATATCGCATAGTATTAAGGTTACACACCAAAGTATTGAAAAAGTGTAAAAACAAGTAGATAAAAATACAGACTTCCACAGATATGCTAGTGTTATTTTAAACGGCATATTCAAAAAGTTTATTTTAATAATTGATGGAATAGCTGTATTATAATTTTAATGTAATTAACACAATTATAAACATGTCTTATGAATATATAAAATATTGAAATTCATTAGCATATAAAAACCACTACAAGTTTTGGTCTATAAATACACTGAAACAAGACTTTCAACTGCTGAAATCAAAATGCACAATATCATCCAGAATTTATGAAAGCCAATACAATGATATCAGGATAGTCATTCAATTTTACATAGTCTTCCAAACTAGCAATCTTATCATAACAGCTCATAAAATCCCTGCTTTGATATACTATGAGCTCTTTTTAGTCTCAAGTTATCTCAAAAAGCCCAGCTACTACTCTCTTAGATAATATTTCTGTTGACTTCAAAGTTTCTCTGGTTTACATAGTGCAATTCAGGCAAGTATAAGATCAACATAGTTATTATGAAGTCTTATTGCCTAAAACTAAAGTTAATTAACTTCTTTATTCTAAGTAGAGGACACCATAAGACTTATTGTTCCAATAAAAGGCCTCAGTAATATTTTCAGGAGAGGGAGGAAAAGAAGAGAGTAATTTCTAAGAAAAAGTAAGAAGTAAAGGTAGTATGAGAAGCACGTAAAAAATGGAAGAAGCACCATGACCAAAAGACAAAAAAATAGTTTTAAGAATATGGTAGCATAAAAAACCCCATGTTGGACTGTGCACAGTACGTATATGAAAGGCATAATGAAAACTGCTCACTCACACCATATTTTATTCTAAAAACATATGGCGTTCATGTTTTTGGTCTGTTAATATTGAACACAAGAAATGGCTTTAAATTTTGAAAACCAATAACATCCATGACATTTCTCTCTATGACATGAATTATGTACAATATTATATATTAAGCAGAAGCATGAAAATTTTACTGTTACCAGCTGTGGTATCTAAAAAAACAACTAACCTTTCTCTATCCACTGATTACCACTGGCAGCAGACAGCTTGCCTGCACAAGAGGCTGGAGGTGCTCTTTTAAAATCTGAGCATGGGATTCTGAACTCAGCTGGAGTCTTTACACTGACTTCAAAACACTTACGATACTTCACCTACCTAATTGTCTGCTTCAGTCTTTCAGAATTGGTAATTCCATATATAAGTGATCTAGTACCTTAAGGTAGTAACAAGCATTTAATGGGAAAAAAAAAAGTGTGCCTTTTCAAAATATCCATAATTATCATAGTAAATGGAGATAATAGACCTACAGCGACTCTTGTTCATTATAAAATGGGAATAAACACCAGAGATGCTGTTTGGGATGGGGGTTTTTTTCAAATTCACCAAGTATTTTTTATCAATTTGACATTTGCTGCAATTTATGATTACTGAAATCAAATGAAGGCTAGAAATTAACACAGCCCCTAGAACTTCTTATGCTCTCCTTCCCCTCAACAGGGCAGCTCCAGTTCCTTCCAACGGGATAGGGAGAAACAATGAACTTGCAAGCTTGCCATCACCTACTTCAATGACTTGTCACATACACCCTTGTGCAATGGATAAACACCCATGCACTCGTTTCTTTTAGTCATGCCAAGAAAGGGGAGGGAATACACTGCTTCTCTTTCTTCTTGTATGCAAACCCAATTTGCTCCCAAGCAAACAACATCCTTCTTCACGCTATAAAGTATTCCAAAGCGAAGTATCATGTTAACAGAAAAGTAGGCAAAGAACCAACAAAGCTAAACAGAACACTTCAAATTAAATTAAAGAACTACTCACTGCAAATTACCTGTGTATGGAAGGAGGTATTTAGGATACATAGAATTAAATTAGTGTGAGAAATTTTTAGAAACATAAACAGAGGAAGAAAACAGAAGCTGAATTACATATAATCACACCCTCGTGTCATCTTTCAGAGTAGTTCAAATTTGGGCGCTTAAGAAAATGCAGGAAGTCTAAATGTGGTCCTGGATGGGCAGAACCTGGGCTCTATTTCAAAGGACTTTTCCCCCAGTTGTCTGCTACCCATTTTAAACCTGATAATGGAGACTCAGGTCTGGTCAGCTTCAGGCTGGCATTTGTCTGGTCAGCTTCAGGTTGGCATTTGTCTTTGATGACTAATTTCTTCTGTGCCTGCATATCTCGTCAGACAGCTAGTTTCTAACAAAGTTTACTCCAAAAAAAGTCTACTATAAACAAGTGATACGAAACCAATCTAAATACATTTACCTTTCCCAGCATTAACTTGCAAATAACGCAAACTCATCAGGTCTTTATAATTTTCAAAATCTAGAAAATGACAGACCTACATGAAATAATGACTCAAATGGTGACAGTCCTCACAGAATATTATGAGTTGGAAGGGACCCACAAGGATCATCTAGTCCAACTCACCATCTAACACCCCTACAGAGACCGAGAGCACGTCGCAGAGCATAACACCAACCTAGATCCCTCCCAGTCTAGCAGGCCACTCCTCCTTAGTGTTCAATGAATTATCCTTTATTGATGGTCACCCTGATGGCACAGTAGGGAATTATGAAGGCTCTGCTACTTATATTAGTAAAATAAACAGCTGAAGGTGATTTCTTTGTGGCCTCAATCTTACAACCTCTTCTTCCGCCAGCAGGTTTCAAATATTGTACTAACTAGTGTTTCTGCAAATGAAGCAAACTGCAGATATGAGGGAGAAGGGCTTGAAATTATCTGGGGAAGCTGGTTTTCAAGTCTTACAGCAGATCCTTGGAGTCATATGTGTGTTGTCAAGCTTGAATAATGTGAATTCATATGAATTTTCATATGAATATGAAATTCATCTATATGAATAAGAATTTCATCTTCACTTGAAGACAGAGTGATCATTTTAGAAATACAGAATAAATTTTCTTAAATTCACCAGGACATTGTGATATGAAACCGCTGAAACATCACTGCAAAACTGATGCTGTCAATGTATGACTTAACAAAGCTCATAACCCAAGAGCTAAATCAGATTCCTTCATGTGAATAATTTTAGTAAAGCAAACAGTCCATATTATTGCAGATAAATTTCAGCTTTGGTACTACAAACTGTTAGCTTTAAATGCACATGACTGTATCTGTGTCTTTAGTTGAGATTACTATACAGTGCCAACATCATATAAAATGTGGCTTCAGTTCAGTGGTAGAGCAATGATTCTTATAGGTAATTTCCACTACTGTTTTTCTTCCCCCATAAGAAGCCTGAACATAAAATGGTTTTTTTAGACTGTACTGAACCTAGAACACAGGACTTTTCTCTTCAATTCTGATCATGTCAGTCAAGTCAACCTAATGAATCACTTGCGCACTATCATCACTTTAATGTAGAAAAAAAAGTCAGGAGCAACCTTAAAGGAAAAGAGCCAAAAAGTTGCAATGTAGAAGATACAAGCCTGACTCGGAAGTCAGAGATCTTCTCTGTTCCAGGCAATCCTAATGAGATCAGGAAGGCTTTTTTACAGAATCCAATAAAATCACAGCCTTTTCTGGAATTACTGAATAGGCTGGCATAAGCAGCACCAGAAGAACACAGATAACCTTGAAAAATAATATGCCAGCTATAACTGATATGAAAATCGAAGTAATATGACTCCTATACATAGAACAACAATCTCAAATTAAAAAGAAAACTCTCTCCCTCAAAGATTTCAGTGTTAATTTAAGCCTTTTTCCTAGCTATACAAATGAACAGGTGCAGGGTTGTGAAAGTACTGTTAAAGAAGTGTTCTGTTTGCCAGAATGTAGAGAGAAGAAAAAACTTCCACGAATGCAGTCATAAAAATGTCTAAACTGCAACCTTTAATCTTCTTTAGCTAAATAAATTAACTAGATGTAATATAGAGATTTTAACTCAAACCAGACATATTTACAGTGACTTTTACCATGCAGTGAATTTTTTCTTATCAGATAAGATGTTTAAAAAGAATATTATCCAGTACACTTAGCAAAGCAATACCGTCATCAATTTTCATTTGTTCCCAAGCATATGAAAGCTGATGAACAGAATTTAAGGAAAAATTACAAAAGCATGCATTTTAATGGTTCCTGATATTTTTCCAGTTTTGTAACATAGAAGTCAATTATTTGAGATAGGGCATTAGCTGCCAATTGAAAGCATTCATGTTTTCGTTTTTCCCCAATAATTTTGAAAAGTCTGAATTACTACCACCAGTTCATCAGATCATATGGAGCACTATATAACTCACTATGAACAATGAACAGATTATCCTTCAACTTTTCTCACTGCAAACTGAGAAATAAAACCTTAAAAACAATATGATAGGGTAGAATGAGATTGGGATTACAGGTACAAACACAAGCAGGTATAAATTTTACAACCCATGAGTTTTCCAGCACAGCATCATTCTACAGACAAACTCTGCTCTCTTTGTTATCTGCATCCCAAGACAATAGCTCATTGTAGGAATGGATCAGGAGTTGGTTGGATAACAGAGCTCAGCGAGTGGTGGTTAATGGTGCTGTGTCCGGTTGGAGGCCGGTCACTAGTGGGGTGCCTCAAGGTTCAGTGTTGGGACCTGTCCTGTTCAATATCTTTATTGATGATCTGGACGAAGGAATGGAATCTATTAGCAAGNCCTGGGGGCCTTCAAATCTCTCAGCCTCCCGACGCAGGTTCTGAGCTGGCACGCTACATCTTACTACTGAACTTTTTTTTCTTCTCTCCCAAGTATGTTATTTGCAGAGACGCCTTTATCTCTAACTTTGAAGGCCATGGCAGCACGGAGAGCTCAGGCAAGAACGGAGCTGTTAACCCCCTCGCTACCAGAGCAGCAGAAAACCCCCTAGACCATAACAACTGGATGGATGGGCTGTAAGCAATGGCATGGGGTTCAATCAGCCGGCACCACGCCTCAGCAAAGCAGAGACACTGTGCATGTGTCGGCTGACAGACCTCACAAATCCCTGAAACTGAATTGCAAGAAATTTTCCTCACAAATGCACGGGGTCATAATGGAGAGGTCGCAATGCAGCAGGGACATACTGTACACAAATTGCAGCAGAGTATTAACTTATTTTCTCCATATGGGAGCCCAGTTCTTCCCAAATCACAGACTCCCTTTGCTTTAACTGGTTCCTCTGCCTCTATTCCACCCCATGGCTCAGTCACTGAAGTACAGGCAGTGAGACTCACTCCGACCAAATCTAGGGCTCAGTGCTTACAGCACAGGGCCCTCAGTGTGAGGAACTCGCATACCAAACATGAGACCTAAATTACAGTTTTCAGTTTCTCTATTAACGTACACCCATACAACTACAAACTACAACAGAGTTAGCCTGTCCTTCAGGCACCATGACACCTAAGGCAGGCAATCTGAGTCTGGCCATCAGAGCTGTAATGAAAGCCCGTGTACACATATTTTGCTATTTTTAATATCTATTTTGCAAGTATTTTTAATAGGAGGAAGTGTGTGAGGGAGAAATGCATAATAGTTCATTGTAATTAACACTATACTCTTTATTATGGTTTACCATTAGTTTCCTTACTAAAATAGTTTTAGTATTCAATTTTTAGTAAAAATTTACAGAATATCTAGGATGCTGACAGCAAATGTTAAATTACACAATACAGAACACGGACTTGGTCTTTGCAAAGCTGTTACAGCTGTTATCACAGAATCACAGAAAATTATGAGTTGGAAGGGACCCACAAGGATCATCTAGTCCAACTCACCATCTAATACCCGTACAGAGACCGAGAGCACATCCCAGAGCATAATACCAACCTAGATGCCTCACAGTCTAGCAGGCCACTCCGAGCCGGAAGGGACCCAGGGTCATCCAGCCCTACACCCCCCAGCTAGACCATGTCATTAAGCTCCTCATGAACACTGAATCACGGGACAGCAGCTACATGTTACACTACACTTCTGTTACTTAGATAAGGAAATACGTGTAGTTCTGGAGATGCTTACCAAATGGTGTATCAGTTATTTTGAAAATAGAGTAGGACTAAAAGTCATAAAAAGCCTTGAAAATTACTGCTCTGTTATCAATTTTTGAAGTTAGCACCTTAGTGATACAGATACTGAGCATCCTGCTGAAACTAGAAGTATAGGATAAAAAGACTGCTGAGCCAGGTAAGCAAGGGCAAAATCAGAATTTAGTAAAAGTGTAACTCTTCAGTACCTCTTCAGAAGGACTCCAAAAATACCTTCAGGATTTCTTCTCATGTGAAGGCAACTTTCTGAAAGCTGAGCTCTCCAGGAGCTATGGAACTTCTTAAGTAAGAATGAGAGATTGGGTTTTTCAAGTAGAGGGGAAAGCTAATAATTCTTCACAAGAGGAGATAAGAAACAGCATATTTTTTTACTTAGTCACTCCACCATTAAAGAAAAAAGAAGAGCTTTAAGGAAAGCATACAGATGACAAATGAGGGTTAAACTTTAAACAAGCCTAAAAAGAGAAAAACATACAGAAGTTGAAAAGGAGCAATAGAAAGAGAAGATAAAAAAATAACCCAAAATATTAAAGTATTTCTGATGCCTTCTGAGTAGCATATCAGAAAATTACACATCGAGCTATTGTAATTCTGGTTATTACAATAATAACCCCTCATTTGCAAGGAATGGGTCATGCCAGGGCTCTCGCAGAACGCCAAATTCACAAACACGTGCAGGTAATTAATATGCATACAGGCCACACCCATTGCTCCACCCCCCGCCACTCCAGAGCACTACGGACACATTTCCTCTCCTCCCCGTGGGCTCTCTCAGCACAGGGGAGCAAAGGGAACTATTTCTGAGCCCTCTCTGACTCGGGAGATGCCCCCGAGAATCCCTGAGCTTCTCTTCGGCAATGCAGCTGTTGCCGGGCTGCTGCCACTGTGCGTGCTTACAGCCCAAACTCAGTGCCGCTGCTCCCCTCCCAGCCCTCCCTCCGGCCCCAGTGCTGGCCCCGCACAGCGTGCCAGCCTGTAGCTGCGGCAGCAGAGTGAGCATTAACCCCTGCTGCCCCGTCCCAGCCCACAGTGCTTGCCCCGCCA
>WEKX01003757.1:3112-25706 GCA_013390025.1 Pitta sordida | reverse complement strand
CAGCCCCACCTTCCTGGGGCACTTCCCTTCCCCGCCTGTAGCCATGGAAACAGCAACACGTGCCTGGGGGTAGGGGAGGTCAGTCCATGGCTGCACTTAGAGTAACAAGGGACAGCATGACTTGTGGCCCTCCCCCACAGGGAGCGCCAGCACCGCCCCTCGGTGGAGCAGAGGCACTGTGCATGCGTTAGCCATGGAACCTCACAAGTGGCTGAAGCAAAATTGTGAGAAATTTTCCTCGCAAATCCGTGGGGTCATAATGGAGGTGTCGCAATGCAGCAGGGATATACTGTATTACGTATATCTTAGGGGACACTTCAAAAATATTGCAATACAAGTAAATATTATACACTTATAGAAAATGCATTTTAGAGGATGGGAAAATACCACCCCTTTAGGAACCTTTTACTAATTACATACCATTATATTCCACTAAAAATTAGAATTATTACCATGTTTCTCTTACTCAAAATGCATTAAGCTTTTTACCTGATAATATTCATATATATTTTTTCTGCATATCTTTTCACCAAACTGACCACTCACTAATTACTAAAATAACTCTTTGATACTGCGTTAGAAAGATTAATACTGTCAGGAAAGTATGAGTTTCTGAAATGTTGCCAAAACAAGGAATATTGATCTTCTTAAAACATTGTAGTTAGTATATAAATCACACAAAAATGATTGACATTAATGCATGCCTTTTGTGCAAATGCACTTTATCGTGTACCTTTTTGACAGTAATAGCAATTTATTATACTGCATGGCACCTTAACAGACTCTACAGACAATTTTTTCAATTTGAAAGTTTCCATTTAAAAAAAAAAAAAGTTGTTAAGCAAAAAGAAAATTAACCATCTTCATTCAGTTTGATTTAATACCTTGTCAGTTTGGTGCATTTTTTACGATCCTTTGTATAAATAAGAAGTTGAAAAGAGCTATTCTAATGGTAATTTGGATCAACCTTACAAACATATGATTCCAGGTTTCTAAAAGAGGCCCACTTAAGGGGGCTTTAAAACTGAACAAAAAGAGCCCTAGGGCTCTACAACTCACATTTAACCTACTTACATGAAAAAGGAACTGCTTTGGTTAAGAATAAACTTCCACAAGCTCAGGTTCAAACCAAACATGCCAGCATATTAGTGAGGAAATGAAACAGCAAATAGTAACTCCTTTCATACTTGTAAAAGAACGCTGTATTTATTTAAACACATTGGCAGAAATTCTTATTTTAATTAAATTGCATTTACTGCAATAACATTTTCATAATTAAGAAAAAATAACCAATTCCTTTTAAAGACCTATGAAAATCAGAGCAATCTAAAATAGATGGAGAAAACATGTAATTGTGAGAATAAATCTGTCTGACAAACTTGGAACATGAGTCAGGAAAAAAATGACACTGTATTTTTTATGCTGCAAACTCTATGTAATGCAGTAGTAATACAAAGAAACGAATTTCTGCCTGCTCAGAAATCATTGTAAACTGTACACAATTTGTAACTGTAGCTGTGTTGGATGCACCTTTTTTCCTTGAAAACAAAACTACTTGCTGCCATCATACAAGCTTTTTCTTTAAGTTCACCTATCAATAAAAGTGCTCTACTACTCTTAGAAATGAAGATTTCATTTACTTCATTCTGCTTTTCAAAGTGATAAAGAGAAAGAAAAGAAAGACACTCTCTTGGAAGACTCCTACCACTGGCCATTATATCGTAGAAATTAAAGTGTCCTTCATAAAGGTTTTCATTTAGGTCTTTGTGGAGCAATGAGGCTGGAGACAAAGGAATGGTTTCACACACAAGGGTGAGGACATACATTAAAAATAATAGAAACAGCTAAAAACTTTTGAGAACAAAAAGCTAATTATTCCTCCATGAAATGGTCATGATCATTCAATCCATGTGCTGGCAAGCTACCTTAGTTTAAAATCTATGCCTACATTCCTGAGGTCCTCATCATGGGGATAAAATGTATCAGATCAGTTTTAGACATGTGTCACTGATTACTTTTAATACTTATTAAGAACACTTTTGGTATGGAAAAAATGACAGAGTCTACAGTAACACTTTCTATTGTACATGTTCACCATCCAACTGCTTTATCATTTCAATCTCATCCTTCACCAGGTCATTTAAATATACATTTATTTGGAAACAATAGCGCAGCTGCTGCTTGTTTGCACTGTTTCTAGAGTTACTCAGCAATTTAACTAGTTCACTGCTTGCAGAAAGGAAGCAGAGGCATAGCAAAACTTCAGGAAACACAGACACAGAAACAAATGTCCTCAGTTTCAGCTGTCAAGGCCTACCCCATTTGCTCAACATTACTCCTGCAGATCAGGCACACTGGAAAGTCCTTGTTCTGATGACTGGAAATTTACTCACCAGTGGTTGATAATCTTTTGCCCTTACACCAACATTGTCCTTTCTGTCCAATTGTTCTTTTCCCTCTCTAGAGTTTTTCTCTTTCACATAGTTATAAGAGAAATAATCTCCTCTCTCATCCTTCTTTTTTAGCAGTCTAAACAAACTGAAATGTTTCCTACATGGAAATGACATGAGTCCAAGTGTCAGGCTCAGTCTAGACGTGGTAACACCTCAGCGACCTTCTGTGCGAGGTACCTACACTGCCTTGTTCAGGAATAACATGACATGTCCTCATCCATCAGGGTCTGGATGAAAGCACTCTTGTTAGAGACAGCAATCTGACAGCAATCTTGTTAGAGACAGCAAACATATAAATAGACAGTTTGTTCCTTTAACAATAGGTGGTTCCTAGTGTCTTCTCTCCAGGGACCAGTGAGAGGACCCAAGGGAATGGCCTGAACTTGTACTGAGGAGGTTTAGGTCAGTCATTACAAGGTTCTTCACCCAGAGGGTGGCAGGGCATTGGAACAGGCTCCCTAGGAAACTGATCACAGCACCAAGCCTGACAGAGTTCAAGAGGTTTCTATACAACACTCTCAGGCACATAGTGTGTCTCTTAGTGATGGGCCTGTGCAGGACAAGGTGTTGGACTTCAGTGATCCTTATGGGTACCTTCCAATTCAGCATATTCTATTATTTCTCACTTGGGTCCAGAGTCTCTCAGAAGTTAAATATTATTTTTTAGCTGCTGCTTTAGAAATAAAGTTCAATGTCTGCATCTTTAACCGCAAAAATTGCCCAGTTTCTCTCACATTTAATTAATCAATTCACAGGTCTTTATCCTGAGATGCCTTCTAAAGATACTCCAGAAGGCTTTCTTCCTCCTATCAATACGGGAAATGAGAATTCCTGTCCATACCTACTTCTCTTATTCAAATACATCCTTACTTGTAGCAACGTCATATTTTTCTTCATTTAGGTAAAACAGCCAAGCAATTATAACAGCTCAATATACTGCTTTGCTTTATGCTTCTCTGGATTTTCCTTGCTGATCCTGGCTGTTCTCTAACCATAGTTTGATTTCATTGCTTATCAAACTTCCCATTTCCAAATTGGAAAACTTAAATTCAGGAATAAGATTTGAAAATAAGTGTACAGAGATGTATATTTGGTGTATGCATTTGTGTACACTTAAAGGTAGGTGTACGTTTCTTTGCAGTTTAATCTTATTCTGCAGCAAAATTTCATTGGTTTGCTGGGCTTTTCAAAGTATTTTTCAAAAAATAAATGCCTTCTTTTTCTGACCTCTCAATTAAGTCTGAGTGGATCCATGATCATTCAGTCAGTACTGCTGCTCTACTGAAATGCTGTCTTCTCTGAGGCTTTTTTCACAGGGATCTGTGGCAGATAACATCAATACCTGTCCCAAAAAGTACCCTAGACAGTGGATTGCTTTTAGTCCCTCTTGTGCCCAGTGCATTAATTCTTTTCAAGAAGGAACATCCAACTTCACGTCACCTTTCTCAGATGCTGGTGCAGACCATCTAGCAGTCTGCACCTTATCCTATTTTCTGCAATTTCTAGCTGTTTCTGGCTCCTAGTCCCTCTGTTATCTCTGTCTTGCTTTCTGGAGATAGTATATCAAAAAATTGCTGCAGAGCAGCTATCTTTTGACTGTGCATTTCTCTTCTTTATTTCCAGTACACCAAGTCCCTATCTTAGTTTTATTTCTTCCCCATTATGAGATTTCTTCCTCTGCTTTGCCAGTGGGTCATTCTTTGTAGCCAGAAAATCTGGTCCCTCCAGATACCTTTGCCCACTAGATGTATGCAGACCTGGAGATGATCACACAACTTAACTAGCTCCCTTTTTTTTAATCACACCTTCACACCCCCACCTGAACAGCCAGGCCACTTAGGCACACACTTCAATTTATCAGCTCTTTCCTTTCATAGGTTTCACAAATAGAAGTCTTCGCCCCTTGGGTCGTTCCTTTTCAAAATGCTATGTTTAATCTAGTCACTACTAAACCAAACAGTTCCTGAATATTCAGATCTCCAGACAGAGAAATGTTTTAATTAGTCAATACATCCATCTGATATTTGTCTGCTGTGTTTCAGACGTTGAAATGTATAAACTAAAAAGAAAATCCAAATTACAAAAAATCACATAGAAAATGAAATATGATTACATAAGGTCTCTTAATGCCTGAATGAGCATACTTCAGATTCTCTGAACAGTAAGTTGCCTGCCATTTCTATCCAGAAAAATAATGTGCTCAGTGGCTTCATTTATTTATCTGAATTATTGTTATATTAAAGTAAATAATACAATGTCCAATGTTTATTTAATGTAGAAAACAAAAATATTCCTATCTTAAAAAATCTTCTTTTTCCCCAACAGGTATGAACTTAGCATACTAAAATTAAGATTTCAGTTACTTAATTTACCATGTGTTTAAGGAAAAAGAAACAAATATAATGGTTCACAATATACTGTATGGGAAAGAAAAACAGCACAGGGAAAATCATTAAGGCAACTTCACATAAAGCCTTTTCCCATCTTTTTTAAAATAATTTTCTTCTGAACAGCCTGTGTCTGGTATCAGATCCTGGCTGATTCACTCAAGCAGTATTTTGTTGTCATCTCTGGCAGTCTGCAATTCAACCCCTACTGCTTGGCAAGATGGAGGCTCTCACATTTTCACAATTTAGAAGCCTGCACTTTGCAGCCAATTACTCAGATGTAACATAGGCTCAGCGTGTTTTTTTACAGAAAGCACAATAAAAGATAAACAGCCTTATGTCCTAAGAATGGCTAGTCTCAACTGCTCTTGGGCACTTGGAAACCAAGACTCATGGGGCACAAGGCACTCCCCGTTCCATGGCAATGTGCTTGGCAGTAGGATGAGGAGGGAAGGATGACCCCAAGGGTCCTGGCCACAGCCGTGTCTCCAAAGCTCCCTGGATGTGATTTGTCTCAGGCACCCCGCAAAAGGAAGAGCCAGAATCACAGCTGATCCCAGCTTGGCCCACCTAAGACCTTTATGCTACTGCAACCACAATAACATAAATAAGGTCAGGACAGACAGCAGCTCTCAAGTACTACATATTATATTCCTTTTTCCAATTCAGAAAAAATGCTGTGAATATTTCATGGCATATTTAGGACATTATTAATTTTTCATTTTCTATCAAGGAATGAATGAATAAAACCATTAATTTACAGACAGCGACTGATGTGCTCCTTTTACATATTGCATTTTGAGCCTAGATATCATGGTGACAGTACACCTGCAATATGAAAGGGATGAGAGGGAAGAATTAATGGAAAAATTGTATTTATTAACATTCTGACATTTTATTACATTCACAAATTCTGTTAATTGTACCAAGAAAGCAGACACAAGATTACATGCATTCTGATATGCATAACCCTTAGACTTCAACTAGCTTTCTATAGCAACAAGAAACACATACAATAAAATAACCAACTATGGACATAAATAAGAAAGTATGGTTCAAGACGATGATGATGACTGAGCCCATCAGGAAGAAGAAACACTCAAGAAGAAACTCCCAGATCTGACCATCTGGGGCACACTCAGCTGCAAACAGCAGAAGGTCAATTTTGGCTGTATACATGATACAAAAGAAGGAGCGCTCCAGTCTGTATCCTAGTGCAAGCTTTTGAATGTGTCCTGACTTCAAGATGGAAAGACAGCTGAGTGTGACCAAGTTCCAGCTCAAGCAAATGATCCTGTAGGGAAATCTACTGAAAATTGAGGAGTGGATCCTCCAGCAGGTCACTAGAGTATAAACCAGGTCTTTGGACACTCCTTAGATATGCTCACCTGTTTAATGTGTGCAGGCTCAAAACACCTTGTAGCGATTTTGCAATTGGCTCTCCAGCTTACATGCTAATGACCCCTCTCCCAGACATCAGGCAAAGTAAAAACATGAACAAAAATAGAAAGAGTCAGTAAAAGTTTTGTACTCAGGCACTGGTGGCCAGTAAAAGGCAACTGGATGTGTACAGTTTTAGTCAAAATGCAACACATTTGTGAAAATTTCAAAATGTACAAAAAGATGACTTTTGGAACAAAGTCTACAAAACATACACTGAATTCATTATCTAGTGCAAAAGAGGGACAAAATTATTCATAAACCTCCTTCAGATTGGAATAAATGTGGACAATAACTTTTGCACAAAAAAGCTTGAATGATATTCCAAATAAGGATGGAGTATCTCTCTACAAAACTCTGTATCGCTTCCTTAGTCTATTCTAGCCACAACAGTACAACATGAAACTAAAAAAATGAGTGGTCTGTCCTCCTGAACACTGGTTATTTCAGGAAAAAGAGATGATCAGGAAAAGGATATGCTCTGATCTACTTGGTGCTGAAAGAACAAAAGTTAAAAAATATAGACTTTCTCCTACACTATTCAAAGTGACTATGCCTACAATATAGGGCTCATACTTAATCCATGAGGCTGTGCAGCATAATCTATCCAATACCTTGGGCTATCAAGTCTGTCCAGCTGGTCATTAATCCCCAGGAAATAATCTGCACCTCAATTGTTACTGCTTAATTAAATGCAGCGATCCATCTGACATATAGAATAAGGATGGAAAGAAACCCTAATAGAAGGTGACTCCTGCAGAATTGGAACTCGCTACCTTTCCCTTGTAGACATAATGTAATACAATGTTTAGTTACAGTTTATGTGTGCTTCAATATATTAAATTAATATGCGAAAGCTTCTTATTGAATGCAGTGTAAATGTATGTCAGTACACAAACTTAACCAAGAAAACATAAAAATGGTCAAATAATTTGTTGATCCTCTTCTGTATTTATTTCTCCTCTGTAAATTCCTGAAGACAGGATCTGGTTTGCTCATTTGGACCTGCCCTATGCCTACTCTTGGCAGAATGCCATGCTGGTAGTCCGTTAGAACTAGCAGCACAATTTGGCAAGGTAGCTCAGAGTAGGTTTTCACTCAACAGTGGAAGAAAAAAACATCTCTTGAGCTCAGAAAAATATGAGCACATGTATACACTTCATGGAGATGAAGAATTATGTGGCCTCTGTACTGCCTCTTTAATATACAGAAGATAACTTATCTGCACATTAGATTTTTCTCTAAAAATAGAAGAAATTATTCATGTGTTTCCAGAATTATCAGAACTATGCAAATTACAAAACTCAGTATATCAAAGCTGATTCTGTAATGACTGTAGATCTCCTGCTAACTTCACTCATATCACCACCATAACTCTCAACTCAGTATTCCATTATTCACTCAGCTTAGAACATAACCTTTTGATTGTCAAGCAGCAGCAGAGAAAAGCAAACATTTCAAATTGTAAAACATGACTGAGATAAATGAAAAGCAGTGGGCTCAACTACACAATGAACACAAGCTAAATGGTACAAAAGCAGAGCGAGATCCACTGCAAGATCCCGGTACCTGAAGATAGAGCTGATATGGCATCAAGTTCAGAACTGAATGTGGAAGTCCTTCCTCAAGCCATGTATCAGATAGCTGTCAGATAGGAGAGAAAAAGGTTCACATTTTCTACTCAGACCCGATGGGGGCCCTGTTAGGTACGAAAAGACAAATCCATCTGCCAACTCACACACGCATCAGCCTTGTTTTTTGTGAGACTATTCACAAGGACAAGGTCTACAGCAGTGTCAGTAATAGGTTTTAGGATATGTAAAATTACCTACTTTGAGGAATTCAAAATCTTACACTACTGTAATCTGTACTACAGGCAAGATCAACTCTTACTGCTTCCTTGCATTCCAGAGTACAATTCCGTCTTTGATACACACATCTTATTTCTCTGACCTTCTTCCATTTCTAGAACTACTTCCAGTTCTTTCAAATGCTGTGAAGTATAAGCAATATTTCATAACTGTCCAAAAGTTGGGAGTTGGACTACATGATTCATGTGGGTCCCTTCCAACTCAGAATATCCTGTGATCCTGCGAAAAAGTTTCTTCAGAGAGATCTTACCTGACAGACCTATTTATTTTTTCCATGCACCTCCTTTATAGTATTTATTCCAAATATTGTTTCAGATTATATTGTTTACACTGTCATTAATAAAGGATGAAGCACTGTAATGATTTCATTTTCTTGTGTTATTCTCTCTCAAATAGTCACTAGAAAATTTAAAACTCATTTTTTCAGAAATTAAGTATTACTACAGTTTACAAAAATACTCAAAGTGAAGTACTCATATTAATGAGACCTGTTACATAGAATTCACCTCAACTGACAGTTTCACAGTGGAAAGAATCAGTAGGATCAATTATTTTCCTAGAGAAAGGGGAGGGAGGTGGAAGTCTACAGTAGTTTTCAGACTCCTATTTTAAAATGTTGAAAAGTTATACATGGTTTAAACAGTTGGCCTTCCTGGCCATCAGGGCAGGGCTGACTCATATTCAACTTGCCATTGACCAGGACCCTCAGGTGTCTTTCCATGACACTGCTCTCCACCATCTCATTACCCAATCTGTATGTACATCCAGGGTTGCTTCATCCCATGTAAAGGATCCAGCACTTTCCCTTGCTGAACCTCATATGGTTGGTGATTGCCCAGTCCTCTAATAGGTCAAGGCCTCCCTGCAGAGCATTTCTGCCTTTAAGGGAGTCAACAGCTCCTCACAATTCTGTATCATCTGCAAACTTACTTGGTATCCCTTCCAGTTATGCTTCCAAGTCGTTTATGAAGGGGGCCAAGTTGAGGTGGTTTAAGCACAGCATTACCCGATGAGGAGGCAATCTGTCCCACCCTGCACTGGTGTGGCCTCACCTTAATGTGCAGTTTCAGGTGTCACAGTATAAGAAGGATGTAAAGCTATTAGAAAGTGTCCAAAGCAAGGGCAACAAGGAAGACAAACAGCCTTGAGGGTGAGGTGTATGAGGAGTGGTCAACGTCACTTGGTCTGTTCAGTAGGGAGGAGCCTAAGGGAAGACCTCATTGCAGTTACAACTTACGAGGTGAAGGGGCAGGCACTGATCTCTTCTCTGTGGTGATCAGTGAGAGGACACAAGGGAATGGCATGAAGCTGAGTCAGGGGAGGTTTAGGTAAGATAGAAGAATAGGTTCTTCACCAATAGGGTGGCTAGGCACTGGAACAGGCTCTCTTGGGAAGTAGTCACAGAACCAAGCCTCACAGAGTTCAAGAAGCATTTAGACAGTGTTTTGAGGCACATATTGTGATTCTTGGGGTGTCCTGTGCAGGGCCAGGAATTGGATTTCCATAATCCCTGTGGACGTCTTCCAACATTCATACACTGAGGTACAGCTACCATCATATAAGTGGCTCCTAGGGATGCTTTTTTCCCCCCTTCATGGGTCCAAAAATCTACGTCAGTAGATGAAAAACAAATCTAGCGGAACTTAATATTGCTACTTATTGTAACAAAACTCTGTGAAATAGTGACTAGTTGAAGGCTATATTTAAAGTGGGAAATTCACAAATCACATAAAGTGTGGGTGAGCAGAGGTGCAATGGTCCAATCTTGTGCAAAAAGTCAGACATGCCAGTTTCATCTCTCTTGCATGCTACATTAAGTTTATCTGTGAATAATTTAATTAGAACATAATTTTTCAGGTTATAAATAAATTACATTGTGTTCTTATAACCCCGAACTTTCTATCCAAACATCATTCACTACCAAATGAACTTCTGGAGTTACTGCCCATCTCCTCAAATGCATTTTTAAACTGTATGACAATCTGCAGGCCTGAATTCTTTCAAACTCAGTCACCAACTCAAGCTCCTAATATTTAAATAGTCACTTTGGAGATGCAACCTCTCTTCCTTGATTTCAGAGTACAAGATGCAGTTCAATGACTGAAGACATGAAGCAAGGCACGAATCATGAAGCAACAGGTACACAATCTTCCGTGATGTCCACATAATGTTGGCTCATCAGTCTCCCTGTTAGTCTAGAGGATGACGTGTCCATTTCACAGAATCACAGAATCACAGAATATTATGAGTTGGAAGGGACCCACAAGGATCATCTAGTCCAACTCACCATCTAACACCCGTACATTTTTCACATAGCAAAATAAAAGAGAAAAAGGATAAGGATGCTTTTTGTCCTTTAAAGGATAATGTAGTAACAATCAGAAAAACCTGAAGTTTTGCTACAAAACAGCTGCACAACCTAAAGCTACACTTGCTGATGTTCTATATGTTTCAAGCTAGCAGAGTCCTTTTATCATTTCACAATTGTGACTTAATGCTCAACCAGTTCAGCAAAAATAAATAAATGAGATTGTTACCATGCTTGTTTGCAAACCCAAACCAGTAACAGCGTTTGCTGAGGTGAAATAAATCTGTATTACTGAAGAACTGTAAAGCACAACATATTAAAGATGCAATCAATTCACCTCTCACAGCAGCCTGTAGCAGTAATTCAAGTGATTTCAATGAGAGCTGTGTCAGTCTCTAAGAAACCTTAGCGCATGCTCTCTGCTAACCCTCCTCCCCACCCAAATGAAAAACACTGAACTCTGCTCTTGTCTTCTGGTTCAACATCATGTCTTTCCCCGCCCTCCTTCTGCTGTAATAAATATTCTCTCTCTATCCTTGTTACTGACAATAATGTAGGTGAACTCTGCACCACATACATCTGTCATTATTAATGACCACAGTGAAGAGAAACGATAGCTCACTCTTAAGAACCAAAAGGGCAAAATGCTTCAGAATTTTCCATTCACATTTTCTTTGAGTTTAAGCTTACTTGCTTGGTGACTTTCCAAAGTCATGACCATGACTCGAACAAGAAAAATCTCTCAGTGTTTAACCTTTGCATAGAAAATTATTTGTTTAAACAGAGGGCACTTGTTATTTGGAAAGTCTCATTTGCTTGTAGTAATGTATTTTACAGAATTTACAGTATTTTACAGTATTTTACAGAATACAATAAACACAAGATATCTTCGTCCACATGGAAAATAGTGTTGTTCCCAGCAACACTACTTTTTCCTCAGAAAGAAGGCTTAAACTGGGATTGTTTTCTTTGACATTCATTCCCCTACCAACATTGCTAAACTACAAAGTACAACAAGACAGCACCTGAACTAATTGTGAAAAGCGCTGCCAGAATGGCTGTGACTGTATGACTTGTACCTTACCCTGAACTCTCTCAGAAAGGCTGCCCTGATAATAGCACTTTACTAGGACTGAATGTAAAGACTAGTTCTTTATAGGCAGCTGATGAAATCTTGATTTTTTTTTTTCTCTTGATACAGGAAACAAATTTTGAGAAGCTACAGCAGTTTCACTGCACTGCTGCATAAGCCTTTGTCCCTAACACAACAATGTGCTCAGCACATCGGGTGCTTTTCATGTGCCAGAACAGATAGTATAAAGGTGCTGCATGAGAGGGATAAAACATTTGTTTCTAGTAAATTAAGTGTTTGGAAACACTACATCTCACAGAAAGCAGAGGTTGTTTTACAATGCAAACTATCTATATGTCATGGTTTGGGTTTTTTTCCCTCTGGCAGCAAGGGGGTTAATAGCTTCTGCCTGGGCCCCATCACTGCCATGGGGATCAAGGTCAGGAGCAGAAAGGAGATAGAGACACCTCTGTGAACAATATATTTGAGAAAGCAAAAAAAAAGTTAGTAGCAAGATGTAGATTGTAGGGCCTGTGTAGAGAAGCTGAAAGCTATGAAGGCACAGCTAGGCCGGCCAGAGAAGGGGGAGGAAGGATTCCAGGCGTCCCACTGCTGCTTGTGGAATGGACCAATGTGCAAACCTATGGAATAGAGAGAGAGAAACCAGCGATGCAGAATCCACCTGAGGCCATGACTGAAGATGGAGAATCATGCTGCAAAACTGCAGATGTTTTAGGAGCCCAGAAACACTTCGCCGCCGGAGCTGAGCTCAGCAGAGATCCTTTGGACAAACGTTTTGTGACAGAATTGCATAGTGGTAAGATCTGAACTATGTACTTTGGGATGGGCTCATTATGACACAGCAAAAAGCCAGTACTTAAAAAACTGCATCCTGTGTTATGACTCTTGGACAACAGAGAATGGAAGAGCTGTCATCCTTGGGTCAAGATCTCACTTGGGAAAGGGTCATGAGAGACTTTTCCTCTCATGAGAGAGAGAGAGAGAGCACTTTATGGAAGGGCAGAGAGATGGTTCCTACCCTAAATCTGGTCAGAAATACCAACTTGCCTGGCTTATCCCCTACTCCTGTTCCCCCTTTGTCTCCTGGCCGAAAAAGGGAATATGAGATCTGTTGTAAGAGAAGGAGGAGTGGGGGGAAAAGCTTGCCATTAAAATGATGCTTCTCACATTAACCTCTGATCTTGTTAGTTAATAAATAAATCCTTTATATTCCTCACTTGTAGCTTGCCTTCTTTTGCCTGTGATAAGTTTTTTTCCAGTTTTGCCTCCAGGAGAGGTTGTGGGTGAATCTCTGGCATCCAGCCAGGGTCAAACCATGACACTGTATTAATGGGTTTTTTTGCTCAACATATACAGGCCCATGAGTCCCCTCTTTTCTCTAACATGTACACTGTAAATAGTTTCAAATATTTTCCTATCAGCTGTTCTAACAGCAAGTGAGACTGTGTAATAACCATTTCTTAGTTATGTTAGGTGTGCCTGAATGGGCAAACATACTTAAGAGCAAATGTAGTGTTTGTAATGGAGAACATGCACCAAAAAAAAAAGTAAATGCTAGTCATTATGAGGTGACAAAAATGTTACCTTCTGCTTCTCTAGGCCTATATTAATTCACAAACACATTATTTTTTCTGCAATGAATTAAAACTTTATGTTTACATTCCATGTAAGCTATATACCATACATATCTGTCACTTGTCTTTAGCATTTATGTTGATAAAACTTGTCATGAAGATTATTTTGACTTACTGGAAATGGGCTTTTTCAGAACATAAATTTTAAGGCTTAAGCAGACGCGTGTTAAAACCACTAATATGTTCTGCTAAGTCTCTCTTGTCTTCACTCAGCCTCCTTACAAGGTTTTAAGCAGTTTTATTGACATTCAAAATTCTGAAAATGTCAGCTCTTGGCAAGTGTCACATTCTAGAAGTGTTATTAGTAGTTCTCTTAGGAAGTGTAAAAGAGTATTTTGTAAGAACAATTTTGTCTTTCAACAAACCTTTTGTAAATGATGTGATAACCACAAGTTCTGCACAGGAAAGAAAATAAACTGCAGATTCCTCAATTCATATTTAAGAAACAATTTTTTAGCAAAGTTACATTATTTGGTGACTCAACCTGCACTCTAGTTGATACGCTTCCCAAAGTATTGCTAGGAGGAGAAACACTTTTCTCACAGAAGGAAACTTTTCTCACAGTATGCTGCTCATTTCTCCCACTGCTCTCATCTCTCATTTACTAGGTATGTTTTTGAAGGGTCTGACTCCAGAGCTTCTCTAATAACAGACCCTCCAGTCATTTTATGTTCGCTTGCAGCTAAACGGCTCTCCTGAGCGTTTTACTCCCGTAATCCACCTCTAAGGACACTGATCCTTCTAGCATGAATGAACACAGAAATGCCCTGGACTCCACCTTGTCTTCACTTGCAAACACCATCACTACTGCTGGAAGGAAGGTTGTGATGGACATTACTGTACATAAAGGGTAACTGGTTTTCTTACCCTATGAGCAATATATTAAAGCCATCCCAGGCAGAGGGTGAAGAGATTTGTACCACACACCTCAAAGAGCTAAACTGCAAGTGTGGGTGCCCGGGTAAGAAATTACAGTCAGGCCTCCTATACCACGGTACCGTGAGTCTTGACCCCTCCCCACGCAGCCTGCCATCAGCGTTGAGTGGCAGCTCATTAATATGTAAATTTGGCCCTGGTTGCTTCCCCCACACCCCCAGCTCCAGAGTGGCTGCGGGGCATTCCCGGTAGTTCCTCACGCAGTTGGAGGAGTTAAGCTAGTCTCCTCTGCCTCATGAGGCAGCTGCAGCGGGCAGAGGAGGCACTGCAGGGCACAGGCAACCACGGCACTGGTACGGCTAGCACTGGCACAGGCAGCATCAGCACAGGTAGCAGCGGGTATTTGCGTATTCATGTCTGCCTAATTTGAATATTCATGAATGTCAGGTCGTACACGCGCTGTCCCGAAACAGGCCTCCTGAATTGCTGAAAAGATGACACAGCGAAGATGTGAAGCTGCTATCTGGGGGATGTGAAGTGGAAGAGGGATGACTGTATAATGGTACATTGCTGTTCCAGTCCTCCACGGACAAGGCAGATGAGATCCATCTTAGAACAACCAAAGACTCTCCCAAGTCAGGAGAAGCCCTTAGACTCATGCTGGTCACCCCATTTTACTTACTGGTAAGTAACTTACAGCTCAAAATGCCTCAATATATCATGGGGTTTTGGGGGGAATATGTGAGAGGAGGAAGCAAGAAGCACGGCTCTCACTTTGCACAGCAGTACACTTGAATTCCAGTGTGTTGATTCAAAGGTTGAAAGAGTCTTATGTAATTTTCAAGTCACACAAAATGCAAGGAACTATCAGTAAATATAGTATCAGTGTATTCAATATCAGTAAGTAAGGAGCATAAAAATCATTCATTCCACAAAACTGTTCTGAAAGAAATTAGAGTGCATCATTTTATCCTTAAAACTGAGAAAACACTGTGGTTTTAAATACTCAATATTATCATCCAAGTAAATTGGCCCAGGTCAAATGAGCAAATCTAAAAAATGAGATCACTAAATTTTCTCAGCTTGATAGCTTAGTAATAAATAATGTGCTTCTATTCAATCTGTACATTAAGTCTTTTATGTGGCCTTAAGGCACTGTCTTATGGCTGTGCCCATTACAGGGTAGCCATAGAAACTGACACATTTATTTCTTGGATTAGTGTGCCATTGAAAATATTAATATAATGCAGTAAATGGGGATTTAATCTAATCTACTGATGCTAGGCTGAAGTTACTAAAAGGCTGCATGCTCTTCCAGTAGAAGAAGGATTATATTTGTGGAGTACAGCTCCAGTAAAGGTGGAGTACAGCTGATGTTTTGGTTAGAAACATCATCTAAACAACCTATCACATTTCACATACTCCACTGATTTTAAAAGGCTCTACAAAACACATAGGTATGTTCAGCAAGCTGGTACTTGTTTCATTTCCTAAGCCTTCTTCCCAAAGCTAAGTTGTCAAATACTGAAAATCATAAAGGAAGAGAAATGAGAGATGCTCAGTATATTGTGTAAGTAGGGCAAGTCAAGCAGTATTTCACTTGGTAAAATGCAAGGCTGTACTTCGTAGACATGCCACTAGCAGCAAAGCCAATACCCATATTACAATCAACATTTTAATGGCATCCTGTTAATACTTTCAAATTTAAAAAAAAAAAAAAAGCAAAAGAACAGTGTGGAAAAGATTTTTTTAAAATCTTAGTTCTTGAGGAGTGAGATCTGTGGTTTTCTGAAGCTGTATGTCTCTAACAGGTCTCCATAAATATTAGGGTTTGCATTTCAGTAGATCACATTTGACTCAAGTTCCTTGTAATAATTCATAGTACTCAAGTTCTGACTACCCTTTACACTGCAGTATACTACATAAATTCAGAAGATATATTCTGACAGATGAAGCATTGTTGAAAAGCTAAGTACAGCACTTTGTCCTTGAAATGTTAACATGTAATGCCATAAAGTATTCAAATAATAATTTACTCAATCTTCCAGGGTAATTAATTAAAACGGTTTAGGTGTTAGAGAAAATCACCTTGAGCTTATAAAATTGGAATGCCTCTCTTTTCTTTTCTGCATGCAAGCTGTTCCTATGGACTTACCACACGCTTTCCCAGTTATGGTTTTTGATTTCAGCAGATAATAAATTGCCAGGATCTAATTTTGCCATGTCAAAACCGATTATGTTTCACAAGAAAAGGTAGAGTGCTCACCTACCAGATGAAGGTGAAACATAAAACCACTTTTATTTATGTGATGTGTCCAAATTCAACTCAACCTGGCACAAGGTACTGGGAGTCTGTAGACTTTAACTGTCATACAAATTTATGCATTCCTGGAAAATGTTAAATATAAACATAAATTTAATCAAGGAATGGAAATTTTTATTATCAAATAAATAAACACAGTTTTTGACAACTAATGTAAATTATTTTAGTGCATTTTTTCAGTTATTTTTCAGAAGGTCAAAGAAAACAAGAAGAAACACTGAACAGAGATATTGCTCATGAAAATATTTCAGGCAAGTCCCAGTCCAATTATTAATGCTGATGTTCCAAAAGGAATTTGTGCTCTTTAGCAATAGCATTGCAGTCACATGTGAGAGTTCCTTTTTCCATTCATTACAATGAGATAAAACAGAAGGCTTACAACAACAGATAAACAAGCACTCTGTATTATTCTGTAGTTTTCTGCAGTTGAGTAGTCTTTGGACAGCATTTTAATGGCTGAAAACCCTCCTGCACATGATGAATAAGGATGCCATTCCCAATTAACATGGACAAAGGATCATAGCCGTATTTGGCAAATGAGGTAGCTGTGGTGTAAGAAAAGCAGGAGTATTCACAGACATTGCCACATACATCACTGTCCGCAAATCAAAACAAGTTAATGACATTTTTTGTACATCTGCCCAACTACATGACTACATGTTAGTCTGGCAAGTACTTATTAGACCTAAATTAAGTAGCACAGTGATTGTAGTTCATATTTTCTAAATATAGTGTTATTAATTTATACAGCACTAAATATGGATGCTACCAGCATATAAATAAATGATGAGTACTGAACCAAACCAGCCAAAATATATAATCTTCATTAAATATGTCTCAGCACTACAAACGTTATTATCCTTAGAGTTTCCATTAATATGTGTACTGTGAGGGAGGAAGCGTCAAATGTGTTATCCATTCTCCATAACAAGTGCACCAACAACACCCTCAGCAAGAGCTCCCAACAGCTCCCCACTCAGTCGCCTCCACGCCATGCACTGGTACACACAATGTAATGAACCAGTGCTCATTGAAGAGACTTGTCTCAGACAAATAGATCCCAATTGAAAAAAACACCCCAAGTGAGACCAGCTACCACAAAACCCACATACCATCTGAAATATGTTGGATATATTATATGTTAAAATTCTATCCTTTGGCAAATTGAACAAGATCTCCCACACCACCAAAGTCCAACAAGAAGTCTGAAACTCATCAGTGAACACTGAGGCAAAGAAATCACAGCTCAACCCACATTCAGTAAACAATGGGTTGTTGAACCCTTACTATGTGGAACCTCAGTCAAGGAAGATCAATAGCACACACTAGCAATCCTTGCTAGCTGTTCAACATTAAAATGCGTTTCCCTACTGAGAGATGTTTTCAACATGAAGTTTACGTGATTATGCATAAGCTTAGCGTACATGCATAAACTTCACAATTAATTAACTAACTACCTAACTAACTATAATTTTAGATGTTTAGAAGTCACAAACTAAGGCACACCACCAAATCAGATGAACAAAGGAAAGGATACTTTGAGGAAACATTTCTTACCTATCTCTACCACTAAAATGGCCATGCCAGTTCTATGGAGGATTCCTATCCCAAAGCTTTGCCTGTACTTAAGCTGTAGGAAGCAACTAGTACAGATCTTTGTCACAGTCATACCTAATTTTCTAATTTAAATATTGACACCAAGAAAACTGGTATCTCACTTCTTTAGGCCACCATTTCCGTTTGTCCAGAGCTAACAGCCTGGATCACTGCTAAACTTGCATATTTCTTCCTGTCTGTCATATCATTAATTATTTGTCAAAATTTGTGCAAAGCAGAACTTGGACACACTTTGTTTCATAAAAGATTTGGCTTTCATGTGATTTTTGTTTTAAATATCTCACTTTTCACTTTTATGGGATCAGTTTTCTAACAGTTGAGCTTATCAGTCACATCTACACTGCTAGTAATTCAAAACCATGGCATATTTATTGATTCCAAAAACCTATTACATGATATCACTTACGTTCCTCTATTTGATTAGACTGAGTTATTGGAGGAACTAACAAAAGATTACTCAGAACTCAGCAGAGAGCTTATACAGATGTCATCTTACCTGACACCTAGACTACTTGCTCTTGCACCTTTATTTATTAGTATTACACACACAGATCAAGTTTTGTACAAAAGAAGTTTCTGATGCAGTTTCATCTCCATTTTGTTATTCCACCATTAAAACTCCCAACTATGGGATAGGCTGTAGGTATAAAACATTTATCCACTTCTTTAAGAGAATGTTCATAAACAACTACATAAAGTTGTATTGATAAGTAAGATGTATTATGACTGTACATCATCCAAGTTCAATTTAAACCTGAGCTATATACTACCTCTGAATATAGTATACTTGAGACATTTATATATGAATATAAATCATGCACTTCTTTGGACAAAAAAATGCCGGTAAGTTTAAAACATGAATATGTTAATTAGATTCAAATTCACCCATTATAGAAAATATTTTGACAAGTATCCTAAGAATAGTGTTTTTAAAACAGTTCAATGCATTAAATATATGCAAATTTTGACAGTCAAAAATGCATACTGCATAGATGAGATACTAGCATTCTTTGCAATCATTGCAGCCTCTAGCTACATACAGATTTTTTCATGACAGACAGAAACATTTCCTTCTGTGTATCTCATATTCTCAGATTTCTGCTTCAAACTGATCCCTGGAACACTTTTAAAGACAGACTTAAAACTACTGCAAATTAGAACAGATGTTACAAACTTCAGTTAGCCAAGGATGCCAACACCAAACCATGCTCAAACTTCATTTAAGCAGAACTGCTTGCCACTGGATATCACATCCATTGGTAAATTTTAGGACATATTTCATTATTGATTTACCTGTATTAATTGTACATATACAAGCTGTTTCAAAAACATGAATAAGGTAGACGAATATATGGGGTTTGCACATATAAACACATTAGCATCCACATCAATTTGAAATATATTTACTGTTTTGAAAAATCCTCATGTAATTTTAGGGCACATTTTCAGAACAGGCTAAAACCACTTTAAAATTATGTATAACTAAAAAGTGACTTCTGCCTCCTCTTTGCTTGCTAGTTGTCCTACAGTCATATGACAAACTGGAGCAGCTCACCAACTAAGACAAAAACTTAGTCTGAAGGATTAGGAAGCAGTAACATCCATTTGCTTTCAAAGCAGAGTATCTTTACACAAAGGCATCCTGTGTGGACACGAAGTGTCTGCATGGAATGCTACTGTACAACAGCCAGAGTACCATAAATTCAAATCACCTAGCCCCATGGCACTCAAACACACACTCAGCCCACTGTAGATCACACCAATAAAACTCTAACATAGAACAATGTCAAAGGAATAATGAACAAACCCTATGTATCAGGAAAATGCACTGATTTTTTTAACCACATGTAACTACTTATTCAAGGATGTTGAATTTCAAATGGAGATTTAAAGGCATCATGAAAATTTCTACAAGAAGTAACTGTTGGTCTTCAAGGAACTATGGAGATGTCCCATGCAGGCAGCAGCCTGAGTCACACTGAGAGTCGGTCACAGCTTCATGTGAGTCACATGTTTCTGAAAGGTCCGAGTTAGAACACGTGGATGGAAAAACATGCAACTGTTTTTCAACAAAACCAAGTTTCCTGGCATGAGTTTCCCCCATCCACTGAAGTTCCCTTACAACTACCAGCACTCTTTATCCTACTTACTGGGAAAAAGACGCGCAGAGAGTCTTTCAGGGAGTATTGCAGAGAGTCAGGGTATCAGTGGGTTTGTGCATTTGTTTCTTACCCCAGATTCACAGCTTGTGTGTGCCCCTATATTGCTAATGAAATTCCCTTTGGATTGGTTCACTACAGAGGAAAAAGTAAAACAAAGTGATTATTTTTTGAGGAAAGAATAACTCAAATGAACCTCAGCCAGTTTTGCAACTGCAGGAGCAACAGATAAAATGTGATTTTATAACTGTGATAGTTAATATAGACTTCATACTTCAATTTTTTTTTGTTTGATAGACCCTGGAATACAGACATACTTACAGGAAAAACAACACTCAGTAGACAATGAACTTAATGTTCTCAGTAAGGTTTCTTTAGGGCCAGTAAGTATAAAATGCAATAGTCCTGAAAATGAACCCCAGATGTATAATTTCGTTAATACAAAAAATGTGCAAGATATCTAAAACACTAAAGTTTATGTAACTTTATGTAGGGAAAATCAGTACCTAAGATAGGGTTATATAGCTAGCCTGAGGCCAAATCACAGTCCCTGAAGAATGCAAAATTTCTCTGGACATCAGTGGCACTTTTCCTAGAGTAAAAGCCGCAAGGCCAAGCTGGTCATTGAAATACTCTGGTACCACAGGGCTCTAAAAGCCAAAGAAGTGATAATGACAGAATAGCTGTTATTTCTGTACCATAAAAAGAAATATTCTAGAGACATTATTACATTTAAATGTATTCTGATATTGCATTCTGCATTTCCATTTCAGCAGATGCACCGTTCCATCTGAATAAGATGGACATAACAGAGCACAGTATTTTACCTTAAATATAGTTATAAGGGAAGAACAAAAACCTTGGAATGACTCAATTGCAAGACCAATTCATAGGTTACATTGGGTATGAAAGGTAATTTCAGAGTAGTGGTGGAAGAAAAAGAATTTTATAACCGAGGTGATACAAACTAATTTGGAGACTCAGATGCATGGAGAACAGAGTACATAGTGTACTGTACACACTTCAAGGGAGGAAAGAATGGTTCCTTTTTCAAATACAGTCGTATCTGCAAAAAATAAAGTCCAACTCTGTAATGAAATGCTTACAAATGCTGAAACATATTAAAAATTCAATACTAAAAAGACAGCAGCTTTGTACTTGTGCTGCACTGAGTCTAAACACAAGATACTAAGAACAGGAGATTGTATTAAGGCAGCACTGGTGACAGACATTGGCAGTCCTACACAAGAGGTGCATACAGAATGCAATGAGATATTCAGGAGTGAATTTCAGCCCACATACTAAAGCACTGAGAGGGTAAAGTTTTGCACGTGGTGGCATTACTTCTTAAGATAATGGGGGAAAAAAAGGTAAGAAAATACAAGATGTGCTTAATTATTTCACAGCTTCTCACAGTTCTGTATCCTAGATGATACAATTTTTTCTCAGAAAAAATATAATGAAGTACACCTTTTAAAATCTAATGCAACAGACTTGGCACTAGGACTGTGTAAAAATAGCATCTTCTACAAATGAACTGTACCATAAAAATGGATGGTCATGAAATGTTATTATAGTCTAACATCTAAAACCACAAAGTAAGATTCCAAGTTAAAATGAAACCTCATCCTTAGCCCACCCAAAAGTGTTTAGATATATCACGGCTTGCCAAAGAGTTAAGTAGTCCTATATACAAAATATGCTGCCATCGCTAGAAATTTCAAACTAAATATGGAATTCTAGCTCTAATTCTGACCTGCTTTTTAATCACTTCCCTGCATTCATGGGTATAAACAATATTCCAGCACTTGTGTGGTTAATAATCTTAAGGTAATTTTTTAACCATTTCTGTGCAGCAGAAATGTTGTCAGCTAAACAGACAACCTTAAGAAGAGGGGGGGGAAAAACCCCAACCAAATAATACAATTATCTTCATGGAGTACTGTGGAGTGGCCCTAAAGGAAAAAGAATTCACACAACTGATAGATCTGCTCCTTGCACTTCAAACTTGTCATTTTCATTGGGTTTTTCTTGGGTTTGTTGTTTAGTTTTATGGGGGCTTTTTGCGGGAGGGAGTGTCAAGGGCTAGAGGCATGAGTTATTGAACCTCCAGATAAGGGCTGAAATAAGATATGCTGTTGAGGAAGAATGAGGTTCTTATCCAATTTAAGAGATAACAAACCTTGATATGGAAAAGACTGATTTTCTCAGAGACAGGGGAAAGAAAGGGCGACGGGAACAGGACAGAAGATGGTATAGCATCTCAGTGTTTCTGTAGACCTCCTCCACCATTAAATTTGTGCTGAAGGACCTCCACCTCCATTGGAGACTGCTCTTTCTTTCACCAGGATCTACTTGTGGACAGACTACTTGTCTCCATTTCTCTTATGTGATTTCATCTATGTAACAGTCGCAAAAGGATTTCTTGATATT
>WEKX01003755.1:0-55891 GCA_013390025.1 Pitta sordida | reverse complement strand
ACTGTTGGTAAATTATGGAGAGTGGCTTAGAGAGTTCATCTGCTAGTTCTTTCATCACCCTCGGATGGAGCCCATCTGGTCCCATGGACTTGGTAGGATCCAAGCCACTCAGCAAGTCTCTGACTACCTCCTCCTGGATTACAAGGGTGTTATATTGCACCCCCACTCCTTCCATCAACCCACAAGTCCAGTTGTCCTGCTGACAATCTGTCTTACTGTTAAAAACAGAGGCAAAGAAGGTATCAAGTATTTCTGCCTTTTCCTCATCTCTACTCACTCTATTCTCCTTTGCATCAAATAAGGAATAGAGGTTGTTGTAGCCTCTCTTTTTACTGTTGATGTGTTTATAGAAACATTTCTTATTGTCCTTAACAGAAACAGCTAGGTTGAGTTCCATCTGGGCCTTTGCCTCTCTAGTTTTGGTCTGGCATGTAATTGTAGGGGGAGACGATCCCCCAATCCTGCCAGAATAACCTGGCAGTGGTCTCTTTACTGGTTGCCAAAGAGCACTTTTCAAATGGTTGATGTTCTCCTTAGGCCATACATTTCTGGCCAGTGCCCTCAGGCACAGACATCTCTGTCAGACATACAGACTTGCACTGAGATAGACATAACCTCAGTTGCCGAAGGATGGACATTTTAAATTCCTTTGCACTGTTGCTGCTGTCTCAAAGAGCACTCTCTAGGAAAGGGATTCTACCTCTGCATCTTCTGGGTTGAACACCATGCCTGGGACTCACAGCAGCTCTGTGAGTACCAGGTTCCTGACATACAGCACATTCAGAAAGCCTCACAGGGGACAGATAATGCTCCTATTTTACAAACAGCATGTAGAGTCATGGGGAAATGGCAGTCACATGAAGACCCCAATTCTCCTGATTTATAATTTGCAGATTTATCCAACTCACTCTCTACAACAAGGTATCACTCTTAGTCTGTGCTGTGCCAGAGCCACCAAGCCTTGAGGTCCTGAATCCACAGCAAAAAAATAATGTGCAGACCAGAGATGCCTCGAGCTTTAAACCATACAAGCGGAGCTCCTGATTCACCTGCTGGGCAGCCTGCCAGTAATTGATCTGCAGCACTTCATCTTGCTACAAGATGATAAGCCTGTTAGCTTGGGATATTACTGGATTCTTAATGATATTAAAGAATTTATATAACTAGCACTATATTTTCTTTAACTTTCAGCAAAATCACTTCTGCTACAGAGAACATAACTGCTACAGGAAGGGAAGTGAAAATGAGGGTTAGCCAGCAGACAGTGTCTGTAGGTCGTATCTAAGGATGAGGAAGAGAAGAGGGTCATTTTAATTCTAGCAGAAATTTGGTTACTAAAGCTTGTGTCCATTTACTTTTAAGGGTTTATTGCTTATGCACTTATGTCCATTGTTTAACTTCAGGCTCCCAGATTGTCCACAAACAACCTTTATGCTTTTTTAATCAAATACTTCTAGGACATTTTCTCTGTATTCTCTGTCCTATAAATTAAGCTTCAGTGTTGCATATCCTTTATAGAGACCTATTTTCTGCTGACTTTCTGCCACATCTTTTTTCAACTTTTCAAGAAAATGGCCAGCCTTCTTTTTCACGGGTTCCGAAACCCTTCATGGGCATTCAAAAAAGGAGGATTTTCTCTCTTCTTTGCAGTATAAAAGTATTAGAGATTTTCTTCAGTATTCTACAGGGTGAAGGTCCCAAAACAAATATAAAGTTATTTTCCTTAACAGCCTTACAAGCTTTACATCAATGTTTTCCATGGAACAGCTCTCACTGGAATAGATTTATATAATCCCTGTACCTCAAAAAGATATCTTGCAGTTACACCAAATCTTTTTGTGAGAAATCCAGGAAGTTTTATTGCATCACTGAGCAGTTAACATCTGTGATTTCCTACTGAGTTCTGAGATTTAAATCAATTAGCAGTAATTGGGACTGTTTACAGAGGCTTCTCAAGTGGAACAAGCGTATGTTGGAATTTGAAACTAAGTATTTAAATTCCTGCACCAAGTGACCATCCCGCAAAATTTTAAAAATATTTTGATCAAATGTGTTGGTTTAGTTAGCAACTCATTCTTAGCAGAAGTTATTTCTAGTCTTTGAAACAAAACTGAAATCATAAGGTTTGGATAAAAAAGTGATTTTCATTCTATTTTTATGTTCTTAATTTCTCAACATCTGTTTATGCTGCACTAAAATTACATGAACCTGAAATAACATGAATTAATTAATTACAACAAAACAGCTAACCTTGCACGGAGTGATCTTGAAATTTTTCTCCTGCCTATTAAGGTAATAAACCTACCACATCAAATTACACCCAGAAGTGCTGTATACAGCTACCTTAAGGGATCAAAACCACTGATAGCAGTAGTCAGTTGTGCAGAACTGTATTGCACTGTTTTAAACAAACCTGCTGATCTTCTAGTACGGAGAAGTTATCAAATCAAGTTAACTGGAGTTTGCTGTAGCATTTCCTGGCCACCTGAAAGCAAATTCCCCGATTAATCCCAAGCTACTGCACCACAAGGAGAGAAGGAGCAATATGCTCTCAAACTTTTCATGGTTTGGAGGTCTCCACACCTTCAAATGAGAAAGGAAAGTGGATTGATAAGAGTCTGCAACTTCTTGGCGTCTTTAAGTGGATTTACTAGTGCTACCACTTTTGGAAACTGCCCTCCTGGAGGAGACTGAAGGCAGGTGCCAACCTATTACAGATCCCTCAGTACCTGCAGAGGGAGGGAGATGTTATTTATCCCTTATTGAATGGGAGTAAGTAGCTACTGAGAAGTTGTGACAGAGAAGCTGAGATGCATTAGTGATTCTGAGGAGCAGTTTCATCTTTACATTGAAGGGAATGTTAGACAGTGGCTGTTGATGTGAAATTTACTATTGTATATTAGAACCAAGGAAGAAAGGATTAGTACAAATGATATTTCCATACTGTTATGTTGTCATGGGAACCTGTAACAAATACAATCATTATTGGAGAAGGCCAATTCAATGGAGAAATGCTTTTAAAAAATTGAAAGTTGATGGGAGACACAATTATATTTTATTCAGGTCAATAGGCACTTTCACTGAAGAGGACAATTATTGAATAACAAATAAGAAGATCCAAAGCCATCATTACTCAGTAATGAACCAAGCCTGGAGCTGCCTTACCAACTATGACCTTGGAACAACATCATCAACCATATGTCAGTGACTTTTTAAAGATAAATGAATGTTTACATAAAGAAAAGGGGAGGGGGGGTGTGTATATGTGTGAGTGCACACAACACAAGTTCTTTGTGGTTATACATCTGAATTTTCAAATAATATTCTTTATCCCCATTGGTCCTTTTGCAATTGCCCTTCCATGGGGCCAGAGACATGGGAGCCAAGAAAGCCACTGATCTCACAGTGCCATTGCAAAAGGGGCATGGGTGACCACTGACAGGCTACAGCAGGACCACCAGATTTTCTCTTACTGTTGCCACCCAAGATATTTTCACAGCTTCATCTCACAGTACTGTTTACTCCTCTTCCAAAGACAGGAGCCTGCTAGTTGTGTTTTCGCATCTTGAGCCAAATGGCCACTTAAACTCTGCCCTTTCTCATTTAGATGTTATGTGTCCTGCTTCTCCCCTCCTCTTCAGCCCATTTCCTGCATCCTTTGGCCATCCCACTGTTAGGGTTTAGGGGTTTTTCTTCTGCTCTGGCTGCGAGGGGGTTAACAGCTCAGCTCTTGCCTGGGCTCTCCGTGCTGCTAGGGCCTTCAAGGTTATAGAGATAGACGTCTCTGTGAATAACATATTTGGGAGAGAAGAAAAAAAAAACCTCAGTAGCAAGATGTAGGGGCTGATTCAGAACCTGCGTCGGGAGGCTGAGAGATTGAAGGCCCCCAGGCCCACAAGAGAAGGGGTAGAGACGTTCTTCCAGGCATCCCACTGCTGTTCGTGAATTGGTCTGACCATGGTGAAAAACCTATGGACTAGAGAGACAGGAACCAGAATGCAGAATCCGTCTAAGCCACGACTGAAGATGGAGAGATCAAGCTGGAAAAAATGCCGATGTTCTTCAGAGCCCAGAAACACAAGACAAGCCTGGAGCTAGCTGACAGCTCGGCAAAAATCCTTTGGACAGATTTTTTGTAAATTGTGGTAGGATTTGAACTGTTTACTTTGAGTGGGCTCATTATGACCCTGTAAAAAGCCAGTACTTAAAAGCTGCATGCTGTGATGTGACACTTGGACCGCAGAGAATTTAGGAAGAACTGTTGTCCTTGGGTCGAGATCTTGCTTGGGAGGGGGTCATGAGAGACCTTTCCCTCTCGTGAGAGAGAGAGAGAGAACTTTATGGAAGGGCAGAGAGATGGCTCCTACCCTGGATCTGGTCAGAAATACCAACTTGCATGGATATACCCCTACCCTATGTTCCCCCTTTGTCTCCTGGTGAAAAAAGGGAATATGGCATCTGTTGTAAGAGAAGGAAGGGTGGGTGGGAAAGGTTGCCTTATAAATGATGCTTCCTTTGCAGTTCTGATCTTGTTAGTTAGTAAATAAACCCTTTATGTTCTTTACTTGTAGTTGCCTTGCTTTTTTGCCTGTGACCAGTTTTATTTTCCAGTTTGGTTTTCTAGTTTTTCTCCTCCAGGAGAAGTTGTGGTGGATCTCTGGCATCCAGCCAGGGTCAAACCACAACACCCACCAGCACCCTTGCCTCTCCAGCCTGCTTTGTTTCTTTCTGTCCTTGGAGTTTACAGTCCGAGTAAACACAACCACAAAGGATTGAGCATCATGTCTTCAAGGTGAACATTTACCTCCTTGGCTTTGCCTGCAAGGTAAATACCAGCAATGTTGTTGCTCCAACAGTAATGGGTTATCCTCACAGAATCACAGTGACTGAGATTGGAAGGGACCCCTGAAGGTCATATCATACTAAAAAATGTGTCCAGGACTATGTCCAGGCAGCTTATGATTATTACCCAACCTCCCTAGGCAATCCATGCCAGTGCTTGGTCACCCGCACAGTAAAAAAGTTCTGTCTGATGTTCAGACAGAATCTTCTGTGTTTCACTTTGGGCCCATGGCCTGTTGTCATGTCTCTAGAGACCAGAGACCACAGTAAAGAGCATGGCTCTGGTTGCCCTACAGATATTTATATACACTGCTAAGATATCCCTGAACCTTCTCCAGGTTGAACAGCCTCAGCTCCACTGGTCCCTTCATCATCTCTGTGGCCCTTTGCTGTACTCTCTCCTGTAGCTCTATGTCTCTCTTGTTCGAGGGGTCTGGAACTGGACACACACTGCAGATGTGGTCTCAACAGTGCCGAGAAAAAGGGGCAGGACCACCTCTCTTGACCTGCTGGCAACACCCTTCCTGATGCAGCCAGGACACCACCAGCCTTCTGGGTGGCAAGGGCACATTGCTGGCTTATGATCAACTTGGTGTTTACCAGGACTCCCAGGTCATTTCCTGTCAAATTGTTTTTTAGCTGGGCAGCCGCAGCTTGTCCTAGTGCCTGGAGTTATTCCTCTCCAGGGGCAAGATTTTGCACTTCCCTGAGTTGAAGCTCATGATGTTCCTGTTAGTCCGTTTCTCCAGCCTGTCCAAAACATTTGGTATATCAGCCACTCCAAACCAGGTTTTTGACATCTTCACCCCCTTACCCACTTCATCTTCAGGGGAAGCCATGACCACAGCCAAAGCTGGGGCCCAGCCCACTCTCCTACTCGTAGCTCTGGCACAGGAAGCAGCCAGGTGCCAACAAACCCTGTCTCCCACTGCTCTCTCCAAGCAGCATTCCTGGTGCAGAGATGGTGGGAAGAGACTGTCCTCTGGAAGGCTATGACCCTGGAACACCAGTGACCTGAGAGTGACTATTTATTTTTCCCTGAGTAACTTGAACCATTTTAATCCTGCCTGCATTGCGCAGCATGTGGATGAAGGCTGTTTGTGTAATTATCTTTCCATAACCTAATTCTGCAGAACATGGTTCTCATCTATATGGTGTCTCCTTTGCACTGCTCTGACATTGCAAAAAGGGACAGTTAAATCCACTTCAAGAACTTTTGATCCAGCAAATATAGCAAAGCACGTGAAAATGAGTCTTAGAGCTTTCCAGAAGTCTGTATTTCCTTTATTTGTGGTGGCTGTTCCTAGTTCTTTCTTCTCATCCTTTACTTTTGGAATTTCTTTTTTTTATCCTAGCTGATCTCATATCACTCTCCACAAGCTTTCTGCATATAAGGCAGGTGATGCAAATTTAGAAATGTGTCCTTCCAAAATTTGTCACAGTCCAATTCTTTCACTATGTTTTTCCAGTCCAAACCCAAAATACCTCTAATTTGAGGAGATGAGTAGTCTCTGATGATTAAGGTGATGACAGACCAGGAAAACTGATGTATTTTTTTTGTCCCGACATCTCATTCTGTTCTCATTTTTAAAAAGTGTTCAAATCACCTTGAAATATATAATTTAATATAATAATAATATACATAATTTCTATATATAATATAATAATTTCAAAGTCTTATTTTCCATTGACCAACACAGGCCTCATATGAAACCATTTCAAGTGTATTTGAGAGATGAAAGGTGACAGAACTGGTAATTACCTCATTTCTCATTAAAGATGACTTAGCACCCTAGGGACGTATATTAGAATAAATATTCTATCTCCTGTTTATTAACCTTTGTTCTTGAAAATGGTGAATGACTGCTGATAAAGCTATCATTACTGTGACTGCCTCAGGAGCTGCCTCCCCAGTTCCTAATATGATTTAGAGTCACCTTACCAAAAATAAACAGAACTTGGCTATACTATGATCTGGACTACCTGTATTTCTAATACATACTTTAAAACTAAATATACAGACAATATTAGCTGATGTTTCACTAATATGAGTGAAACCTACTAGGTAACTCTTGCACAGTTTTATATATGCTAAGATAGCACATATGAAATATATATCATATATAAAATACATAGGCTGTAGTGAATCAAGTGCAGAAATACGTACATGGACTTCCTAAGTTACCTTGGATAATGTTTATTTTGGAGGGTGAACTCTTTTCTGGTAATGAACACAAAGTTTCTTATGTCGTATGAGAATTGCCCTCCGTCTTGTTTCCAACAGAAGCCAAAACATGTTGCTTCAAAAGGAATTTCCACAAATCCTAAATTTGGCTGCTGTAGAGCAACTTATTTGCTCATATCCAAGGCATATGTCCTGAAGCAGAGAGTTACACTTCTTCACTAACTAATAATTTTAAATCTGGCAATTTCCCCTTAATACAATCACTAATCAACTATTATTATTACTTCAAATGGAGAATCTTAAAAGAAACAGAACAAACAATGAGGAAATAAAATAAGCATTGATTTAATAACAAAGCAGGACTGTGCCTGGATAGAGAACAGTCAGCTGCAGAATATCTGAATTGTACCGAGTCATTTTGGACAAGCTTGGTAGGATTTAGTCCAGTAAGTATAAGCAACAAGGTAGCTAATATGAAGAGGACTAAGCTGTCAATGGGCTCTGTCACCATACTCAGTGTAAAGTAACTCAGGAGGATTTATTGCCCTTGAGCATATTAATACTTTTGGACTCATTGACCAGAAAATAAAAAAGTGTTTCTTCATAGTTCTGCCATATTTTCCTTTGCATAAAACTTCTTTTTTTTTTTTTTTTTTTTTTTAAGTCAAAAAAATTGACAAATTGTATGTCCTGTAAGGATTTCAATACTATAAAAAATATGTAGGGCTGGATTCAAATATCCTGCTACGGATGCCTGTCATGGACACTGAAATTATTTTAGTCATTGCCTATCTAATAAGCCATGACCATGGACATCAGACAGTGGGTGTTCTGAACCACTGAAGTTTCTAAACAGTGCATGGAGAGATGGATAGAATATGGTTGTCAAATGCTCAGCCTCTATCAGCACTGATGGATCTGGGCAACAACAAGTTTTCACTGGCATTAAAAAATCTCTGAAGAAAAAAATCTGGCATTTATAGAGCCTTTTCATTTTTTTCTCTAAAATCCCTGAGAATGATGACAGCCACTTTTGATAAGAACTGGAAGATATACTTAAAAGTCGACTACACCAATTGCTTTGTTACCTTTTAACTTCCCTGTCTGATGGTCACACTGACAGGTTTGACACTTCATTTAGTGGGAACTGGTATTAATATTTTCTTGGCTAGACATTTGACACCTACTTCACCTCATTATTTTCCTATGCATCTCCTCCAAGGGCCAATACATTTCAGTAGCATTTGTTGCAAGTAGAACCCAGTGGAGCACAAAATGACAGATGAGAATATGAAGGTTTCTAGTCATCTGTTATCTAGCCCAGTACTCTCTAAGTGATGCAGGAAGCCACACCATGGGCAGGTAACTAGCACATTTACTGAAGTCCATCAAAATTATACATCTTACTGAGTTTGAAAGGGAGCACTCAGCTGTCCTTGTTTTACTTACTAACTGAAGATTACACAATGTGAATCAAAATACAAGCAATCCTACGTTTCTGTGCATGAGACCCCTAGCCAATTATTTTAGACTGCAGAATCTCTGTTTTATTGTATATGACAGGTATAAAACTGAAATGTGCTCAGTATGATTTCAAATGAGAAAACAATACAGTGGGAAATACATGGCAAGAGAAGAAAGCCCACGTCTCATCTTTTGTAGATGAGCATTTCAATTATTAGCTAAAGAATCTTTATCAAGCTCAGAGAATGTTTTACCATTCCGTGAGATGCTGGGTGAGCAGCTTTGACAGGTGAGATCATACATGAATGGTACAGCAGGGTCAATATGATCCATTACTGATACTCAAGAAACAAGGTCCTGGTCTTCAGCACCTTTGTCTTCTCTTTTCTCTTGCCTTCCAGGAGAAACTAAAGGCACAAAACCAGGGTGAATATCTTCTGCTTTGTGGATCATAGCAGTGTGTTGTGTGGTCAGAAAGTCATCAGAGCTGGCACGGAGAAAAGGGCAGGACTACACGGCTCGCATAGCAGCGCCACACCTGTCCCTGAGTCTTTAGATGGTACCACTGAGCCAGTCCCATATCTAAGAAGAGTCCTGTCTTAGAGGGCCCACATCCTGCTCATGGGTCTATTCATCGCACACTGGTGGTCAGGTCTCCTCTGGCAAAGGTAAGATTTGAATCTGCACTTCCCACAGCCCAAGTAAGTGCCCTGCCTGCTTGGTCAACATTTAAAACTTGTATTTTCATATCACCATTCCTGTTAAAAAGTAAGCTTAATGTTCACCACTTTTTTTTTTAACTAAAAAAAATCACAGCACTTAACTCTGGGAAAGGGTTTGAAGTTACAAAGACACAGAAGCCTGTCTCATAAGCACCTCCTGCTTGCCAGCTTAGGTGGCTGCTTGCATTTTTCCCATCCCTATGACTCCCAGGGATGCAGCCTGGCAGGACTGTGCACAGCATGGGCTTGATAAATCCGCCAGGCTGCTTCAGCAGTCCCACACGGTGCAGCATCTCACTTTCATTTGTCAAGCTTGCTTTCATCGTGCCCTCAGCCTTAAAATGGTTGCTAGGGAGTGCTGCCTTTTGCTTGGGAAAACAAAAAGAGGAATGTGAAAAAACTGGGCGAATACTTAGGGGCATTTGATATTGCATCTCTTCCTTTGTTGCCTTGCTTAGGAAATGGCAGCAATAATTCTCTTTGCTGCTTTATGACTTAAAAGCCAGAGTAAGATGCCAGCAAATGCTGTGACATGATTGCTGGTATCCCCAGCAAACCAGGGGCTGCACATGAACAAAAAAAAGAAATGGAGAAAGATAACTCACTCTAACACTAAGGTCACTTTTTCAGAGAGGAATAAAAACACAGCAAGGCTCAAGTGCACAAGTAACAAATTCCCTCAGGAATCCCACTGAGATTCAGGTATGCTCACCAGTACCCTGCTAAGAGTCCCTGTAGTGATTCCTCACTGTGGAAAGAGGTGACTTCCCCTCATTCCTAGGTGACCACATCCCCAGTTGCCTGTTAGGGCTGTGGCAGCTTCAGCAAGAAACATCTTGTTTTTAGCAAAGCACTGTATCCGGGTTAAAGCAAAATCCAAGTGGAAACATTTATTTACACTGTTCAAAATAGGCACTGCTGTAACAAAGGGTGTTTAAGGCATCATAAAGAAGGTTATACTCAGCCTACTTATAAGAAAAAGCATAAAAGATTCTTTTTACTCCATATCCTATTCATTTGCTGTGGGTACTTTCTTGATATGTCAGGGATGCCCTCTCCCTATATGCCATGTGTCACAGGCTGCACTTGTTAGAGAAAAGTCTTTCCTCCACAATAAATGATCTTTCCAGGAGCTCTGAGCAGATTTAATTTTCCCTCTTGAAACTTTTTTTCTTTCCATCTAAAACTTACTTCCTTCTTACTTACTCAGCAGATGATCTTGACACTTCTCCAGTTAAATTAAGAAAGTCTCACTTCTCTGGAGATGCAAATGTCACTTTGTCAGAGCAGCTGTCATCCCCTGTACTTTACTAGCCAACAAGCACCTTCTTGACTGAGTGCCACTTTACCTGCTGAACCTCTCCTTCACTGCTACGGTGACTCAATTGCTTTTAATATAAAGTTGTCTCCAGGCACTGAAGTTTGTATTTAAAATCAGCTAGAACATTCTTAAACACCCTTGGCACAAACTTCAAATGCAACAAGTGAACACAGTGATTATCATCTCTTGAATGAGATGGTAATGCTGGGCTTAAGGCAACTGAAGGAAACAGAGAGGAAAAGCTTTCTTCCAAACATGCCATGAAATATCACAAAGCATTGACAACAGAACAGCCTTTGGCAACTATAACAGATATTTTCCTGAAAAATGTTGTATTTTCAATCCACATTAACACCCTATGGGACAAAGTAAATACATACAAATAGCAATCAAAGGGAAAAGTCCAAACTATTTTGCATGTATATTGGAATAAGGGTCAATTTTATTTCAAGAGTCTGCCCCTGGGATCACCTGTTTCCTTTAAGGTTTTCTATATGTTTCAGGACAACAAGTGAATGACAGTGGAGCTGACAGCTCTATTAACTGCAGAAAAAGGATGGGCAAAAGCTGTGTTGTATCCCCTCTGGATAATGAGCTGGGTTCCAGAAAGCAGCCCAGATTCTTGCAGGACAAGCCACAATGTGATGAGTTAGTGGTAGATGAAGCAACACAACCTGAGGACTTCTTTTATATCCAGGGCTTTTACTAGCCTACCTACTATATATAGTGCAAATAAGGCAGGAAAAGTCCTGCATAAGAGCTGCAGGCTCAGCAAAAAGCAGATTTCAGTAACCTGCAAAAGACTTCCTAGACAAACCTTTGAGCAAGATGCTGTGCGTGCAATCATCCCAGTGTTTTCTCCTGGCAACATTTCATCCTAACATATCTACAGGTCAGGTTGCTTATTCCTTACCTTTCCCTCCCGCCCTGAACCACAGCTCAGGGGTCTGGAGTTAGTGGCTGTATGGGTGGAGGGAGGGTTGTTGTACCAGTTTCTACCCCAGAATCTTTCTGTTGCCTCACTACAAATCAAGAAAGGTAAGACAGGAGTCCCAGGAAGGACCCAGGCCCTATTCCTACACACTGGCATGCTGCGGGGATGGGGGTAATTCCACATGTAAAGGCATTAATGTGTGAATGCATTTATATCACAGAGTCCAAGGGTGCTGTCCACCCACAGCCAGGAAGCTCTCTTTTTTGGAATCACTGGCGTTCAGTTCACTCAAACTAACATTGCTTTTTCCCCCATTAAAACATGCACTTGAATTTTAACAAGTTTTCCAGACAGAGGCTGTTGCTGGTCTTGACTAAAACATTGGCAGTTTCTCTGTTCTGTTTCTTCTTGCTTGGTTAGCTGTTGTAGAAATGTGCATCTTCCAGAGAAATACTTAACTGGAGACATTCTTCCATTATCTTGTTCTTTTTTTCCTTGTAAAAAAAATTGTAAATAAGGATTGAAGACATAGGGAAAATAATTAAAAAGCACACAAACCCCCCAAACATCAACATTTTTGTTTCTATTCTGAGGTGGTATTGAACCAGAATTTACTGGGGGGGAGGGTGTGGGGAGGTGCGGATGGCAGTGGGAAAAATAGCCAAGAGAATTAACATATTCCAAGAGACAGTTAGGCTAGTGTTTGGAGGGGAAAAAACAGGATTTTTTTTTTTTTTTTGGAGAAATGTTTTAAATCACTTTTATTAGATGGAAAATGTCAAGAAGGGATCAGAAAAAGGCTTTCTATTATGTGGAATCATAGAGACAGACACACAATAGGCATATGGAGACAATATTCTTTGCCATATTCCTCACTCAGATCCTCGTCGGTTCTGCAAAAGAGTGAAAATCCTTGTAGGATTCTTTACATTCTTTCATGCAACATCTCTCACCAGTTGTTCTCTTCCTGCATTAACACAATTCCAAACACATTAAATAATAATAATGTTATCTCCATTGTTTATATTATAAGTCTAAAAGAGGCAGAAGGGCCTCCATTTGTGAAATGGTGAAAATGAATTTAACAGGGAGCAGGAGGTGCTACTTGTTACCTTTCAACTGTCCTCTTATTTGATATACTAAATGTACTTCTCAAACTTACTTTCAGATGGAGAGTACTGGAATTGCTGTACCTCTGCTGAGAAAGAGTGAAAAAATTTCATGTCAATCTGAGAAGAGTAGACACTGAAAGTATTCCATGGTACTAGAGAGTGACAAGAAAATCAGAAACTGCAAGACATTAATGAGATGTATTGATTTAATTAGCCAGCGTATCATCATTTATCATGGTAACCACAAGAGATGTGCTCATAGCAGCTCATGCTTGAAGGTCACACTCACATGTAACATATCTATTACACCACACAAATGTCCAGCTGGAAAGACCTGTTTATTTTGCCTTGGAAAGAAATCATAGAAAGACAACTTTGAAAAGCCTCCACATGAATAACACAATGTTATATGCTGTGATCAGGTCCATTCGATCCATTAATAACCTGGAGTTTCTGGATTCCCAGTGTTTAGTGGATTCAAATGTGTGAGGTAAACAAGGATTTAAAGAGCGGTATCTGTAATAGAGTCAGAATAATCAAGTTTTGGGACATTTCATTGTTTTACAGCAGCACATCCAAGCCTGTCAGTCTTTTCTCCCTGCTGTCTCTGCCTGTTCATTATTCAGGAAGGAACTTAAATAATGCTGAAGCTCTGAAAGAATTCTCAGTAGCAAAGAGCTTCATAAGGGCTCATTTATGGTCTCAGCTACATAGAGGTAAGACTCAAGTACCCTGATGAAGTGAAAAGAGTTCCTGGGGACACATGCCAGCATAAACGAGAGCTTAATTTGGCCCCAAAATTAGAAACCATTTGTCAGCTGGGGGCTCAGATATCCAACAGCATCCAGTTCTGCTCCTCTGACACTGCTCCTCTGACACTGGATAGTTTTCTAATTGGAATTTCATTACCGTAGTGTGAAATTATTAGCATTTTTTTAAATTAAGTTTTTTATGTCATTTGCTTTTTCATTTTCTGTCTTAAAAAGCTTGTGAAAAGTCTTTTGGAAGTGTTTGTGTTTTAGTTTTTAAGCATGCAGGGATCCATTACTCTTTCCTAAGCATGTATTTCTTTAATTTAAAACTCCTATTTTTAAAAAGGCATAATACGATCCAAATTATTAATTTCCTAATCCACTTTCACATCAGGAAGAATCAGGCACCCCTCCAGAGCATATACCTTCCATAACTTCAAGGTGCTGCCCTGGAAGCTCAGCTTCACTTCTAATTGCAGGAACCCACAACCAGGAGAATTTCAGCTAAACTGCAACAACTGCAAATCTCTCTGCCTGAGTTAAACAAGAGTGTTTGAAATTAGGATCTGCTCACAACATTTTCAGTGAGTCTATTTCTGCTGTATTTAAACTGCCTTTGCAGTGCTTGCACAGGAGAGACAGTCTGAAGGATTTTTCCTGTTACAGATGCAGGCGTTATGTCGTTCTGGTTCTGTTACATGCAGAACATGGACAGTTGAAGTCCAGTCCTTTGATCCCTTCACCCCTGCTTGTTACTTTTAAAAGTTTCATTTAGGGTAATTTAAAACTTTTTTAAAAAGTGAGTGCAGTACTAAATGACCATTTCTAGCAAAAAATGACCCAAGTAATTCCCCAGGGAAGTTGGTGTCGCTTTCAGAGGATAGATGGCTCTATTCCTACTGACAAAAGAGATACAGGTTGCACAGACATCAGAGCATTTGCATGGTCAATTAACAGCCTGAAAGGAAAAAGCCTGGATAGTAGGGCTTTAGTGAGAATGCAGGCAGTCATCAGGACTCACTGGAAGAGTTTGGCTTTTAGCTTTCTACCTTGTTTCGTGTAATATTTGATGTTGGACCCTGTCTTACACCTCAGGTGCTGTTTCTATTGCATCTGTAGGAGGAACAGGATATTTATCTGCCTGCACCTCTGTTAAACCTTCCTATACATATTACATACCCTTCCCCTAATGACCTGCAGGATGTTCAGCCCAATCAATACAAGGAAACTCAGATTATACAAAAATAGCACATACTTGAGAAGTCACCTTGTATGCTTCAGTCAGTGGTGACAAGAGTAGACAGCATCCCTCCTAAGTCTTAGCAGCTCCTTGTAAAAGGGACACCTCTGACAATTTTCCACTTTGGAAAAGGAGTCTCCTGGAATACCTTGCAAAGACATGATTATTCCCCCTTTTGCAAAGCAAATGTTAGATCTGGGTGCTAGACTGGAATTACACCTCGAAGGCTAATCCTTGCTCCCATAAATGGGCTAGGAAATTCCAAATCTGTGCTCAAAGCAACACACATACTGTGTAACTCATTTAACTTTTTGTTTTTCAAGTAGATAGATTACCACAAAATAAGCAGTGCATGTTTTAAGAAACATGGATATTATACTAATGACAACTCTGTGAGAGTGTAAATAAGCTGCTGCAATTTAATAAAAACCAGAATTTCCTAGACTCACATAAATTATTGGCTCATTGACTAAAATAGACCTGCTGGCCTTCTGTCTCTGCTGTAGAAGCCCAGCTACTCTGCTGATCGCAATGGTAGAACGATTGCAACACAAAAAACACCCTGGGATCGTGAAAAATATGGGAAGACATCACCTGTTAAACAGCATAGAAATAAGACAGCATTGAAAGTAATAAATAAATTCAAACAGGTTTAAGGAGTCCTCTTTAGAAACACTATCCTGTGGGTTAAAGATCTGAAGATGTAGCTATTAATAGTTCCGGCATACAAGGAACCCATACAAGCACTTACGCATCTCCCCTGTGTAAGTGCTTCAGTTCTTATTCTTGGCCACATAAATCACATGCAGCATAAATGCATTACAAGTAAAGAGAAGGAAATAATATGATCTCCTAGCAGACACTGGGAACAACAGCTTTTCACTTACGTGCCAAAATGCCACACAACTATTTGTATGGAACAAACTGTGCCCTATTTTAGAAACATTCTATAGCAAATCCGTATTTTATCTTCTAAATCCTTGGCTTACCCCAAAACTCAGTCTTTTGACATGTTTCTCCTCATAACGTCCCTTTAAAGACTAGATTGTTCTTTTCTACTTTTCTCCCTTTTTGTAAGTAGAGATAAAAGACAAAGTTGGAGACAGGTACAGATGCCCAAAAAAACCCTAAGTGTCCAAATCCCAGAGTGCCAGTCACAAAGCCCCAGGAAATCCAGTTACACTGGGCAAAAGCCGTAGCGCTGAAAGATGGTAGAAGTCTCCGTTCTGATGTAATTTGACAGTGAAAAGGGGTTGACAGAGTCCATAAAGATGGTCCTGACATGTAACAACCCCCTCAGGATAGTGGATACACCTGAAAGTGGAAGACAAACAGATAATACAACATCGACCATGTTGTCCTAATTCTGTGATCACAAATCAGTTTTCTGTTGACAAGACTCATTTTTCACGGCAGCATCTTTGTCTCCAAGCCTTTGCCAAACAGTTATAACTTCATCAGTGCATTTGGGAATACATTTAACAAAATTGTCTTTTGCAGAAGTGAGATGGTACCAAAGAAATGCAATTCTGAAAAACGACAACATAGAGGGAAGGAGAAAAGCTATCTAGAAAAACTAGTGAAGATGGACCCCAATTTCCTAATAAAATGCCCCGGTGGATTGTTACTTGCCTATTTTTCTCTTCAGAAATTACAGGAGAATGAAATTACCAGAATTTTGCAATATGTTGAACGCCATTTCATTAGAAGGATAAGAAGTCCAAGTAGTGCCTTATTATCAACAAATTATGTCACTAGTAAGGTTGCTCTAATGTTACCTTTGATCTTGAATTCCTCACGAGATCAGATGCACAAGATACTGTCACATGGAGTAATGAGCCCAGCTCCTGAAGTTGCATTGGAGGCTATGTCTAAACATACAACAGTCTCAGAATTCCTTAATTCTTTCCTCTAAAAAAATCAAAAACTTTTTCATATACATCATCAAAAACTTAAACCCATGCTTAGATTACGTGTCAAAAAACTTCAAGGCAGAAAATACCATATGTAGATTTGCATATATCTTTTTAGGCATCTTTGATTGGAGTATCATACTAAAGGAATAATTAATAATAACCTGGGTTATCTTCTGCACATTTACATTCCTGTGCATTTGTTGTGCATGCATTAGGGTAATAAAGACCATGGTATAATACATAAACCACATTGCTAATCAGACAAATATTGCTGCAAAGACTCTGCTCATCCATCCATTTTTCCCCTCATAAAGTCAGGCCACTACCATTAGCAAGCTTATGTTTGGACAACACTAACTTGACATGAATTGCTACTTGAAATGGACTTAAGCAAGACAAAACATTTCTAGTTGGTGGTGGTAGGCAGAGGAATGTAGAACATCATAGCGACAGATCAACCAGCCTTTGGCTGATCAATATAGCCTGCATTTTAGAAACAGTGCTAGTGAGTGACAGGTCGAAAAACATGTAGTGTATATTGATCCGTCATTAGAACCGTCTGCCCAGGGAGGTGGTGGAATCACCGTCCCTGGAGATGTTTAAGAGTAGGCTCGATGAGGCACTGAGTGACATGGTTTAGATGGTGGGATGGCGATAGGTAATAGGTTGGACTTGATGATCTCAAAGGTCTTTTCCAACCTTGTTAATTCTGTGACTCTGTGATTCAATGTTTTTAAACATTGCTTGACGATAAAAATGTTCCTTCTAACTAGACTTTAATAAAGTCTGTCAATGACTTAGCACCTGCTGTCTGTGTTGCTGTCTCATGGAGCTTTTAATCAAGCCCATGATCCCAAAGTCATTTCTTCAAGATAGCTGAAAACCTAGGCACAGGACAGGTATACACATCTCACAAGAGAAAAACTTTTCACAGTGGCCTTTTCACTTATGGAGGGACCTCTCTCCATGGCAACTCTGGACCATGGCAAACTCAAATATTTTCTCCTCCAAGGCATGCTTCAGTCACTGACCTCTTCTAACAGAGTCACCAAGGTCATACATTTAAAACAAGTAGGCAACAGCTCCACGCTCATCCCCTCAAGATCAAGACAACAGGCATTTTTCGCCTCCTTTCTGCAGAGAGAAAGGGTAGGTCACACTTCAAAGGTGCTACCGGTGTTACAGAACACACAAAGAAGCATCAACACTGTAAAACTGATGACAAACTCCCACCACACAGAATGATGTATCTGGAGAGTTCATAGTTAAAAAAAACTTATATAGGATGTAGAGCATTATTATTAGCCTGGGATATAAATAACATTGCAGATGGAAAAACCAAAGCACAGATCTGTCAGAGGTCTGTCAAATATGTCTTTGTAAGTTTGTACCTTCGGGCAGGAAATGTCTGAATCTCCCAGGCCCTGTCTATAGCCAAATAGCTATCAAAGCTGTAGCATCAACCATCCAATCTCAGAGCAGCAACACTTTCCATTAACAATACTGGAACTTGACCAGTATGTTGCTCCAACCATTGTAATTTGATCTCAATTTATCATCAGGCTATGTTTGGTATTCATGACTAAAGGATCAGCGTTTTTACAGGAGCGTTTGGTCACTAGAATAAGAATCTCTTTGTAACAAACATTAAAAATAGCGTACTACTCCAGAATTTGGGGAGGGGGGCAGAGGGGCAGGAAACAAATGGACCAGCAACAGAGCACTAAATAAGAATTAGATAATCCGCAATCTTTATCTAATAGTTATACCCCTCATTTGGAAGGAACGGGTCATGCCATGGGTCTCACAAAAAGCCAAACTCGCGAAGAAGTGCGGGTCATTAATATGCATGAAGGCCACGCCCATTGCTCCACCCCCTGGCACTCCAGAGCACTGTGGACAATTTTCTGCTTCTCCCCTTGGGCTCTCTGAGCACAGGGGAGAAAAGGGAACCATTTCTGAGCCCCCTCTGACTCGGGAGACACCCTCCCCCACACCCGAGAATCTGTGGGCTTCTCCGGGCTGCTGCGACCGTGCACTCACAGCCCAAACCCCGTGCCGCTGCTCCCTCCCTCCAACGCTGGTGCTCGTGCCCGGGCATTCCAGCCCCGCAGCCACCCTGCGCTGGCAGCCCTGGCAGGCCGGGCGTTGGACACTGGCAGCCCCAGCATGGTGTACTGGCCCTGTGGCCATGCCGCGCCAGGCAGCCCCAGCGGGCCAGCATGCCATGCCAGGGTGCCTGAGCACGAGCACCGGGGTTGGGGGGAGGGAGCAGCCGTGCGGGGTTTTGGCTGTGAGCGTGTGGTCGCAGCAGCCCGGAGAAGCCCACAGATTCTGGCGGGGAGGGGGACCTACTGAGTCAGAGGGGGCTCAGAAACCTGGCTGCTGCCACCATGCATGCTCACCATTCCTCCGCGGGGGGAAGGGGTGTCCCTGGGGGAGGGGGTTGGGTCGGTATCAGAGTTTCCTTCCCTTTAACATCCATCAGTCCTGGGAGAGGCAGCGCTGCCCATACGATCCCAGAGGGGGGGGAACAGAAGCCTCCTTCTGACACAGTGACAGCTGCCCCCTCTCAGCACACAACGGTTGCCTGACCTTGCTAGCCTCACTTTCCTGGGGCAGTTTCCCGGGTCAGGGACGGGGCCACGGTGCCGCCATTGCTAGCCCCCTCCCTGCAGGGCAGGGTGAGTCCCGCCCCACAGGCACTGCGGCACCATCCCTCAGCAGAGCAGAGGCACCGCACATGCATCGGCCGGGTAAACTCGCAAATGGTTGAATCAAAACTGAGAAAATTTCCTTGCAAATGGGCGGGGTCATAATGTAGAGGTCGCAATGCACCGGGGATTCACTGTAGTTGAAGTATATAATATGTCAGCACCTGTTTACTGCAGACTTGGAAGGACTCCATTCACTGGAGCTTTTGTCTTAGAGGTATGGCCAGGAACATGTATGGCACAGTGAGCATCAATAACAGCTGAAAGGGTGAATCTGCTTGATAGGTCAGGACTGGCACAGGGCTCAGGTTGATGGCATTAGATCTTGACTCCTGCTGAGGTCTGAAATGAAGTTCCAAGGTTCAAACTCTCAGCAGAAACCAGAAAGAGAAGTAACAGGCTTGAGGGAATAGTAGTTTTGCCTATAAGCTGATCTTATTAAGCATTTTCACGGTGACCATTGCACCGTGACACGGTCCACTAGAAAAGTTCTAGGAACATTTACTAATGTGACAGTCAGAAGCATCATAAATAAAGATGAGGATCAGAAAAACTAAGGAAAGGGTCAAACACACAAAGCATGAGGTCATGCACTTATGAAATAATCAGATTTTTCTGCCAGAGAATAATGGCATTCTTTGGGCCTCCACAGTTGGAAATAGAAGGGAAGAAGAGCTGGAGTGTTTGCTATGAACCACAGGCATGCTGCAGACTTGAAAAAGAAGAGAAGCACTAACTAATGCCTGAAATTAGGTGTTCCCAAAAGAAATAAGCAAGGACTTCTTTGCCAAGATGCACACTTTTTGCACAATTTGCTCACTCCTGCACAAGGTAGATTAATTCAAATGGGAGAGACACAGAATTTTGCATAATGCTAAGTCTATCTTTGGGAAAGAAGTCATTAATAAAATTAACATCCAGGAGATAGGATTGTTCCCAAAGCATAGGATAAGGTTTAAGAACTCATGAAGAATATATTAAAGAATGCTGTTGGCACAACAACAAATGGGTGGAAATTAGCCAGGGATATAGTTACCCCAGAAATCAGAAGATTCCTATCAGAATAGTGAGTCTTTGGTTCAGATTTCCAGTGAGGATAGCAGGACAGAAAACCCTTCCAGCTGATTAAGTTTAGGGTGGATTGGGATATGAAAGTACTCATATGAGAGAAAACCATGTGGAAGAGTGCCAGTTGTAACGGAAGATTGAATTGAAGGGATGGAAAAATCCTACAGGTTCTGAAACCCAGCTCCTGCAAAAATGCTTCGAAGTTACCTATGGCCAAAATAAAAATTATCAATACTAATAATGTAAAAACTGAACAGTAGAGTAAGAGACAAAAATCCACTTTAAAATGTGAAATGATACACTGCAAAACAAATAGTCCATGTGAGGCCTTTTTTACTTACTGGTTTTCTGGTAATTATAACAATAAATTGTAATTAGTTTCTACTTCAAACAAAAATTTTCTAACTTTGGTGAAAGCTAATATAGTTTTATGTAAATGGTTACGGTTATTCTTGCTGATGAAGTGTCAAAATCTAGAAGATTACACAAAGAAGATTTACACAAATAAATCCACAGGTAGTTAGAAATATTTGCAAACTAAATCAGCATTACTGTATGACAGGATGTTCAAGTTCATATTACAGTGAACCCTTGAATTCCGTGGGGTTTCGGGTCTCCATGGCTACCACAAAGCCCTCGATCCACGAAGATAAGCAGCTCATGAATATGCAATTAATCCCCACCCATCACACCTCAGCCCTGGAGCACTCTGGTGGTGTGTCAGCCCTGCCCCATTCACCACAGTGGAAAGGGACGGGAGGCTCTCAGCACCCACAGGGACACTGTGCCAGGAACACAAACAGTTTGCCGATCACCCGTGCACACCTGCTCATCCCGGAGCCAGGGGACCTGCCCGTCCTCATCCCCCAGTGCCAGGACACAAGTCTGGCTGCCCCGGTCCCCCAGCACCAGGACACAAACCCAGCCATCCTGTCCCCCAATGCTGGGACGAGCGTGGTGGCTGGGCTTGTGTCCCAGTGCCAGGGCACTGTGGTGGGCACCTGGTGCTGGGATGAGCAGGCTTGTCCCAATGCCGGCATGCACAGGTGACCAGCAAAGGGAACTGATTGTGTTCCCAGTACAGCGATTCCGCGGGCACTGAGATCCTCCTGTCCCTTTGTGCTGCAGCGAGCGTTCCGGGGCTGAGGGAGGGCGGTGCGACGGGAAGGCTCATTTGCGTATTCATGACTGTCTATCTTCGCATGTCACACAGTCATGAATACACCGCAAAGCATAGGGTTGTCCTCATGGGGGAAAAAAACGTGATGAAGTAAACCCACAACAGAAGAACCATGAAGTACTGAGGGTTTACTGTATTACTGAAACAAACCAGCAGGGTAGAAAATGCTTTCATTTGTCAATTACGATGCCAATTCCAAAATCCCCGAATTTACCAAGATGTTTCTTTATATGTCTGTCGCAAACTAAAAAGCACTTTTAAGGACAGAAGAAAGGTTTCCTTCAGGCATGTTGTTAATATATTTTCACTCTAAGCAACTTACAGAGCCCTCTGTCATGCTGCATTCCGTCTTCTGTGGGGCTCATTCATGCCTTGTTTACTTACCTATGTGGAGAGCTGCCTGAGCTGTTGGAGCTGTGTTTGCTGGATTGGAACAGACACTGCTCTTTGTACTCTTGAGATAAGAGGCTGCAACAGTCAAGCTATTTTAGTGCATCTCAACCACAAAATATGATCTTAATAATTACTGTGAATCAACTAAAACAGCAACTTGTATCTTCTTCCCAATAGCCATAAATTTAAAAGGCACTCTTAATTTAGTCCATTTTCTTCTTGCTTCATGTGTTTGAGAATATTTATTCCAACAAATTTACAAAGCCTCTTTACACCAACAAAGCACAAGCTGTAAATTGTCCTCTACCTCCATTTTGTTTCAAAGCTCAGACAAAGGACTGCACTTGCCCTTTTCATATTATGTCCACATAAATCAAAGTCTGGTAAAGGACAAGTCAAGTAATCTGAGCAAACAGCCTACACTAACTATACAATTGGATTATTGCATGTCATGCTTCCCATTAGTCAGATAGGAACTAGAAACTTTTGACAAAGTTGACAAAGAAGTTGAGAGAGACATTGCATCACGGATATACTCGGTAAACCTATTAATCTAAGACTGCATCATGCAGAGCTGATAGAGCACTGACTGAATTTCTTTCTCCTCTCTTCTTGTTTTACAGCCAATGTCCTTCCTCTGCATTTTCACTTGTGAGCTCTGCTGAGCCCTCCCATTAGGATGGCACAATGACAGCACTGGACTCCATGCCTCTCCAGATGTAGTCTCAGGAGTTTCTCAGACACAGCCAGCCCTGTTCCTCTATGCGTGCCAACTCAATCCTATATTCTGGATTGGGACTGACAGGGGAAGACAAAAGACTTCATCTCCCTCCTGTTACACTCAATATTGCTGGCTGATGTAAATTGGCAATGGGTCCATTAAAGTCTGGACAGCTACATCAGCTTTATTGTACTCGATGGTCTGCCCTTCATCTGTGTAACTCACACAGGTGGACTGCTGACTTTGACAGGACAGTCATGACCTTTATGATATAGTTTTAAAAGTGAGGGAAGATGCAGAGGTGAAAGACAAGACAGCCAACCCACTGTGTTTGTAATTACCTGGTGTCAATAATGAAGGTGGAAAGGCTGTTTCACAAGTGCCTAGTGGAACCACCAGTGACACAAACATGTCACAGAGCCCATCTACAGCGCTGCCATCCTGCCCACACCACAGAAAACACAGTTACTGCAAAAGAAAATAAATGCTAAAATGCCTTGCAAACTTGACTAAGTAATTAAAAGCGCATAAGATAAACTGATACTCTATGTTTGTGTTTTGCAATAAACAGTTTTCTATTGTTTACACTGAAAAATTGATACAGATTTATATAATCACTGAATATAAGCAGGAAGAAGAAGTATCTATCACCAAATTCACAGAAACAGACCTGGACAATCCATACGTGAGATGACTGGATGGGAATGAAGCATGTGGCAGTGAGACCACAGCACTGCTGCCACGTTTAAGAGCACACAGCTGAACACACAGAACCATGGAATCTGAACACACCCATTGTTGTCCACAGTAAGGAAAATGCCATGCTGTAATGTCACAATCAGGTATTGGAAGGCACAATTGTTGTTACTGAGGCGTTTGCATGTGGACCTGCAAAATTCCTGATATTCTGTGAACATCACAAAATGCTCCATGGTGTCTGCTGTGAGGCAATTCAGCATGCCCTGAGTGAATACATTGAAGCAGTGCCAAGTGACAGAGTTCCTCAGTGTTTCTATAATTTGTCCATTTGCAGTTTTTGCAGTGCTTCTGTGACAGTGATACAACAGTACGAAGAAAACCCAGGGAGGTAATGCAGTATCTCCAACAAGCTCCCTGTCATTTATAATGGAGAGAGGTTTGCTAGGAGTGAAATGGTAGGACACCAAATATAAAATTGAAACCAGAGTGATGATCTGAAAGAACGAAAATGAAGGCAGCACAACAAAAAGAAAATGACTGAAAATCATTTGCATTTAAACTCAGAATGTTTGAGAGCAGAATCATCTATTGTAAATTTTAATTAAAGTTGCTCCTTATATATAAAAGTTTCTTTACCAGAAAATTAAAACAGAGGTAAGCTAGACCTTGTCCTTCAATTCACAGGGTAAGACCAGTACAGCTCTATGATTTACTCATTTGTTATTATTATTCAATTTAGCCTTACCTTCTCCAGCAAGGATTTAAACTATGCTATAAAACCACACTAGTTTTGGTACTAAAATAACCCCACCAGGGGTTTAAATAATACAGTTAAATGCTCAAATTGTTTAAAAGAACTAGCAAGCCCTACATAAATATAATTGCCCTGTGACCTGGTAATGACAGAAACAAAATTGTTGTCTGTTGTTGCTAATGGTGAGTACAGTACTGGTCTGACGGATAGGAATGTTTTCTGCACCACACCAAATAGGCAGCTTTATAATCTGATGGCATATTAGAATTAAAGCCGACATTTTTAATATCTTCTTGGTGCCATACACTATTTGGTAACTGCACATTAGGAAAGGATGCACATTTATCTCAGTTAATATGAGTTAGGGACTTGTTAATGTCATTGTTGATTAATTATTATTGCTTCAGGACTAACACCATGCTTGGAACTACAGAAAGCAAAAATTAAGATACTTTTTGCAGTGAAGAATGCAGACTGTAACAGATAAAAAATGCTGAGGAGAGAAGGCAAAAGATAACAAGGACCAAACATTTTCTAAAAACAGACCTTCTAGGCCAACCCCTATTTTGGTACATGCTTTTCCATCTGCATGGAGATACTGTCTGCACACGTCAAAACTAAACAAGCTTTCTGTTGCCGATGTATCCACACATGGTATTCAGACTACTAACTCTGGATACAAAGAAAATAACACAGTAACTAATTATGCTTTGTACTTACATTACTTTTCCAAAGGCTGGTGTCAACAATCAAAAAACAAAACTAAATGTCACGCTACTCAACAGAGAAATGGAGGTAACAGCAGTGATAGGCAAAGGTCAAGAAAGGACCCTTCTCAGTACGGAAGAAGCGGAACTCAACAGCTTTTCTGAACCTAAGACAATTTTTTCTGAGAGCCCATTGTTTATTGCAAAGATAAAAAAGGCCAAGCTTTGCTTTTATAAAGAAGTATGAATGCAAGAAAGTGTCAAATGAACCTGTCACACATCAAATCCACTACTGGCTCAGTAGGAAAGGCAACATAACAAATAGGAGTGGGGGAGGGGGAAAAAGCCAATAAATTTGTCTTCAGAAAAAGGAGTTCTGAATAACTTCTCTGGTACCTAGGAAAGTATAAGAGCAGTTATTTTCTGAACATGGCCAAACAAATCCAGTCATACCTCGGAATTTGTGGGATTTGGGCCTTGTGAGGGTTCTACAGAACATTAAATCTGCAAATTCGGGTCAGACATTAATATGGCATATTATTGCTAGAAATATGGCAACTTTGCAACACTGCAATGTCCTGGGGCCCTTTACGGCAGCGGGGAGCATTGGAGAGAAAGTTCAGCTATAGTCAAAACATTGGTGTGCTACCAGCACTGTTGGAGCCACAAATCCAAACCACAGCACCATACATGCTGCTATGGAGAATATTAACTCCACTCCAGGCAGACCCAGGTTACCAATGCATAGGGTAAAAAAGAACCAGGGAAAGCTTTAAACATACACAGGCAGGGGACAAGCTGCCAAGAAATTTCACTGTTTAAGTGTCGACACTGGGCCTGGCACTCTCTCAGGATTTCCTTCCTGAGTGTCCTGCAGCAATGACATTGTAGTATCACGATAGGAATCATTAACTCTTATAGGTGAAAGGCAAACCAGGATGGATTGGGTTGGTTTGTCTTTCATCTCTGGAAGGGCATTGTCCTGAAAAAATATTCCCAAAGAAATATCTGCACTCATTATTCTGGAACCGGAGGCAGATTAACTCTTTATAGCCACAATACCAAATGGGGCAGGACATGACAGAGATTGAGCCTCAAAAGCATAAATATTCCCTGACCTGAGATTGTTCTATAGGAAAACAATAAAAGGAGTCATATAAAGAGGCTGAAAGGGATTTTAAAGTTGGAGAATTTTGGCATGATATGAATGACTTTCCTCTGCGAACTGCTCAGTCATACTCTTGAAAGCTGAAACTGTCACAGAAATAAAGCAGAACAAATGGTAAACTAACTTAGAAAAAATATTTTATTCATAAAATGACAAAATGTTGGTGCATAGACAAAATATCTTGGAGCTAGATAACTTAGTCCCTGAATAAAACATTCAGAATAATTTTGTTCTTCCTTCAATACTGAAAACTAAAATAATAACAGAAAAATTATATCCAGACTGGCTGCTGGGAGAGGCCTCAGCTACCTATCTTTGGATGAGTAAAACCCAGGTGTCTAACATCTTGTAGGGTCACTTCCTACATTAGAATAATTTAACAATTAAAGGTCATGTTAACTTTCTTGAAATTCAGAATTTTTCAAACTTGTCTAATAAGAATATTTCCTTTAGAATTTCTTTTCTCCTAATATAGCTGTTTTCCAAAAAGGTATCGTATTTTTATTGCAAGAGTTTAAAGATGGAGTTTGAACAATCAGCCTACATAAACAGGCTCTCTTTTTTTTTTTTTCCTTTTTTTTTTCCTTTTTTTTTTTCCCTTTTTTTTTTCTTTTTTTTTTTCCTGTTTGGATCCTTTTTTGTATGTATGTTGAGAACACAAGAAAAGTCACACTATGTCAAATGAACTATTCCAGTCCCTGATTCATTTGCCAAGAGCAGTTGCCTAGGGAAAACTGCAGATAAGTGAGGCATATATGGGACAAGAAACTAAAGGGTCTGGGTTATCTGGGAGATATCTGATATTAAAGGACTACCTTCTAACTTAAGAGCAATCCATCCAAATGAGCAGGAATTGAGGAAAAAATTCCAGGAGACTTCTTTTCTGATCTTTGGTCTATGAGCTTATGTCATTCTGTTCCCCAAGACAAGTGAAGGCAAAAGTAGCTGCCAACTAAGTGATCCACTCCAAAACCAAAAATGGTAACAGCTTCTGTGCACCATGTAAATAAGCTACCACTCCCAGGGAAGGCAGCTGAGCATCCACAACAGAGAACAATTTAGAGTAGCTATCTTGACTTTTGACAAGTGTCTTTCACGTCCAGCAGTTTCACAGAATCACAGAATCAGTAAGGTTGGAAAAGACCATAGAGGTCATCATGTCAAACCGTTTCTGCAGGGTCAGCCTTCAAACACTTGCTCTTTTACAAAGTTGAAGAAATAATTATTCCAACTAACCACAAAACCTTGATTATCCAAAACATTATCAATTTTTTAAAATTGATGGGACAATGGGACAGGAATACAGAAACTGCATTCCCTCACAAGCAGAAAGGTAAAACTTAATGCAGAAACGGTATACAAGATAAACATTTTACAAAAACTGGATTTTATGTTTTAAAGTCAGACCTCTAACTCCACTAAAACAACAAAAAAAAATAAAGACCTTACATTAATATCTATGACATTAAATATTTTAAAGTACTTGCTACCAGTTGTGAACTTCCTAAGAACATATACATCACTAGTAAACACTGATAAAGGTAGTACAAGATACATAGAGAATTTCCTTTTGGCAACAAAGACATCATGATAGTAATACTAGTCAGATGTCGGAGGAGTGACAGGTGAGTCAGTCTTAGAATAATATCTAAGAATGTATTGGATGTAAAAGTCCTTTTGTTTTGAAATATATTCAGATATAAAGATAATGGATAATACACCACATACACATTTTCTCTTGGATTGCCAGTAGATCTTTTCTGGAAATCACACCATTAGCAGTTATCTGTACATTTTTCTGCTGAAAATAAATTTGACAGTAGTTTTCAACTGTATTCTTCACATCTTCAAAAAGGCAACCTGCAAAAGGAAGCAAAAACAATACTCTGATTAGTCTTCACAGTGGAGGTAAAACAAAGATGCTTCTTTGTATCAACATAAATTATCTATTATAATCATCATTTTCACAGAATCACAGAATCACAGAATATTATGAGTTGGAAGGGACCCACAAGGATCATCTAGTCCAACTCACCACCTAACACCTGTACAGAGTCCGAGAGCACATCCCAGAGCGTAACACCACCTAGATCCCTCACAGTCTAGCAGGCCACTCCGAGCCGGAAGGGGTCCAGGGTCATCCAGCCCTACACCCCCCAGCTAGACCATGTCACTAAGCTCCTCGTCCAGTCTTCTCTTAAACACCTCCAGGGATGGCGACTCCACCACCTCCCTGGGCAGCCCATTCCAATATGCAATATATATTTTACTTAATAATACACTAATGCAATGAGAAAACAGAGGCTATACTTGAGAGCAGTGTTACTTTTCTACCTATTTTCTACCTAATATGTCTCCTAAAAATTCCAGAGCTTTCTCCTTTTGTTCAAGCACTGCAAGTGTTGCTGAACTACACACCAAAACTTATTTTTTCCCAGAATAAGTAAGTACAAGGTATTCATCTTATCTAACTTAAAAGTCTATTTGGTAATATTTGAAACTACCTTAGATTAAATCTTTGATCCATTCCCTGTTTTGTCTGAATATTGGTTTGTTTGAACACTGCTGCCACTGTAAGTCATATCCTGATTCCAAAGTAAAGATGAAAAGTCCAATGTCATAAACTAAAAAATCCATACATTTTAAAATGACCAGGAACCAAAATTCTCCCCTAGGGGAGAAGACAAATACTTGTTTATGATCAGAAGATAGCAAATGAGGTATCTCTTCTCTCTGGTGGACTAAGTCAACTGTCTAACAGCTATTTAGAGGGAAGGTGATCTATCAAATAAAAGAGACATACAGGATTTCTGCCATCTCAACTCATTTGTTCTTGTTCACATGCATGCAGCAGTTTCTCCTGTAATGGTTTTGGTTTTGTTTACCCTTATATTAACTCAGAAAGTTAAGTTAGCTGACTGGAAAGACAATCACAAGTCCACATTATTATCTGCTAAGGAGATTGCTTCAAGTATTTTTTGCGGATCATGCAGACAGAAAAACAGATGGATATCACAGAATCACAGAATCACAGAATATTATGAGTTGGAAGGGACCCACAAGGATCATCTAGTCCAACTCACCATCTAACACCCGTACAGAGACCGAGAGCACATCCCAGAGCGTAACACCAACCTAGATGCCTCACAGCCTAGCAGGCCACTTCGAGCCGGAAGGGGCCTGTGCCATCACAGAAGGGCACCAAAGGAAAACAAAACAAAAAGAAAAGAAAAGAAAAGAAAAGAAAAGAAAAGAAAAGAAAAGAAAAGAAAAGAAAAGAAAACCTGGGCTATGAGGTTACACAAGAATTTTCTGAAAACCTGTTTTTCCAATGCCATGAAAAACAGACAAGGAAAAACCCCATCTGAGATAAACACTTCCCCCTTGTTCTGTCCAAGACCTTTCATCAGTCACTTAAGTGAAGATTCAAATTACCATCAATAACCACTTGGCTTTTCAGAGCTGACCCTCAATCACCACTTTACTCAATACTGTGACTAAAGAACACACGAAACATGATCACCCAGAAGGGATTGAGTGAAAGCATAAAATATCACTGAGCATCCAGTAAAGACAGCAAAACAGAGTTAAAAGAGTCATTTTGGATCTTATGCCCAAAGTGTATTTAAAAGGGTGAAAAAAGAAGAGCAATTTTTATCATATGTAAGAGGCTTCTCAGAGAAGAGAAGGATTCGTGTATCCAAAGGATTCGTGTCTACAAGGCATAAATGGGACACCACAACAATTTTGGGATAGTAGAAAAAAAGCCATACAATCTCACTTTCTGAACACTCTTTTGCTACTTCTTTTGCTACTGTAACAGGAATAACCTATTAGAAAGATGCAATGTTGCAACATGGAAGGGTTTGTTCAGATAAAAAACCCGAGATCCCCAAAGTTTCCACATTTCCAAATCATTCTTTTCTTCTTCTGAACTGGAAGTACAGTTCAGAAACAAGAATTTTCATGTCTTAGATTAAACGTAAGAAAGAAATGCTGCATTGTGAAGGTGGTGAGACACTGACACAGATTGTACAGAGAAGTTGTGGATGCCCCATCCCTGGAAAAGTTCATGACCAGATTGAATGGGGCTTTGAGAAAACAGGTCTAATAGAAGGTGTCCCTCACCATGTCAGGGGTGTCAACAAACAGCTGGCTGCCCATGGTGAAAGGCTTCTTGGTTTCCTATGAGAATCTCATCACACTGACGTATTCCCATAGTGTGTTTTTATTCAGCTCCATCAGCATTTTCCAACAGTAAGCTGCTACATCAAAAAACATTTCTGTCAGCCCGACCAATGGGTGTTGTAAAACCTAGGGACTGCTTAACATGTAGGGAAATTTATCCACTATGCCAAAGATTCTCATCATCAAAGATGCAAAATGAAAGGAAAATTAATATGCTTGTCATCTTTCTTATGATTTAGTTGCTCAGATGAATAGAGACAGATTCATAATTAATAGCAGATGTAAAATTTTACCTATGCGGAAGAATCATATAGGCTAGGGATGAAATCCTGGCATAAATTAAGTCAAAGACAAAACTCACATTGATGTTAACAAGGTGGGTGATTTGTCCTTGCATTGCAAGGAAGAAAAAGAAAGATCAAGAAAAGCAATAACCATCTCAATATACAAAATTCAAAATTTTTAACAGATTTTTCTACCTGAGATTGCAGTTTTGTAACTCTGTTACACAGTTTTGAAGTACCATTAGAGTGGATATATTTATTTAACTCGACTACTTGCTACATTTTATAATGCGTGAAACACACTTTTTCTCTCCTTTGAGAGGATTACTTGCAACACAATGTTCTTAGACTGCCAGGCTCTCTTCCTGTCCAATAAATTGTAAAACAACAAAAAGAATCATTCATCACTGCCTGTATTTATATTACTACCAATGTGAATGAAAAGAGCACATTAGATCACCTCTTCAGTTAACACAGCAAACAACGAATAAAAGGATAAAACACAGAAACCATACGCCATTTAAAAAACACCTGCAACACATGAAGATATTTGAGAACAAAACCAATAGCAACGAAACTACTTACGATGTTTACCTTACCCAAATTTCAATACGAGGCATATAGAATATTTCTTTATTATTCTGTTACTGTAGATGCAGTTGGATCTCTAAACATCATTAAACTACATCTTCTACATAACAAATTAGTAGTTTGGGAAAGTGGGAATAAGTGGTTTCCCCCAGTTCTCTATCTTTTAGGATACTTTCTTTGTAAGATCAACAACTACTGGCCTCCTCCAGCTCTAGTAGCAATGCTTTCAGCAAAGTCTAAAAATCCAGTATTTCACTGCTACTAGCGCACTTCGAAAGAAAAATAATGTGCCAAACAGTTATCTCATCTACAAATGAAGGTTTATCACTAAATTCAGAATAAAAGTCAGTTCTCTAATCAGTTTTTTTATTGACCTTACCTCAGCACATTGTACCCTTCTTAAAGCACTTATGATTGCTCGTATTAATCCACTGTTAAGAATGGTTTATGCACACTACCATTCATACTTCTATGACAGGAGACACTTTTTTCATTTCCTCTCAATTATTTCTGAAGATTTTAATCTTATTCTATCACAGAGTATCAAATGCATCTCAGCCCTCTACCCCATTAGTTTTTCACAGAGCCCAAAGCTGCTAAGACCTCTGGATAATGCACAAACATAAAATGCACATTTTCAAGCATTTTAAGAGATATGAATACAGAGGAACCACCAAAGCACCAAATATATCAATGACATATCTTACAACATATTTTTTTTTTTGTAAGCAATAAAGGAGCAGAAACTTTGTTAAAACCATAATCAGAACAAGTTAAGAAAGTTTAGGCTGGATGTTAGGAAGAGTTTTTTCACAGAGAGAGTGATCCCTCATTGGAATGGTCTGCCCAGGGAGGTGGTGGAGTCACCATCCTTGGAGGTGTTTAAGAGAAGACTCAATGAGGTGCTCAGTGACATGGTCTAGATGGTGGGAGGCTTGGATGTATGGAGCGTGGTGTCCATGGTTCCACGCTTGTGGGCCTGATCCCTGGCTGGGCGTTCGCTTCGAAGTTGGACTAGATGATCCCGTGGGTCCCTTCCCATATTCACAGGAATAACCTGTGAACCTGTGAACTCATGTTGTGAGGTACAGTTTTAGAAACTATGCTCTCTTAGCTCTTCCTGGTGAAACTGGTGGCTTGTGGCTTAGACAGGTTTACTCTGCGCTGGGTTAAGAACTGCTGGATGACCAAGCTCAAAGAGTAGTGGTGAATGGTGTCACATCCAACTGGAGGTTGGTCACCACTGGGGCTCCCCAGGGTTCAGTGTTGGGGCTGGTTTTGTTCAATATCTTTACTGATGATCTGGACGAGGGAATGGAGTCCATCATTAGCAAGTTTGTAAATGACACTAAGCTTGGAATAAGTGTTGATCTGTTAGAGGGAAGAAGGGCTCTGCAGAGAGATTTTAACAGGCTGGATAGATGGGTTGAAACCAATAGTATGAGGTTTAATAAATCGAAGTGCCGGGTGTTACACTTGCCTTGCAATAACACCATGCAGAGCTATAGGCTGGGGATGGAGTGGCTGGAGAGAGGTCAGGTGGAGAGGGACTTGGAAGTGCAGGTTGATAGAAGACTGAACAAGAGCCAGCAGTGTGCCCAGGTGGCCAAGAAGGCCAATGGCATCTTGGCCTGTAACAGGAATAGTGTGGCCAGTTGGACTAGGGACGTTATTCTTCCCCTATACTTGGCATTCGTTAGGCCCCACCTGGAGTATTGTGTCCAGTTCTGGGCCCCTCAGTTTAAGAAAGATGTTGAGTTGCTTGAATATGTTCAGAGAAGGGCAATGAGGATGATGAAGGGTATGGACTACAAGCCCTATGTGGAAGGACTGAGGGAGCTGGGGTTGTTTAGCCTGGAGAAGAGGAGGCTCAGGGGAGACCTTATTGCTCTCTACTACTACCTCAAGGGAGGTTGTAGCCAGGCAGGGGTCAGACTCCTCTCAGGCCCCCAGTGACAGAACGAGAGGACACAGTCTTAGGCTGCATCAAGGGAGGTTTAGGATGGATATTAGGAAAAACTTTTTCACAGAGCGAGTGATTTCCCATTGGAATGGGTTGCACAGTGAGGTGGTGGAGTCACCACCCCTGGATGTCTTTAAGGAAAGGCTGGATGGTGTACTTAGTGACATGGTTTAGATAGTTTAGATGGTTTAGATGATGGGTTGGTGTTGGGTAGGTTGATAAGTTAGGCAAGAGGTTGGACTTGATGATCTCTACGGTCTTTTCCAACCTTGTTAATTCTGTGTGTAACTCTGTGTGTAAAATCATAGAATTGTTTGGTTTGGAAGAGACCTTAAAGGTCATCTAGCTCCCACCCTTTGTGGTCATGGGCAGGGAACCTTCCACTAGACCAGGTTGCTCAAAGCCCCATTCAGCCTTCCAAGAATGGGGCATCCACAGGTTCCCTAGGCAATGAGTAAGTAAATGCAAATGTGTAACTCCTAAGCATACTCCAGAGTACTTAGGAATGGTACTGAGAATTGAGAAAAGCAACCTGACAAAGAGTGCACTTAGGCAGTCAAACTTTACAACAGACAAATTGTGCAACCCTCATCTGACTTTTGCATATTTCAAATCCAAGTGGAAACAGCCCAGGGCACGCAGCTCTGCCTGACCCTGCCAGTGCAGTGCGGTTGCATAGGGCTGTCTCCAGAAGTGCCCTCCAGACTCAGCCATTCTGAGCCTCTGGGACATTTTCATATTTACGCACACACAGGTGAGTGAAACAGCAGTGGAAATTGGTGGAAACTCCCTTAATATATGCTACAAAACCAGAGGCTGGAATTGTCTTTCCTCAATAGAAGAAGGTAACTATGGAGTTACAGGTGTCTGTCTTTCTGAAACCTTCTAATAATACTTTATTTTACAGAGTGTTGATTTAGATTAGACATAAGGAAGAGATTTTTTTTATGAAGGTGGTGAGACATTGGCACAAGTTGTTAAAGAAGCCTGGAATGTCCCATCACTGGAAGAGTTCAAGGCCAGGTTGGACGGGGCCTTGAGCAGCCTGGTATAGTGAAACAAACAAGAGTAAAAGGTGAAAGAAAACAGTTGTAATTTCAGAAAATATTTTTAAAACTATGGAGATCTAATGGACTTAGGAGATAAAAGAAGGAGGTTCCAAATGGCAGAAGTTGGCGAAAAGACATCTCTTCTTCCCAAATGGTAACACTGAGTAAGCATGCAGAGGAGATGACTGCTGTAAGAGAAGCAAGATCATTGTAGAGACAGTTAAACAATATATTTTAAAGAAATGCAATCTGCAAATTCAGTGCATAACATGCCTTGTGGATCTGACAGCAGAGGAAACACAGCACTAAAAGAAAAGAACGTTTTCAGCTAAGCAAAGAAAAAGTAGTTCAATCTTTGAATCAGCTGCAACAACCAGAAAAGAAGCCAGATTCTTATTTCCATAAAGTAGGAAATAACTCAAATGCCCAAAGTTGTATTCCTATGGTGTAAAACAAGCTTTTAAAATCTTATGGTTTTATGCTCTTTAAAGAAGATCAAGTGAATGGTGCAGAAAGATCCCATTGAACGTCTCAAAGCTGAGGACAAAGAATTTCTAATACCTAGGTATCTCTTAAGAGATAAGCAAAAGTATGTAGAAGATGCAGAATTTCTCTTCAGTTTAGAGAGGAAATTGTACTTGTGTTTACTTCTGCATTATTTTAAAGGAAAATAGTGGGTTGAAAGTAGCTATATATGCTTCAGTTTCAGCAGAAGAAAATGAACCTATTAAATCTATGAATGCTTCCTGAGATATGACTGTTCTGGTTTCTCTTTTTTACTGCACAACAAAGAATAAAACTCCACCCCCAGGCTCAAAACTGCAGCTTAAATGTATAAAAGATGTTTTATTGTTGTCCTCCTTGAACAATAATTGAATTTTTAAACACAACCACACACTGCTCATAATGTTCACAGGTTCACACAGGTTCGCAGGTTAATCCAAGTTGGAAGGGACTCCAAGGATGATCCAGTCCAACTCCCAAGCAAACACCCACCCAGGGATCAAACCCACAACCCTGTAGCCATGGGCACCACACTCCATCTGAGCCTCCCATCATCTAGACCATGTCACTGAGTTCCTCATCCATCTTTTCTTAAACACCTCCAGGGATGACGACTCCACCTGGCAGACCATTCCAGTGAGAGATCACTCTCTCTGTGAAAAAGATCTTCCTAATATTCAGTCTAAACTTTCCCTGGCATAGCTTGAGGTCATGTCCTCTTGTTCGGGTGCTGACAGCCTGAGAGAAGAGATTTACACCCACCTGACTACAACCATTGTTTTTAAGAAGAACACAACTTACACATCTACCTTAAATCATACCTACTGCAACAGACAATCTGTGCATAAACAGATACCCGTGCTTTAATCCAAGCACATGTGCTAGTTGAAATCAGGAATGATGGAATGACTGCAGAGGAAATATTGATTACACACCAATACAGCCTCCAATCAACATCAAATGCTGTATATCTTTCCATTCAAGGCTGACAGGTAATGAAGAAATGCAATGCCATCCATGTGCACAGGAAGAGAAGAACCTTCGCCAAAAGACATGGACAGCTCTGGGCAGAGCACGGCTCCTAGATCCAGCTGTGATACATGACATTAATTTCAGAGGCCCTCTGCTGCAAGTTACCTCTCTCCCCACAAAATACCATTTTAAGCTTCCCACATATTTAATAATGCACTGATACCACTACAAGGACAATGCGCATGAACAGACAGAGAAGGCCATAACCCTGCCGGATACATTCCTCACTCCCATAAAAGAAAGACACATCGAGTGGCAGGATAAAAGCACCTGTACCATGGGTAGGTCCTAGCTCTATAAATACGTACTTGATTTCTGATAAATTCTGCTCAAAGTCTGGTGTTCCCACAGCTGCTGAAAAGGTACCGAGCAATTAAAGGAGTAAGGTCTTCCCTGAGGTGCAACAGCACTTCTCCCATTCCTGCACCCCAGAAGCAGACATATTATAACTGTTATCATTACCCTGTGGATTAGCAACTATCGGCAATTATAAATAACCATATTAAATCCCAAGAGTTCATCTTCACACCCATACAGTACAGTTTATATATTAATTCTCACCCAACAATCTGAGATCAAGTCTGCTGATGCATAAATAACCTGTTCCAGAAACACATTTTGGCACCAGTGTGAATGGCTGGACATGAAGCAGATGGTATTAGATGAGCAGAGACATGAGAGAACATTAACTGCTATATTTACACTTGCTCCCACTGAATCCACAGACCCATAAAAAAACAGCTGTCTTTTCCAGACTCGAATGTTACCAAGCTGTTGCATATTACCCTTAGACCTCTGGGGCTGCTTTTGGGCAGAGCAAAGGCATTTTTAGAGAAAACTGGAGAGGAAGGGAGTGTATTCACTACTAGAAGAATGAGAAGAGACAGAGATAGAATCATAGGTTGGAAAAGAACTCCAAGATCATTGAATCCATTGATCATCAAGATGTCCCCATCCTGACAATGCAGTATTTACCTGCCCTAAGAGAGCCTCCTGGTAGCCTGCAAACTCTCTGGTTGTACTCGCACCAGCAAAGCTGTCCTCTGTTACACTGATAGTTCTTGACAGGCTAGAGAAATGGGCAGACTCCAACAGTATGAGGTTTAACAAGACTAAGTGCCGGGTTCTTCACTTTGGACATAACAACCCCATGCACCGCTATCGGCTGGGGGAGGAATGGCTTGAGATTAGTGAAGTGGAGAGGGATTTAGGAAAATGATTTATAGGAAACTCAATATGAGCCAGCAGTGTGCCCAAGTGGCTAAGAAGGCCAATGGCATCCTGGCCTGTATNCCCTTCCAACTCATAGTATTCTGTGATTCTGTGTGATTCTCTTTTTATTGTGTTCCAGGCTCTGGGGAAAATAGCTGAATCTTAGGTGACTGGGTGCATGTTTCCCCTCTGGCACAGAGATCATGTAATATGCCCTCCACAGACAAGCAATGGCAGCCACTTATTACAAAATGTCATAGGGAAAGTTTCCTAATATATTTTAAATGCCACGCAGTGAAAAGCCTGGTTTTGAGTATGCAATAGAGCAAAAAAAAAGTGTTCCTTCAATTACCCTTCCTTGGCATTTTTGGACAAAGCAAACCAAGGAACTATCAGCCTGTGCTCGTAGCAGCATAACTTCCTACCAATAGGCTGGTAAGTCTTAAATATTTTACTATGGAAAAAAAAAATCAAATAAAAATGTCACTGAAAGCCAATGACATCTTGGCCTGTATCAGGAATAGATGGCCAGCAGGACCAGGGAAGTGATTCTTCCCCTGTACCCAGCACTGGTTAGGCCACACCTCAAGTACTGTGTCCAGTTCTGGGTCCCTCAATTTAGGAAGAGCATTGAGGTGATGGAGCATGTCCAGAGAAGGAGCTGGTGAAGGAGAACAGAAGAAGCAGCTGAGGGACCTGAGGGGAATTTTGTCTGGAAAGGAGGAGGCTCAGGGGAGACCTTACCACTCTCTAAAACTGCCTGAAAGGAGGTTGTATCCAGCTGGGGGTCGGTTTCTTCTCCTAGGAAACAAGTGACAGAACAAGAGCACACTGTCTCAAGCTGTGCCAGGGGAGGTTTAGGTTGGACATTAGGAGGAATTTCTTCACAGAAACCCTGATTAGATATAGGAATGGACTGCCCAGAGAGGTGATGGGGTCACTTAGTGCCATGGTCTAGCTGACAGGGTGCTGTTACACCACAGGTTGGATGCAATGAACTCGTCTTTTCCAACCTAATGGATTCTGAGATTCTGTGAACACAAGTCCCTTGAAAAGGTCCCTAAAACAATACTACCATACTACAGATCAACTGAACAGATACAGTTGGACAAGCTGAGTTTCAAATATTTAATCAAATAAGAAATTAATGTCTAGGGTCAGTATAAAAGCCTTCATGACTATCCCTAGCATGCTTGAATTCCAACATCTGGAGAGAGATATATCCAGAATATTCTGCCAGCTGCACAGGACTATGTGGTGATGGCAATAATGAAGTCAACAGATGCACAGGTTGTGGAACTATGTTATCCCTACGAGCAAAACCCCTGGAAATTGGGCTGAAGAGAAAATACATGGAATGGCAGCTTTGCAATCTGGCTCACTAAACCCTACATGATCCAGATTTGGGTGTGGAGGACAGGACATTTTCTGAAGGACTCTTAACTCATTCACACGAGGTCAAGGTCATTGTTTAACATATACATCTGTAAGAAATTTCACATCCCAAAGAGATGTTGCTTCAAACAGCTTTAAGGTCTTAGAGGAAATATATTTTGGTCAGTGCTACACTGCCACAGAAGCAGAGGAACACAGGTGGCAGTAAAAGCTGGGGAGAACCTGGCTTCAGTAGCCCCATCATCCGAAGAGCCAAATTTCCCAGCACTACTAGGAGAAAAATGGGGAAAGGCAAGTCCTTTAGTGTACAGTGTGAAAGGCACTGTCCATCTGTTGGGTTTCCAACTTTCAATGCCAGAAGGAACTGATTAGGACATCACTCCGATAAGTTACTTTCTTCTTCTGTCCAAGCCGGAGAAAACATGAAATAAAAACAAAATGACCAAGTAGAAAGAGAATTAGATCCCTTTCACTCAATTGCTAGGGAATTAATTGCAACCAAACCAAGGACTGATTTTTTAAAATGTGATTTCTCAATCTGGTAATGTCCCTTCAGGATTTACAAAATAAACCAGTCTATAAATTAGCATGCATTCTTTTGACTATTCCTTCCTAAAAGTATCAATTTCTTATAAGAATAAAGTTAAATTTAAAATATGACAGAGATAACTGAGAAAAAGCAAGAGATTTCTCAAAAGTCCCAGGCTGTGCACGTGTACTGCAAACTATCTCTTTGCTAACATAACAGTTGCATGCTGAAACTTGCCAAAGCTTTAGAGGGAAAACCATAAGCAGCTGCAAAACCAGTAGAAAATAAGTCTCTGCATGTTTTTATTTTGTATGAAGACAACCCATTTTTTTAAATTTTAGATCAAGCAGCTCGTGTGAAAAAAGAGGAAAAGGTTTCTTGCATTTGTTTTCTTGGAGGACGAGATGGCTATTAATTTTGTTTCTTTACATCTAGAAGTTCCAAAACTTCATGGCTTTATTTTGTTTTCCGCCAAGCCTTCCTCATTAGCCTATACTATTTTTATTTCCACTGCAGATGTTACTTCTTGTGGTCCCCAGCATTACAAGAAGCACAGAAACAGGAGTATTATTTACTTTCGTTAGTCTCATATACACTTTCTCTCTTGAATGTAAAACATAGTGGGGGATGTAACTTGGTTCTAACGTCACATCGCAATTACTGATACAAAGCAAACTGGGCTGCAAAGCCCATGGAATTCAGTATTTTGTTAGTCAACAGCAGATGATGTTTGGTTTTTACTGTAGTAATTACCACACCAAACTTCAAGCTAATCAGGCAAGTGGAGCAGCACATATGTTTCTGCCTCAAGTGGTTTTAAATTGCTATAGAAAAGACATTTGTTTAAGAACATACATGCATGGGCAATTGGGAAACACATGATAACTTAAAACAAACAAGGCGCCGCAAGCTTCTGTGTCAATTTAAAGCATGCTAGCTGTATCCTAAAGCTGGCGACATGTGATGAAGCTAATGCTTGGCAGCCCAAAGGGAAACAATGCAACTTCTAAAAACTTCCTAGCCTTGCCGAAAGGTGTGACACAAGGCTGCCATCCTTTCAAAGACCCACCCCAGTGGCCACTTCACACACAGCACACACGCACAGTCTGCTGTCAGAGCTGGACTTGCTCCCAGCTGATTTCCTGGAATTGATGTCAGTCTAAGCCTTTGTTGTGTTTTTTGCGATCCTCATACCACTAGATATCTTTACACATTTTGGAAACTGTTTTAACTGACCAGCATCAATAATACTGCTGTATCTTCCCCAGAAAAAGAAAGAAGTGACACACTGCTGCTACTGTGGTATTCAGCAAGCTAACATTTACATGCACCTCTTAGAGTATTTCCGCAATAAAGACGAAAAGAATGAAAAAAGCCCTGAACAAGGAACTACATATAATCTGGTATCTTATAAAAGAAGGCAGGAGGGAAAACGCACCACCACAAGTCTAAAACAGCTGTGAGAACAGAGTGGACTATGCACTTACATCCTTGACTGGTTTACCCTTATGTGACTTGCTCAGATGTGTAATGTTCTGGTCATTTGTATTGCTGTAGCTCTCAATGAGATGAACTTTGGTGGTATTCTCTGCACCATTATTCATGAAGTGTCCTATCTCACCGAAATACCCTTTTATTGTATTTCAATGATATTATGCCCTAAAGAATGGGAAGGGCTAGCATATGTGAAAGAGAAGCACTGGTTTTAGGTCATTATTCACAGAATCACAGAATCACAGAAAATTATGAGCTGGAAGGGACCCACAAGGATCATCTAGTCCAACTCACCATCTAATACCCGTACAGTGACCAAGAGCGTAATACCAACCTAGATGCCTCACAGTCTGGCAGGCCGCTCCGAGCCGGAAGGGGCCCAGGGTCATCCAGCCCTACACCCCCCAGCTAGACCATGTCACTAAGTTCCTCGTCCAGTCTTCTCTTAAACACTTCCAGGGATGGCGACTCCACCACTATTACATGGTAACACATTCAGCTGGATTCTAAGCTGACAAATGTCTCCTTTCTTCTCCTTCTCTTGTCCCTTTAGCCATGAAATATTGTAGCACACCCTAAAACAGAAAGGTCACTTTCAAGTGCTGCATCATCCAAACCAGAAAGTGAATTATATAGTCTTCTATTACCAGCTTAGTTTTCCAGTTCAAATTGTCCTTTCTCCATAAACTAATATTTTATTTATTATTCATTATTATTGAATCATTCACCACAGTAACTCAAATCTTCTTTCTGCTATTTTATAACCACTACCCCTGACATTTTTTCTTCTCACTCCGATCAATCCTTCTCTCTTAAACCCACGCAACACACCTTCTGTCAGGATTTACCTCCAACCTGTACTATGTCGCATATACAACAGTAGGAGATAAAGTCACCATGCAGTCTTGCTCACGATTTCTCCAGGAAAAGCAATATTACTACAAAAATAGTTATTTGTTTCCCAGCTGCAGCAGCAGGTAAAATCTGCAAGCCAGAATCCCCTTCAGAGCCTGGCTGGAGATGTCTGTTTCTTGCTTGTTTTTCTTGTCTTTTTTCTCCCCCCCAATTTCCCTGCCCTTTATAAAAGAAAAATAGCAGTCTAAGATTATTTCAGTTTTAGAAGTAACATGATGGAAAGCTAAACAGAATAAGAAACTGAACTGGAAACATAAGTAGAAAGGAGGAGAAAACAGCATATCTTCCTAAAAACGGAATTGTAGGTAAGTATTTGCATTAAATAAAACAAATGTGATCAGTATGATGTATTATCAAGGCTATCACACAAGCAGCAACATAAAGAAACTAGTTGGGTTTCCCTCACACTCTCCATAACTCTCAGTATAATCACAGTATCTGCAGGATTCAGCAGTAGCAAGACACCAGAGACATTAGATATTAATGTTGTAGGTCAAAGCATCTCTGCTTTTTAATTCAATGAAAATCAATCTTCCTGTCTTTGTCCAAATTTAGGTACCTGTCTGTTTGAGGCCAATCATAAGACAACCTTCTCATGTCTTACACCAAAACACTATAGAAAACACAACAGAGAGGTGAACATGACAGGAGAAATGATAAAGCAGAACCAGAGGTCACTTGCTCTGTCTTCAAACTGACTGTCAGGAAAAGCAGTATTAAAACTACTGTGGTAAGTTGCTTTATAAACAAAGAGGCCACCAAGAAACAAGTCAATCACTTCTGATAAATACTCTACTTGATGAGGGCCTGGAGGGAGAAATCGCCATTTAATTTTGCTTTTGTCTCCAAACTCCTACATTTATATCTAAGAAGAAAATCTACCAACACCTGAAAGCTAAGAAATGGTCTATCATCATAATTTCTTGCAATGTTTATAGTTAGCTATGTCACAGAAACCAGTACATGGGTGTAAAATGGCTTTGTAAGAGTCTCTCTTAGCAAATGCTACACGAGCAGGACACACTACGTCATGTTGAAAATGCTGGGATATGTTGCCATGTATGAAATGCTGCCACAGTGTAAGACACGGCCACCTCTTGTGTGCACATACATTTCTCAACATACCAAACCCAAACAATACGGAAAATGTAGCATAGTGGTGAGTGTCCCTGCCTCTCATGCGGGAGTCCAGGGATTCAATTCCCCATTTAAGAGGTGGACTCGATGATCCCTTCCAACTGAGAATATTCTGTGATTCTGTGATAATACCTGACATATGCTTTGAAATACCAGTAAGGGTATTTCAAAGACATGTGTGGAGTGAGCAGAGGGACCACAACACAAAACGGGTGCATTAGAGAACAGAAATAAAGATATCTTTTAATGAGAGGTATTTGGTTATAGGATCACAATTAAACACAATTCATATAGTTCAAACAGTCCAATCCACTATAACCCAAAAGAATGAGGAAGAGGAGAATAAAGGAGAATGTGGCGCTGCTAATTAACACTCTAAAACTAGATAGGTTGAAGAGATGTCTTCATTAGGTTATATTTTGAAAACTTTATGGAAAAAAACTGAGTTTGAAAAACTAGCTGCTTAAATTCTTTCTTTGCTTCCTGGCAGTTAAAACAGGAATGAGAATAAATACCTCCCTGCATGAGGCATGAGGATTAATTTGTTTGTGTATATAAATGGGTATTTAAGTATCAACTACTATTTTATTTTTAACACATTATTGGGACTACTGCATTCCTACCAGAGTTCTGCTTTTGGCAAGAGATTAGGATTGAGTTAAAATGGGAACAGGTGTTTAGAAGATGATATGGCTGTACTAAAAGTGCTAAACAAGATGAAGGGAAAAAATAATTTATATAAGGCATTCATTTGTATACTGTGAAATAGAGAGACAGCCAAAAGAAACATAAAATCACAACAACTGAGGGATATTTAGGAAAATGTCTTTGCTTACTGTGACTCATTCCCAGAGGGTCTGAGTCTAAACAGGGCTGTCCTTTGGTCCCAGGTCATTTCGTTCTTGTACAATCTCATGACGCCTATTAAAAGCCCAGGCATTCAAAAAACACTGTTTAATACTGGTTAGGTAATAAAACATCTTCAAAGCCACTAAAGGTTGTAGGATTTTAAGACAACTCGGTGAGACTTGAGTTCCTAAATTATATCAGGTATTTTTCCAGTGTGGATTTCTGGCCTCTAGGAACCCTACAGCCATTATTAGGTCAAACTGAATTTTATTTCTAGGGATTGAGCACATTCTTTTGCCAGCTGCAATCAGAACAAAAGCTGAAACCATCCATTTCAAGGCTCTAACTCAGGAAAACAGATGTTTCCTTGGTAAAAAGAATAGTTACTGGCCATGGATCATTATAGGAAAACACAGTATTTACCATTTTTAGAATATTTTTCCCTTAACAATAAGATAATTGAAGATAAAAGCTTTCAAGTGTTTTTTTGAAAGCAGACTGAGCTCAAAGACCAATCCTGCAAGTTAAACCTCCTTGCATCAAGATACGCTATTAATTTCCTACAATAGTAAAAGTAAGTAAAGCAAAGACTTTTAAAAGCAAATATTTATGGGAGAGTAGGCTTGCAAGAAGTATGAGGTTTATTATTATTTTGTTTCCATGATAGTTTCCTATAAGAGTAGGACATCATGTACAAAATTAATAAATTTAACTATGGAGTTACCAGGAAGACCCTACATGGGCAGCATGAGAGAACTCTGGGAACTCTTAGCATGGTTGAATCTCAAAAGGCAAAAGTTTGACTACATTGAAGTCATATATTTCTTTCACTATGAAAAAAGTGTGCCAGTAGAACAACTGATGGAAGAAATGTAGTACAGTAATACCTCACTGCATTGTGACTTCTCCATTGCGACCTCGCTGATTTGGGAGAAATTTTTCTCGCAGGCCAGTCTCAGTGACTCACGAAGCTTCCCGGCCGACGCATGCACAGTGCCTCTGCTTTGCTGAGGGGCAGTGCCGTTGCTCCCTGTGCGACAGGACTGGCCTGACCCCGCCGGGAGGGTGCACAGTACCTCTCGCTTCCATGGCATTTATGGTCCTGGTCCCTGCCTGCTCCTGTGTGTCTCCATGCCTGGTCCCTACAGTGGAAGGCTCATGCTGCGGGATGCCCCAGGCAGCCTCTGGGACCCAGGGCAGCACTGCCACAAGACATGCCATCCCCTGTTGCTCTAAGCACAGCAGGGGACTGACCCCTGCCGTGCGCATTACTGTTTCCATGGTTACAGGCGAGGAAGGCGATGCAGGCTGTGCCAAGGCACTGCCGCCCGGCGCACCTGGTGATGACGTAGCCCCAGATAAAAGTAGGGGTGGGCTGGCCGCAGTGGCAGTGGGGCAAGCGCTGTGTGCTGGGACAGGGCAGCACTGGGACAAGTCCACACCGCCGCAGCAGCTGCTGTGCCAGAAGGAGGCTTCTGTTTCCCCATGCCTTCCCCGCCGCTGCAGCAGGGGGAAGCGGTGCTCTGATGGCTCCATACAGCCGGCGTTCCCGGGACTGGTGGATGTTAAAGGGAAAGAAACTCCGACACCGACGTCACTCCCCAATATATGGGGCCCCAGGGTGTCGCAGTGTTGCAAAGTTAAGGTTTCCCAGGCTTCACATGCGCCGACCAAAGCTCCAGGACACCCCTTCCCCACCGCAGCCCCAGGACACTCCTTCCCCCCCACGGAGGCAGGCACACATGCACGGTGGCAGCAGCCCGGCAGCAGCTGCAGAAGTAGCAGCTTGGCTGAAGAGAAGCCAAGGGATTCTCCGAGGGTCTCCCCAGGCAGAGAGGGCTCAGAAATGCTTTCTTTTGCTCCCCTGTGCTGGGAGAGCCCATGGGGAGGAGCAGAAAACGCTCCCCAGCACTGCTGATTGGCTGGGGTGGAGCAATGGGTATGGCCTTTTTGCATACTAATGACCCACGTGTGTTTGCAAATTTGACAGTTTGCAGCACCTGGACAAGATCCTTTCCTCGCGAAGGGTGAGGTATTCTTGTGATGTAATTTCTTCATGGTGGATGTTTATTTCCTGGTATTATACGATTCTTGCATTTTAAGGTTTCGTACAGTCACCTTAGATGTCAGCACATTTAAGTTGCATCTTTTCTAAGTATTTCTTGTCAATAGTCATCCATGAGAGAATAGTCTATTAGATTAGCAAGACAGTAGAAAAGGTTTTAAAATGACTGACAACAGAGAATTATCTCTTTGAAAACAATACTGACCTGAACAAAACAATTTTGACCTGAGACAAATTCACATGTCCTTTTGATTCTAATGATTTTATCAACAAGAACATGGTTATTCAGAAACTGAACTTAGGCCTGTATCATTGATTCTGTATACATATTGTAACAGCTTTATTGTCCAAGGGAGGCAATTATTCATGGAGTGAAGTGCTTATGGGAGTCTTATCTAGATGCACAAATGGCTTATGGATGCTCCTGATGGGCATTAGACAGCTTTAAATACTTACTCTCTACCAGGACAGAATTGGAAAATTTTGATGAACACATCAATTAATAGTAATTTCTGAAGGCACTGCAAGAAAACAAATTGGCCTTCCAAAAGGAAGTGCTATACAAAGAACCAAAGAAATTTTAAGATGGAACTTGACCAATTGATGATACATGATGTTATCTGCAATAGCCGAGGGCTAAATTTAATGAAACACAAGAATTCCACATGGTCCTAGCTATAACCTACAGCAATTAGTGCAATCCATGGGGTAAAAACTGATCATGGAAGTTAGGACAAACATCTGACATCATAAAATCCAGAAATAAACCCTTTCTGAAAACGTCTTTTCATCAGATTCTTATCCCAGCATGGGAAATGCAAGTTGACACTCTCAAGCAGAGGTCAGACTGACTACACTTTCTGGCATCAGGACAGTAACCTCCGCTGCAGGGGCAGGACTGACCTTCTGAAACAATGACTTTTGTACATCATAGCATCATCAGAAGATTCTGAATCTCATAACCCTGATATCCTTCTTCTCTATAAATCACTATTCAAAAACGGGGGGGAAAAAAGTTCTTAGTAATTCAATCATTCCAAGCATAGTCTTTTTCCCTCACCAAATGAAATAACAAAGATTATACAAGAACCTCAGTAGCCTTCACAAATGTACTACACCACAGTAGTATGCATTTCTTCGATGGAAGGTTAAACACCAAGCAAATGGTCTTGCAAACTTCCTCCCCACTGTGTTGGCACAGCTGCATAGTAACTGGATAATGCCAAAGGAGCTGAAGGAAGCAACAAGGTTACTTGTGAAGGCCAGGGGCGACGGAAGGGCTCTCTTAAACCAGATTAAATAGATTGTTGCTGAATATAAAACCGCAACCCTCAATACCACAGCAATGGGAGCTAATGTACATTAAAACAGCCAAAATCAAGGTGTAGGAATTGTCATGTGAAGGAATACTGAAGAGACATGGCATTAAAATGTCTGCAAATACACTATGAAAGCAGCGTGTTCTATATAGAGCTTTTCACGGTATCCAGCCTTATACTGAGAAGTCACATAAGCAATACAGAAGGCAGCTTTCTCTACCATACCATATTCTGTTACTTTTGGAAGTTCACAGGTTCACAGGTTATTCCGAGTTGGAAGGGACCCACAAGCATCATCTAGTCCAACTCCCAAGCAAGCACCCACCCAGGGATCAAACCCACAACCCTGGAGCCAAGGGCACCACGCTCCATCCACCTGAGCCTCCCATCATCTAGACCATGTCACTGAGTTCCTCATCCAGTCTTTTCTTAAACACCTGCAGGGATGGCAACTCCACCACCTCCCTGGGCAGACCATTCCACTGAGGGATTTCAATGTCTTATTTATCATGGAAAATACAGGTAAATTATTCCATTTGTCTTCCCAGACCTCCAAGTGAAACTGCCTAGAAACCACACACCTTTGCTCTCCCCAAAGATCTCTGTTACTTCCTCTAAACTGTGAGGAAGAGTTCACATTCTTAAAGGTGTGAAATGTAAAAAGAGCTAAGCAGACAAACAGAAAAACCTCGGGCATTTTAACACATTTATATAGAATCATAAAACCAATCTCCCCAAAAAGTCCCCAGGGTGCAGACTCCACATAAAGTGGAGTGCAGGTTCATCCATTCAAGAGTGTGCCCTCTCTTCTTCCATCACTCTTATTTACCTACTTAATTTCAAATAAGAACATAACAGCTCTTAAAATGAGAGATGTGTGTATATCTAATATCTCAACATATGTTTGAACTGTGATGGAACCAAAGGGTTCAACAAGAAAGAAATTATTGTGAGCAACAGCCATCTCCCTTCACAGCCATTTTATGCAGCTCATAAACAAACTGCTCCCCAAATACTCATATTCTGCAGCCTCTCTTTCCTGTCCAGTTTTGCTGTGCTTCGATTTAAATTTTAAATAATCTCCTTGGATCATGTACAGTGCTTTTAATTTTTCAGCCAAGAGCTATGCACAGCTTTTATCTGTTACTATTAACAGATTGCTCAAGGACACACACGATGAGTCATGGAAAGAGTAAGGATTTCCTGGCTCTTAATCCAACGCTCAGACAAGGCCTCTCATGTTTCCAGTTTTCAGGGGCAGGCAGGTGAGGGGAAGAGAAAGAAAAGGAAAAAAAGATAGAGACTTTTTTAGATAAGCAAAACAGGCAACCAGGAAAAAATGCACACAAGCTCTTCCCCTTCTCACTTTCAGATAAGTGATACAACAAAAATCACAGAATCTGCTGAAGAGCTTACAACTGCTTTTAAAAACATGCAATAGATAGAACAGAGAAAAAGTATTAATCAACAGCAAAAAGACACAAAAAACTCATGTTTCTTAAAGCAGAAACAAAACAACAAGTTTCCTCAAGGAGCCTGGAAACAGAAGAGAAAGAAATTTACATGCTTTTGGGGCAAAGGGATTTGGGAACCTTACTCCAATATGGGAGGGTAGGTAGCAGCATTAGTTTACACTTACCACAGAAATGTGAAAAAATCTGGTTATGAAAATGCAAGGAGGTGACATGAATCACCTAAACACACTCCAGAAACACTCTGTGTGTTATGCTAGTCTGTTTAACTTAGGAAGCTGATTCTCACAAACCCACCTATAATTCACTAGAAATGAGGAACATTCAAGAGACAAAGAGAGATCATGCAGAGGTGATCAGCAGCCTGAAAATAATTAGTAGCCATCCTAATAATGTCAACTGTTCCAAAAGACAATACAACAGTTTACAAGACCCATGATGTCACAGAAGAACAGGAAAATAATACTTCATACCCACAAAAGCATGGTCACTCATCATGTTTTGAAAAGGGATCCAACAAAAACATCCCCAACAACCTGATTTTGAGACAAGTTGTACTCATTTATCACTGCAAAGCACAGCTCACATGCAGGCTTTGGCAGTACCCTGGATAACTGGCTGAAATGAGACCCATTTCTAAATGAAATACATGTTAAAACACTGGTGCTAGTTAAAGATACTAACTGCACTGAATGTGTATAGGATACTTAGGAGCTGCTTGTCTCAGTGGGGTGGGAGAATGAGATTACTTAGAGATTACTGGTTGAGCCGATATTTGCACTGCCAACATAACCATCACTGAAGAGATCTTGAATAACATCTCACAGGTACAGTCAACCCTACACTGCAGAAATGGAGATGGCTTCTTGGGGTCCCTACTCGCCCTAATTAAAAAATTAACTGCAACAACAGCTACCACTATGAACAGCAAACATTTCAGTAGAGGATGAGAACCAAGTGAGCCAGGAGGTTTACTGCAGATTCAACAAGACACAAACAGTACGTATCACCGTATTAGCCTGCACATCGCCAGAGGCCCCACTGACAAAGGACACTGAAAGGTCGAGGTACTCAATGCCCTCTTTGCCTCCATCTTTATTGATATGATCAGTCTGCAGGAATCCACGGGCCTTGAGATCAGCAGGCAAGTGTGCAAAAAGAAGATCTACCTTTGGTGAAGAACCGGGTAATGAAATACTTCAAGTACGCTTTTCCTGCATTAGGAACAGTGTTGCTAGCAAGTTGAGGGAGGTGAACCTTCACCTCAGCTCAGCACTGGTAAGATCACATCTAGGGTGCTAGTACAAGAAAGATAAGAACTTACTGAAGCGAGGCAAGGGCTAAGAACAGGCTAAAAATGGGCCATGAAGATGACTAAAGGATTGGAGCATCTTGCATATTAGCAGAGGTTGAGAGCTGTTCAGCATGGAGAAGGTCCACGGGGATGATATCAATGTGTAAGAATACCTGATGGGAGAGGTTGAGGATGAAAGAGCCAGACTCTTCCCAGAAGTGCCCACTAACAGGACAAGAGGCCATAAGAACAAATTAAAGAGCGTGAAATTCCTTCTAAACACTTTTTGACTGTAAAGACGGTAGAACACTGGCACAGGTTGTCCAGGGATGTTGTGGAGTCTCCATCCTTGGAGGTATTTAAAACCCAACAGGGCATGGTCCCAGGTGACCTGCTCTAGCTGACTGTGCTGGAGGGCATTGGACTAGACAATATCAAGAGGTCACTTCCAACCTCAGTGTCTCTCTGACTGTGATGTCAGATTTTTTAAGTTCTGATTTTTCTGATTAACTTCTGATTTTTTAAGTGAACCAGCTAATTAACAAAAATTTATAATTAAGGTATCCTTGAAGGTATCCTTGAAGATGTAAAACTAAAAATTGGACTGTTCCTACTCTGCTCTTCTTGAATTTTGATGGAGTGCAAATTTCACATTTCCTCTTCATTTTGCTGCCTAATTTTCACATTATATATCAACTTCCTTCATTCACTTGAAAGATATTTAGTCAAATACTGGACAGAAAATACTTCTGAATTAAACATTATCTTGTAGTTTTGGGTGACTTTCCTTCTCCTCTCCTCCTTTGCAACCTCTCTCCTTTCTATTACAATATGGTATGAATCTGTCCTTCATCTCATAGTTCCATGCAAACCATGCATAGTTCCATGCTTCAAGCTTCTTTTCCCGCTCCTCTTTTTCTTTGTCTGTTTTTCAGCCATTGAATACTTTCCAGTTTCAGATGAAAATAGCAATTAGGTCTTATTATTAGAAGAACTTTTCTTGTACAGATAAAAATCACATTACATATTCAAAACAAAGCTGGCCTGATTAACAATAAGATTTTTATGTTCATTTTTGACTTCTTTTTAGGAAACATCCATGATCTTCAAGGAGAATCAATTTTCCAGATTCTTTAATTTTTTTTCTTACTTTTTTAATCCAACCTTACCATCAAGGGCAAGTATCTATGAACAAAATCTGCATTGGAGCTCCCTTGAGGTATCATTCCAGATTATTGAAGTATAATTATTACAGCACTTTGGTCTGCTCTATGATTTCCAGAATACAGTGAAAAGTTGTTGCCTGAAACTTTAAAAACAATCATTCTTCTGGACTTCTCACACTAAACCCCTTACTGCCTGACACACAATATGAATAGGTATTTTTGATTCACCTTGAACATTTGCCACATTATTTCACTCACTGAATGTAACCATTTTATACAAAATTCTATTGTACATAAATAAACTTTAAAAAGAAAAAAATAATCTCAAAAGGGCTTTTGATCCCCAAGCCCCTCAATTTCTTTAGTTAGCCAAATTAAATGAGCATGGTTGTTGGTATATGCAAGGATTAGTTTTATAATGTTACTGATCATACCTACCTCTAAGTATGTTAAATACCTTTTTCCATTAACTCACTTTTAAAAATAGGCTTTGTAGTCTTTCAATCTCAGAGATCATTCCCAAACTCTCATTTTTTCACATAACGCACATTTTATGCACAGCCGTACATATGTGTCCACTGTGTATCACAAAGAGTGCAACTGAAGAAAAAAGATGCTTTGCACTTTTCCCTTTCTTCTATCTCTGGATAATCTTCTCTTCCCAATTATAAAACACAAACAAAGCCTGAAAGATAGAAAGACGGAAAGACAGACGGAAAGAAAAGCACAGACCCTGAACACCAGAAGTAAAATTAAATTAGTTAACTCCTAGAAGCATGAAGCATTAATTAAATAGAAATAGAGAATTTTCCCCTTATGAGGAACATTTATTCAGTGTTAATTAAATTCTTTTATTAAAAGTCTATACTTATCCAAGTGTAAAAGTATTACATCATATCAATAACTGCAGAGTGTAAGCAAGTACTACACTATAAGCATCTTTTCCACATCTAGTGGAGTGAAGCCTTTAAATCATTTAGACTGATTGAAGTCTTCAAAGAAAAGACAAAAAAACCCAACAGAAAACCCTCTTCATGAACCAGCAGCCACAGTTATTAATTCACTTCTCCAACAAATAGCTATGAGAGATTAGCTTCAAGCATTTGCTTGCAAAGTTCACACACAATAATGTTAATGAGAAACTTTCAAAAAGCCTGCAATAATTTTTGCTCTACACTATATCCAGCTGGCTGGTTTATTCATTTACAGGATAGTTCTGCACCACTGAAGCCAAGGAGAGTTTTGATATTAACATCAATAGGTTCTGGTCCTTGCCTACAATTTTGAGCTATCACCACAAACACTTCAGGTGCATTTCTGTAATACCACACAAACTAATTAAAGCAGAGCTACAACTACTAAGGGACCATCACTAGCATTTTTAAGCTTACAAGATGAGAAACAAGCTCCTAAGTCTTCCAGTGGACACTCTAAATGATTGCCTAGCTTTCAACACCACTCGGTATTTTTTGTGTGTGAACACTAGGTAATCCAAACTACTGGCAATTTTTATTGGAATGGCTAAAATGGACTTCTGCATAAACAGAGAAGCACATCAAATTATGTTTCAACATGAAATTATTTTTTCTGTGACTTGTATCTCCTTCAAGGTGATTAACTTACTGTAAAAAAGTATTATGGGTTCTTTTGAGAATTATTTTGGAACATTTAAACAGGCACTTAGCTGCATTGTTAATTATCTCAATGCAGGTTGGGAAAGTAGTATAATCCAACAGTGACACCGCATTTTAATAATTATCAGTACTTTAATCAGTATCAGTACTGTTTAGAAGAGTCCTACTTGACTTCTTCAGTGTTTTGCACTAGGAATGCATGCTTTGTCTTTGCAGGAGATGCTGAAATAAAACAATTAGCTAATAAGTGTCACCAGGGTTTTCTTCAGCTTCTGAGCTACATTTAAAAATATGTAAACAGTGTCTTACTTCTGACAGTTCATTTTAACTATATTACAGGAGAACAATAATTTCCAGGTGGAATTGGAGCTCTGCTTCATCTAAATCTGGTGTTGTGAAAACAAACTTGTTGAATGCCAGAGCACTCAGAAGATGATTCAAATACCAGGCAAATGGAAGAATGGTCTTCATCCAAATGTCTCACACAGAAGCAACTTAAAAAATGTAGAATAAGACTCAGTAGCTCTTTCAAAATTGGTCTTAGCACTGAGCCAAACAGCTCACCATTCTTATTCACATACATTCTCTTTTGTTCCAAGTCTCATAAAATTTTGGCTCACCAGAATCCTGGCCCCTCTAGGAGAGTTCGGAACCTCAGTACACTGCTGGAGTACTCAAATTCCAGTGCTCCTTTAGCATCAGCACTTGAGTAGACAAAATTTCATCTGACATTAGCATTCACTTTTATGTTTAAATTTCAGTCCCTGAAGATTTACTTGATCTTGAATTTTTCAAAGAACTCTAGGTTGAACATTTCAAACTGAAAAAAAAGAAATTCTTAACCTCCTTCAGTGGTACTAGGATTAAGTCCAGATTTTAGTAAGAATACTACATGACAGGGCAAAAATATGTCAAAAATAAAGAGTAGAAGAGGCGAGTAAAAGCTTACAGGACAGAATACAGTACATTTCACAGACAGTATTTAGTCATTCCACATCGCACCTTAAAAAAGAAAAAGCAGTCACTTAATGGAATATATCCCCATGATAATCATGCAGAATAGACAATTTTGATTAATTTAATTAGTCTACAGTCACTGCTCTATAAAATCTTATGTGTTCAGCAGACCTATTTTTTTTTTAAATTTAAAAAGTAAAGTTGATTCTACTTTGCTATAAAGTAGGATATCAAGCCCTGCTGTCCCCCTCTTAGACTCAGTTTTTCCACCTTACCTGAAAAGAGGCAAATACAATTAGGCAACTGTAAGCAGTAAAAGTTGGTTTCTAACCAATGAAAGGTTGTAAGAACTATAGAGCTGTCTGCTCATAATTGATATGCAAACAAAGTAGATTCAAACCTAATAGAAATGAGAAAGTAACACAGGGACTCATCACTGCAGAAAAGTCAGCGTTGTTAACAAAGAGGAAAACAAGACAGTCCTAGAATTTAATTTCTGAAAATCTGGAAAATGATAAATGGAATAGACTTTGTATGAAAATATGAACTACTGAGTAAGCAGCAAGCTCTCCAGTGAGTTGGATAAGAAATGTGTTAGCTACTTACAGAATCACAGAATATTCTGAGTTGGAAGGGACCCACAAGGATCATCAAGTCCAACTCTCAAGCAAATGCCCACAGGANCTCAAGATGTGGTCTGACCAGCGTCGAGTATTGGGGAAGAATAACTTCTCTAGTCCTGCTGTCCACACTACATTACACAATAATAGCCAATTATTTTTTTATTTGGTGGGACATATGAAAATAGAAAATCTATCAAAGACTGGAGCATCAATGACGCGAAAAAAAATTCTACCTCAAACTGAATTATGCAGGCATTGATAAGAACCAGAAGTAGAGTTAGTGGTATCAGCTACAGAAAATGAAAATATCTTAACAACACAATGTTCGGTAATGTTCAGGTAATACATATTTAGAAATACCAGGCATTCTGGAAGCACTTGGAAATGGACCGAGCAGCCAAAAGAGTCAGTAAGATTAAAATAACACCTTCACTTGTACAAGTTTGCAGACAAGGTCTTTTTCCATGTAGAAAATACTTAATACTTTAATATTGTGCTTAATACTTCTGTTTTTCTTCTATTTTCCTTATAAAACTCGAGCTCATTTAAAGCAACAGAATGAATATAGCTCCCTAATCTGTTTTCATCAATTCACAATTTCAAAGCACACCAAAATAATGAAGACTGGGAAGCAGTGTTTTATAATAGTCTCTTTCTCTAAATACCATGCTTTTATAACTGACATTAATGACATGGGATTAATTTTTTTTCTTTTTTTCCATAAGGCAGAATCACTTCCTGTTTTACTTGTCAAGCTGCTGGGAGTCAGATAAAGAAACATTAACCAGACCCCCTGGCAAAAGTCCAAACAGCAACCACATTCTGCCCACCCTACACTCCCTGTGATCTCACACAGATATGCCATTTTTAGATTCCTGCAAGGTTTTCTACATATTGCTAAATGGTTGCCAGTTTTCACCCCAAGGCATAAGAGCTTTCTGTTGAAGGGTACACTGTTTCCTTATTTCTGTAGGTTATGTTAACCTGTATACACCCTACTGACCTTCCCTTTCTTCTTCCCACAGGAGTATTCCAAAGCTTATCTTAGAAGCTATTTAAAGCGGATGGGCTGAGATACCTCCTCGCATTCCCATGTGTAGAACAGCTTGTTTAATTCAAAAGTAGTGGAGCTATTACAAAAAAATATTCACACAACTGATCTTTTCTACTGGTCAAAGCAGCAAGAAACTTAGAGATGATAGAACTAGTACAGTGGTAAGTGTCCCCATCTGGTGTGTGGGAGACCCGGGTTCAATTCCCGCCAGGGAGACAGTGTTAAGAGTTGGACTCGATGATCCTTGTGGGTCCCTTCCAACTCAGAATATTCTGTGATTCTGTGAAATAATGTTATCCTCTTTATGGCCAGTCAGAACTATGCTGGTGTATGTCAAGCTCTACCATTTGTCACCAGTCACCACCCCCAGAACACAGACCCATGATTTACGCACAGCAATTTGGAGCACACTGACATCACAACTGAATGACAGACTTCTACTTCCTAAGGAAGGCAAATTGTATATGTGTTTCACTGGAGGCATTACTGATTTCTTCACCAAAAGATCCATTCCAGACTTTCAACTGACAATAAAAGTAAGAGAGCTTAACAACTCTCTTCCTTTCCACCCACCATGTACTTTATCATAGTCAAGTCATCGATTTCATTGTTATGCTCTGGCTTTGCAGGCATCTGTATATTTCTCCATTTGTCTTCTTGAAGACATTATTACCATTTCCAACTCTTTAACACAAAACATTCCTGTGCTGTGCTAAATGCCTTGTCAAGCTGACCCATCTATTATTAAAATGCTAGAATTTAGTAACATTGTCCTTCAGGATCCCTCAAAATTTTGTAATCTGAGACAACATCATACCTAATCTAGCCTACAGCTGAAATCTAACAGAGTTGGATCTATTCATTTTTAAAGCATTTTTAAACTTTCCAAGAAGCACCTTTTTAAATACATCCGTTCTTCTGTAGAGCTTTCTCGACTTGATAAGTATCTTGAAAGCTTCCATGTAGATGCTTAATGGAAATGAATGATTTTGTAGCTTTCTGTAACAACATACATGCACAAAACACACAGCATAACAACATGAAATTTCAAGATAAATTTTCGTTATGGAATTATTTTTATCCAATGACTTAGTGTTAACGTATTTTCAAAGCAACAGAGCTCTGTGCAGCTGCTAACCCAATTTCTGTGAGTTTTTAGCTATGAAATTGAATCTTACACCTCACATAAGTCAATCTATTAATTATAATCCGGATAGAGCTAAGACCAACTTACAGATGCCAAGATTTTGGCGCTGGTCAGACCACATCTTGA
>WEKX01003754.1:73463-92438 GCA_013390025.1 Pitta sordida | reverse complement strand
TAGGTTTATGTTCACCACTCCGGGGTGTGCGTTCAGTCTCTGTACGGGCATTAGATGGTGAGTTGGACTAGATGATCCTTGTTGGTCCCTTCCAACTAATAGTATTCTGTGATTCGGTGATTCTGTGAACTAAGTTAAAAAGGTTCCACCATTTAAGCTGAGGGGGACAAAGTTTGAAAAGAAAGGAAAAAAAATAGAAAGAAAACCATAATAGCTTTCCAGTATTGGAAAAAAAATACATGTAAGTACAAGTACATGGCTTGTTAACTCTTGAGTGCTGGATCTCAGTTGATAGTTTCTTTATGTATCAAGGGTGTGCCTTTTTCAGGCCCTATTGAAAATTTTACAGGTATGGCAAAGTACCGAGTGTGTGTGTCTCTCCCAACAGGTTGTTAGGCACAGTAGCCTATCACTATTTTAGGTGATTAGTGAAGTAATACCAATTATTTCCTGCTAGAGAAACTTACTATAAAAGTTCTGTAGTCCAGAATACTTAGGATTCTAAAGCTAAAGAGATATCCTGCAAAACCAGCTGTCCTTCAGCTGTAATCTTTGTCTGATGTGCTTAGAATCTGATTGGTGACCACTTTCACTAGCGCTCACTAGTTGATTAGCATTACTTTAGCAACTGAGATGCATCCCATCCACATTCAACCACATTCTTTACGTTGTAAGACCATTATTTATTTTAACAGTTGATACTTTTGTTTCAGATAGACTGTTTAGGTTGATTCTCAGCTTTGTCATTGTCGCTCACATTCCTTGTGAAATTGATCTCTCCAAATCTATGTAGTATTTCTGAACCAGTCATTCATTCTCATCCCGCTCTGCTCTCCTTCAAGAGAAGTCGTTTGGGGAGATATTCTGTTTCACTGATTTTGACCTGTATATATAATAAAGCAAGTCCAATCCTTTGGTCCTTGTCTTTGTTGTAAAGCTCAAAAAACTGTTTTTGGTGTTTATACTTGGAAAGTGTAGTTACAGACCATGTCTGGTTTCATTTGAGTACCTTTTTTTTTCATAAAAAGTAGTTTTGATTAAAGTGAAATACTGTCCAAACTAAGTGATTCTTTCCCTGTAGCAATCATTATGATAAAGCTTCAGTGAATACTGGGGAGTTATTCTTCATTAATCTGTGAAGCTTTCAGTGAAACCTGAAAATTAAGTGGATATTTAATCAGAAAAGTCCAACAGTATTAGAATGTAATTGCAGAAGTCTAGAGAAGTCACTGACAAACTCAACAGTTTCAGCATCATCTTGGATGAATTCTGTAATTATCAGTGACGAATTAAAAAATACAGTGGGAGGAATCAGGAGCTGGAAATACTACTAGTAAAACTGCATCTACTTGCCAGTGTGTTCCTTATCTTTAGACTAGATTTCTTTTTTTTTTTAAAGATGCCAATCATATCACTTGGCTGTAAAAATTTTTCTAAAAAAAAAATCATTCTTATGCTATGGCCTCACAAAAAGTATATATAATAAGTTAATTTGCTGTGCAAGTAACACAGCAATTTGCTAAACCAGTCTTTTGGAGACTTTTACAGTAGAAAAAATACTTTGAATGTTTGTGACAATGCAAGTCCTGTAAGAGTTTGACTAGAAGACAAGAAGCTTTGTCTTCCCATTAACGAGGTTAGCATCGCTGGGTTTTCTTGTAAAATGCTGAGTTATTCTGTAATTAATTTTAAACTATTACAGAATATAGATTTAAGCTTACTGATAAGAGAAGCTGCTTACTTCTTCTCTTCTGGTTGTTGGAGAAAATGGGAGATCCAGCATGGTTTCTGCCCTGAAGAAGATGTCAGCTGCAGGCAGTGCCTATCTGTGTGTTTTCTCAGCGGGGAAGGCCACGGCGGAGGGCTGGGGGTTTGCCTCCACCATGTGAGATCATTTTGTTAGAGCAAAACTGTTTTTCATGTCTGCAGGAACCTCTAGAACGGTTAAGCCTGTTTGTTACTCATGGCTCGGAAAATAAGTTACTATACTGACTACTCATTGCTCTTCAGTGTCACATCAGAAAGTTCCAGTATTCAAGAGCAGTATTGTTGCAGGCAAGTCACTTAATCAAGCAAGGGAAAAGGAATGCTTCCTGTGCAGAGGGACTGCAGAATTCTATTTTCTTTTTCAGCATAATATTCCAGTGTTTTTCCACTGGGGAGACACCTACCTCCTGAAAAAAGATACGAAGCAGAGTTTATCTGAAGCTTAACATTGTGCTCTCCAGCAAGGTTTGCCAGGCTCACTGAACAGGATTAAGAGTGTGAAAGATCCCACTAACTCCTTAGTTCACTGTTCCATCCCTCCCAGCTGGTCACAGGGTATTCAGCCTTTGGCTGTTTATAGAGTATTGTTCACTTCTGTTTAAAATCTGCTTTTGTTCTGGAATTTTTTTCTTGTATGAGCAGAAAGGAGCATAAGAAACACACAGATTTGGTCAAAGGCACAAGGGATTTTCTCTTTAGGTCTGCATTTTGGGTGACTTAAGGAGTTAAATATTTATTTCTATGCCTGCTTTATAGATACAGCCCTCTCAGTGAAAGTGTTGAAGGATGTTACAGCTTTACATTCACATTATATTTTGGAAAATATATACACTGAGAAATCAGGATTTTTCTGGATTTGGCCAAATAGATGCATAGAGGAATTGATTTGGAAATAGATTTTTGTTAAAGATTTAAGGTGTTACTGCTACATGTTCTTTCAAAGCTACTTTCCTGATTGAGTTGTCTTTCCTTAAGATTTCAAGAACTCCTTTTGACTTTAAGATTGATCCATCCATCTCTTTCGTACACAATATAGTCGGCCCTCTTGCACTTCGCGCCCCCCATTTTGTGGCTTCAGATCTCAGCGGCGTGATTTTTTAGCGATGTAGGAGACCAGTTTCACAACTGTGCATGCGCCACCATGGTGGAGCAGGTGGTGGTGGTGGCGCGGGCGGCAGCGCGGGTGGCACAGGCCGCCACGGCGGTGCGGCTGCCATTCTACACGGAAGTCAGGCTACGCGGATCCCAATTAAGACCACAGGTCCGCGTTATAGGAGACCCGACTGTATTTGCAAAACAAGTATTTTACTCATTTGCTGTATCTGAATTGGCTAACCTGTTCACTTTGTTGGATGCATTGGAGGAGTTGTTATGCTTTTTAGATTGTTTTTCACAAAGGATTCAACATGCCATTGCTGTGAAAAGATTGTACCCAGTTTGTTCTGCTGTGTTCTGTATAATCTTCCTAGGAACCTCTTACTAATAAAAGGGTCTCTGTAGGTTCTTCTGTGCCAAAAATGTGATTTTCAAGTTTTTTCTCAAATTTAGTCAAGTCTACATTCTGCTGTAGTAAATGTCCTGTAAAACTAGAGGTTGTACTTTTTCCTCCTTCTCCAAAGTGTCAAGGCATATCTATATGGCATGTTATGCCTGGAGGACTAACTTTAAACCATATGGAAATGTTGGGTTGAATAATGTGTGTATGAGATTTATATTGAGGTTTTATGATATTGTTGTGTCAGTAGAAGGTGAAGATACAGAGTAGTTATACACCCTTGGGGGGTGGAAGTTATTGGTAGATAGGTGGGATCTAAGGAATATACATGTCTAGTGCCATTTTCAAGGTGGTATTTTATTTGATAGTAGAGGGAAGAAAAAGTCAGGCATGCCTGGCTAAATTGGTTGTTTACATTTTTACATATTAAGTTTTTATTTTAGAAAGAAGAAAAATAATTTCTACAAATGAAAGGGTATCTGGGAGATCTGCCATGAGAGAGGGCAATGCTGTGAGAAAGGGAGGTTAACATTACTGTTTAGAAAAACTGAGTTGAGTGTTCTAATATAAGTAGAAAACCCACAACATTATCACCTCAGTGAAAAATATTTGTCTTCAGTTGTCATTATAGACTATCTGAGACAAGGATCTGTTCCCCAGGGAGATTTTTGAGATAAAATCTATACCAAATTGTTAGGTTTTTAAAGAGAAGTTATCTTTGTATTGATATCTTAAACCTCCAGACCTGGTCCATGTATCCTTCACCTTTAACTTTTGTGTTTAATTTTCTTCTGCTGATGTGGTAAAGAAGCTTCTTATTTTATTCTTAATTTAAGGGAATTAAGCTTTTTATGGTATCATATAAAAACGTTCATGAGGACAAATCTAAAAGGTAATAAAACATCCCTTATAGTTTGAACTACTGTAGCTCTCCATGAAACAAAATTAGCAAAAGCATAAAGTAAATAGATATATTATTTATTTCAAATTTCATGGATGAAGCAGAGAGCAAACTATAGTAGATGAGGTCGTGTTTGAAAGCAGTTCTGAGAAATGAAGTCTCTGTGTATATACCAGGTACTCAGCATTCAGCAGAGAAGTAAATGGTAGTGGTGAGTGTGCCATTACAGGTTGTGTCTCCGTTGATGTTTTAGCCCAGGTCAGGAGTGTGCCTTTGAAGCAGAGATTTGGTGTGCCTCCCAAAGGGATCCTGTTGTTTCATAACTTCCTTTAGGTCAGTATAAGGTGGGATTTAGCTCCAAGAGCTTGCCTGCCATACACCAGCCACTAATGCACTTTCCATCTGCAGAATGAGCTGAGAGCTCATCTGGAGTAAAACCTTATTTCTGCCTTTAATCAGCTGTATGGCCCATGTGCATGAATGCCAGATCTATTTTCTCAGTACCTACAGTGTCTGTAGGACAACAGTAAAAAACTGGAGTTATTTTGTTTAGGCTTCTATGTGCTTACACAGTTGAATTCCTGTTTCTGTCTCTTTTTATAGTCTCTTGTATCTAGAGAGTGAATACAATTTTGCAGTTATTTCTTTATCCCTTAAACATTGGGGCATTGCAGTACACTGCTTTATTTTAATATTTCAAGTGGTAAATTACTTAAATTATAAGCGTGACACTGATGAATGGGAAAATCAGCTATATAAGCAAATGAATGCATGGCTTGTTTTTTTAAAAAGGCACTTAAGTAGATGAGTCATTCATATCTTCAAGCTTGTTAATGAATTTGATGGCTTAAATTTTCAAACTGTTACTAAAAATATACCTACTATTACTTCAGTTAAGTCACAGACTAAATTACAGTTGTGCTTCCGTCTGCTGATTAGCCCTGTTGGTAAACAGTGTACATGTGGTGGTCAAGAAAACTCAGAAAAATACTTGAGAAAAATGAATCTCAATATTCAGTGTGTTGGGGAAAGACGTTACTGCAGTTTACCTCAGGGTTTTTTTTCAGAGAAGTCTTCTCTGCAGTATTACAGTTGGCTTTACTCCTATAATATTGTCTTTAAGACTGCTGTCATCCAATTACACTGAAAATTTCTGATTTATATGAGAAAGTTGTCTCTTGGCTGTGTGTACAAATAGTTGTTTGCAACCTGCAGGAACACTTATAAATGAAAACCTGCAATAATTGAAATCCAGTTCTTCTGTATAGGATGCTTACCTAGGAAAGCAAGCAGCCCAACAGCTTACTTACCTGTAGTGTGTACAAACACGTTTTCTTGGACACTCAGGGAAGAACTTAACAAGCAGGTTGTACCATCTTCAGTTTTAGATATGTGAGCTGCTACTGCTTTCAGAAAATCAGAAAACTGAATGTGTGATTTATTTATTCATTCTGTTCTCTCTAGAGCCTTAGTCATGAATAACCATAATCTCAAGTGTTTTCAATGGTATAGTGTTGTGTGTTCTTGCTTGAAATTGTGTTTTATCCACATACAAAAATGCAGGCACAAAACTAGATACATCCAGATGAACGGAAATGTTTCAGTTAGAAAGCAAGCCTCTTGAATTCTGTGGAGTTTTTGGCCAGAAACCTTGAGTAGCCCCTGCAAAAAATATTTTGCTTTACAGAATTTTGCAAGGAGTGCCCATCCCAAATTCAGAGTGACACAAGTGAGACTCTGGAAACGCTTCCAGCCACAGGAAGCTGTTCCTATTTTTGTTTTTTCCATCATCTTCTGATATCATGAGTCAGGGGAGAAAAGATACAAATTTTCAGCAGATTTGCAAAGATCGATCTCTTCATATCTTGCCTCTATAGCGCATAGCCTGGGTTTGTTCAGCTGTGGTCCTTTTTTCTCTGAGAGAGCTGATACATCAGTCTGTGAAACACTAGAAACTATGCAGTGATTGATTATGACTAGCATAGCCATATCTGAGAAGCATGTAATGGATGTGTTTGAGTTATATTTGAGGCAATGGAGGATGAAGATGATGGGGAAAGTAGATCTCATTACAGCAAGTCATCTAGCTGTCTGCTCATCTCTGTGCTCCAGTGCTGTGGTAGTAGGGCATCACCCACCTCTCTCAATCCTCACTGGTGCACCTGATCAGTGGCCATAGGCTTAGGGATGTCCATGTTCACTTAAGTGTTCCCTGTTCTGATCGTCCTCCAGGAGGGGTACATCCTCCTTGCTGTAGTTTTTCCCCGTGCTCTCTGGGACTTGGGGCCTCTGAACGTTGGTCTTTCTAGTAAAGAGATGGCATTAGTACCTCAGCCTTTTCCATGTCCTGTGTCACTGGGGCCCCTGCCCCATTCAGCAGCAGGCTCACACTTTCCTTATTCTTTCATACTTACAGTAGAAGACCTTCCTCTTGTTTTTGACATCAGCAACGCATGGTCATTGCAGCCCAGGCTGCCTTCAACCTTCCTACCGTCCACAAGTCTCTTCATCTATGAATGAGATCCAGCAGAGAGCCATTCCTCACTGATTTCTCTGTTGCTTTAGTTCAGTGCTGTGCAGTGCCGCAGAAGGAAGGCTGAGGCCATGCTGTGCAGTGAAGGAGTAGGGAACGTGGGGTAAATGTTTGAGGAACTAATATTTGAGTAGCTAAGAGCTAGATACATACTTATGGAAACCGAAATGCTGAAGCTGAGTTATTGTAGCACAAATTCAGGTCTGACACCCCCAACAAGCACAACTTCCAGCTGGGCATTCTCTTTTCAGGATGTATCTTATAAAGCCCTCAGAACTGAGGTAGCTCAATGCAGTACAAGTTTTCCTGTCTGTGAAGGGCTTATTTTGGGATGTGTTTTCCTTTATTCTACTGCTTTTGCATCTATCTAAGAACATTTTCTGGAATTGCTGTACATAAATCTAGGTTTTGCTGTGCCCTAGCTCGTATCAGTGGATCTGAACTTTGCTTGTTGTCTCCTGCACAGTGTTGCTGCTGAACCTGATAATACTTGAGTTACCTGTGTGTTCTTTTGTCAAGGATAACCCACCTTACACTGTGATGCTGATCTGATCTTTGTATATCTTGCGGAAAGGAAGGGGAAGGGAGTGACCCTCCCCAAACAATCTGGCTGCCCCTGGTTTGTAAAGCTGTAAAATTAATGAGCATTTCTTTGTAAGTGTAGTTTTCTGGTAAAAATATCTCATCAATAGCAGCTAGTTATTAACAGCTGTTCCCAATAAAAATAGCTTTCTCCAGATGCTATTGATAGATCGCATTAAAGTACAGAAGAAAGAAGAAGAAAAAATGTCTTGTTCTCCTCAGTAGAAAGGCTTGTCCTCTGAAAGAGGTGAACAACAGTGACACAAACTTTTGCAAACCCTGAAAGTTTTCCTTTACCCGTTAAAATGTCTTTGATATTTGCTGTCACCTCCTGCAGAGTTTTAGCATTGCTAATTTTATTTTTTTTTTTACTTTAAAAACAACCCCTCAAACCATTACCATTGGCTGTGTTTGTGAAGTTCTCCTTCCAGCTCCTCATGGATTTAACCTCCTTCACTGTTCATAAAGGAAGATAGGAGCGTTAATGTCATCCTTTAGTTGCAGAAGCTGAGGCCACAAGTATAAGATGGATATTAGAGTGTAATGCCTATGACATCCACGTTCCTTATTAAGGAATGGTATTTTCTTTCCAGCAAAACCCTTTTTCAGTGTGGTTTTTTCTGAGCTGGGAATCCTTTCTCCATTTCATAGCCTTCCAGTTTTTATATGGCTGGATGTCTTGGCAAAAAGGCAATTTCCTCCTGTGGGGGTGAGGGAGAATTTGAATTAGGGGAAAAAAAAACCAAAAAACAAGAGGACAAGAAGAAAGGAAGATACAAATTTTGGGGAAACTAATAGAAAATATGTGAAGCGCAAGGAATGGTAGGTTGATGTAAGGAACCAGATGGTTCTGGAGAGATCAGAGGAAAGAAAACCCAGCAAAATCAAATCCTGAAGACATTTGAGGGAAAAACAGTCTATTGTAAACCCCAGTTACGTACTTTGGATGTAAAGCACCACATATCTTGTATGGCAGAGTCATCCCTGGAGTTTCTTGCTGCTGTAGTGCATCTCTGTGAGTGGTTACAACCCTTTCAGGGATAATGAGATGGTTGCATTTTCTTTTAGGTATGTCGTTCAGTGGCTCCAAAGCTGGAAGAAGAGAAGTTTCTGAATCATACTCTTTAAGTGACCTATGACATTAAGTATAGAAGTGCCTGTCTTAGATATTCTGTCAGTCCTGCTGGTAGTGTTTTACAGCTCTGTAATCAGTTAGACTTCCCATTATCTGAAGCCACTCTTTGGAATGAATATGCCTTAGCATTTTTCTGTAAATAAAGACGTGAATGAATGATTCCTATAGACTGGCTGAGGCTTTTATACTCCCTGAATTCCTGATCACTTATTTTCTCCCTTCAAGTTCATCTGTCTTCTTTTTTGGCTTGGGATTCAGTAAGTTGTCATCTGTTTCTATTGCATAAGAGATTTTAAGAATTTTCTGGTTTTTGAAAGGAGGGTTGATGAAACTCTATTTTGATTTTAAAAGGAGACTAACAACTCTATAAAACCATGTAAATGGCTTCCTTTTAGAAATCAAGAGTCTTTACTGCATATATGTATATTTGTGTATGTCTCCCTGTGATTATCCTCCCTATCTGGGCATCATAAAATAGGTAAGAGGGAGACTGAAACTCATGACTTCTTGGGCAGCACAGACATAAAAATATGATGTTCCACTAACAAAAAAAAATTATGAATAAGCAAAATATGTAAGAATTGCAAGAACAAATTTTAGGAGATTTCTGTCTTACATATGTGGTGAAGATAAAGGATTTTAAAAGCAGACGTTTTTATACTGAAACTGCCACATTGATATAAAGAGATCAGCTTCTAATATACTGTATATGGTTATAGTTTCCTCTTATCTTAGCCAATTATTTAGAAAAATAAAAAGAGGAAATAACTGGGTAACTTTCCCCAAAACCCAGACATCAGTTCTGAAGGATAAAACTGTGTCTAATGGAAAGATCTGTGCTGCTCAACCTGCGCAGTTTTGCCCTGAAGACTCCTCAGTGAATCTTGTAGGAAACTGTGTATTCTTATGCAAATGTATTTCATTTGCTTGTCTGGGATGTAATCTTTGTGTGCATCTAATGGTAAAGAAGAAAGTGATGAATACTATTACAATTAGAGAATTTAAGAAAGGTTTGTTATGTGAATGTGGTTAAGCAGGCTTTGTGCTTGGAGCTTCTTTTGGGAAGCATGCATTCCTTGAGTTTTCTTTATTATGATTCTTGATGGTGACATTTAAGAGATTAAACAACAATGTTGACAGTCTTTAGCATTATGTTTCTTTAGAACTTCTTTTATGGTAGGATTCTGTGAGGGGAGTTAAAGCTATAAGAAATTCTTCATGGATGCCTTATAGAATACTTAAGGGAGATTACCTTTCCCTGCTTCACATTTGTGCCTACTGAAGTATTACATCGTGTTTCAGATGAATTTACTTAGGATTTATTTGACAAATGGGAGAAGTGCGTCGATATCACTGATCTTCAAAAGCAAAGTAGCAAAAAGAATATTGATCACTAGAGAGGAACCAATATGAAGAAGCACACATCAATTCTAAGTACACTTTATTTTTTTCCCCTTAAGGTACTGTTTTTTCCAACCAGTTTTCAAGGAAGAAATAAAATATTGTTAAATGAAAATATAAAGATACTGTTACAAATGCAAAACTGTAACACAAACAGAGCTAGCTACTGCTCTTATTTGCACATTTTTCTCCTTCACATAAGCATTCTCGAAATCCTGTGGGAAGCAGGAAACTTTTAAGTGTAGATTTATTGTAATGCAGAGGGTACAGTATCAGTAGAGTCACGGAAGTGAAGTTGTATGCATGACTAGCCCCTTAACACATTACTGTCCATTCTCTGATGGGGAGGATGTAAGCACATAGTAAACTAGTTTTCAGAGAGTTATACAAACCTTAGAATTGCATAATTCCTTTGTCCCCCTTTGTATAAAAAAAAATTTTTTTGCTGTTACATAGTGTGGGTAATATTGATTCCAGAGTACTGGGGAAAGTAGAGTGTTTAAAGTACTAGCCTAGCTTCAAAAGTACTTCAGTATGATGAAGAGATGAAAAGGAGCTGCATCTGACATGCAGAGTTCAGAGCAACAAACTCAGTTTTGCAAGAGACTGAGGATTCTGACAAACAGGTTGTCATGGGTAGAGCTTCAAAGGAGGCAACATCTTCATCCTGTTCTTCTGTTAAAAGTTACTTCTCCATAGTAAAAGGGATTGCATGGAAAACAAATTGCTCCGGTGCTGATCTTTGACAGGTGACACTCAAACTTCTGATTTCGAAATGTGTTTTAATGGGAGTTCTTCAGTAAAGCTTTCCAGACATGGTATAATTACCTGAAATTATATGGTATAATTAATTGAAAGTCCAGTTTTCCAGTTACTGCTCTAGGCTTACAATTGATGTCAAAATGTATAAACTACTTCAATTCTTCTATATATTTATATCTGTCTCTCATTTTGCTGTATTCTGGCATGAAATCACAGAATCACAGAATCACAGAAAATTATGAGTTGGAAGGGACCCACAAGGATCATCTAGTCCAACTCACCATCTAATACCCGTACAGTGACCAAGAGCGTAATACCAACCTAGATGCCTCACAGTCTAGCAGGCCGCTCCGAGCCGGAAGGGGCCCAGGGTCATCCAGCCCTACACCCCCCAGCTAGACCATGTCACTAAGTTCCTCGTCCAGTCTTCTCTTAAACACTTCCAGGGATGGCGACTCCACCACGTCCCTGGGCAGCCCATTCCAATATGCAATTACTCTCTCCGTGAAAAACCGCTTCCTAACGTTAAGATTAAACCTCCCCTGGTGTAGCTTGAGGCTGTGCCCTCTCGTTCTGGTGTTGTCAGCCTGGAAGAAGAGGTCTACACCCATCTGGCTGCAACCTCCCCGCAGNAGTTGGGTGGGTGTAAATCTCTTCTCCCCAGTGGCCGGCACCAGAACAAGAGGATGTGTCCTTAAGCTACGCCAGGGAAGGTTTAGACTGGATGTTAGGAAGAGGTTTTTCACAGAGAGAGTGATCTCTCCATGGAATGGTCTGCCCAGGGAGGTGGTGGAGTCCCCATCCCTGGAGATGTTTAAGAAAAGACTGGATGAGGAACTCAGTGACATGGTCTAGGCAATGGGAGGCTCAGATGGATGGAGCGCAGTGCCCATAGCTCCAGGGTTGTGGGTTCAATCCCTGGGTGGGCATTGGCTTGAGAGTTGGACTAGATAGGTCCTTGTGATTTTCCTGTGAAATTACTAATGTGCAAAGAAAGGAGAGTGGGATTTTTCTGTGCAGAGGGATGTTGAGATACTCAGCTGGTTCCTTCTCCATCTACTGCAGACTGAAAACTGCAAAAATTACTGAAAGCTTGCTGAGAAAATGCAGGTCTGGCAAGCTCTGTTTTATGTTCAGTAATGCATAAATCCATAGGGAAACAAAGGTTTGCTGATTGATCTGTTGAAAAGGAAGATCTTTGTTCTGAGACTGCTGGAACATGTATGTCATTGATACAAGTGATAGATGCAGTCTGCTTCAGGAAAAATCACAGAACATTGTTCCCTTCTTACAGGTTCTTTTCTTACAGATTCTGAAATACTTTGAGTTTGTACAATGGTCTAATGTAATATCTGTTGAAGTGGAACATGCATTTTGGAAAGCCTCAGATCCTTAACTGCATAAGAGAAAAAAAGTTACAGGAAAGAACAGTGAGAGTGTGAACTTTCACACATCTAGACTATTAACGACAGCTAAAATTAACCAAGGTGCTGGTTCACATTTCGATCATGAGACTTCAGTCTTGGTCTTGTATTTCTCTGTGTTTCATACGAGGAACAAGTGCACAGCTTGAGCATGTTTGCTCAAAATGTGTCAAGCTGCTAAGTTTCCATTGCAGTTTTTCTTTTCCTTCTCTAAAATGGAGATACTTATCCTCCTAAAGGCTTTTAGAAAGTGAACTGCACAACCTCAAAGTTCTCAGAGCCAACCAAGCAAACCTTGGTACAGAATTAATGGGAAAACCAACTAACGTCATTATATTGTGCATTGCTAAAGCTTGGGTTAATCTCGAGGCAGTTCTTTAAGGTATAGCTGGGCCATTCCCACAGTCCTAAAATGACCAGAGTTGCAGGTGTGCAGATTATGTCCCTGGGACCTATCCTAAGAGAGCAGACTCTGCTGTCCTGCACTCAGGGACGATGCTTACTTGCTGTCTGAGGGCTGCTTGTGGCTGCTCACAGCTGCAGCAGCAGAATGGACTGCATATGAGCGTGCCTATTGCATGGTCAGTGGTGCTGAACTTGTCCTTGTAAACATCAGTATTATCTCTAATACCTGCAGGGTTTTTTTCATAAATCTTACATGACAAGCGACATAGCTGAACTTCAAGGGGACTGAATGAGTTTTGCTGGTTTCTTCTGGGATTCTTTTGATTCTTTTACAGTGTTCTTAAACATCTTGAATAAATAGTTTCTTGGTAAGATTCATATCCACAAAACATGAGGGGTTTTGGTTTTTTCCCCACATCCAATCCATCAAATATAAACAGCAGTTGAATTTTATAGCATTCTTTCCTTTTCCTAAGAAATTCTTTCCAAAGTCTTTATATGGATATGATGTTGCTTTTTTGCCAAGTTTCTTTAGCCTTCGGTGGCATAAAGGAGGTGTTCTCCACTTAAACGATCAACTAAAGCTAACAAGTTTTGCTTTAAGAATAATATGTTTATAGAACTATAAAAAATTGTTTTCATTGTGCACTAAAAAGCTCAACGGTAGTACTTTGAACTTGTGAGGTACTTTAACATAGTTCGGTGGTATCTTCACATTTTCCTCCACAATATGCAAATTGGCAAAAGACATAAAATGCACAAGACACCTTTTGTCACAAAATGGTTAACTATAATACTTGTGTTTGTGTCAGACCACATCAGGTGGAAAGTTTGAAAATGCTTTGAAATACAGTCCAGTTTTAGTGACGATGTGCATTCAACTTCTTTTACTGTCTGCTGTGGGAATACCTAGAAGTTGTTTAGGTGCAATAATATGATACTGTTCAGTCCACTTGTCTGTGTGTGCAGTTATTATTACTTGGATGGCACATGATATTGTGGTTATACCTCTTAATTAACGTAGTGATTATGCAGTTGAGATCACGAAGAGAAGTGTCTTTGGAAAACTGAAAAGTAGCAGAAAGTTTTGATACTGTTTTCAGCATCAGATTTGAAAGCTGGTTTGTTTTAGTACATTTTAATGAAATTTTCTACATACTAGGTCATCAATACCATCTTTTTGGTAATGGGTATCACTGCTTCAATACCATGTGGATTGACTGTAAGTCTACATGATGCTTAAGTTCCCACAGTTCTAATACTTCAGGCAATTCTAGACGAGGCATTTAAAGTCTGTATGTTACTAGAATTAGGAAAGTTCTGATAAAATTTATCTTTGTTTTTCTCAATTTAGTACTAAATAGGTTTCCCTTGTGTTTTCCATAAGAAGCGTGCTGGTATCCGGAAAATTAACTGGGAATCTACATTGCTACTTTTTTCTAGTTTATACAGAAGCAAAAGTTTGGAGCCATAATATAGATCATCAGACAGAAGAGTATTTACCTTGTTCTCCTTGTCTCCTTCAATGTGCTACTAGATGCTAAAGTATGTACAGGAATTGCCATTATTCTTGCATTTCTCATTTCTCAATCTTGCTGTCTCTAATGATTTAGTGAATTTGTGTATAACTTAAGAGTTCTGAGTGAGTGAAGTAATGAAATTGATTTCTCGCTAATGCATCAATATATTTGAAATAAATCTTCCTGCAGTCATTGCTTTTTATCACTGCAGAGCCATTAACTAATAGCTTCCATCCTGGGACAATGGAGTTACTAGAGGCTGAGGGAAAATAATTTTCCATAACAGATCTTCAAGAAGCATTAGCTGGATTTTGTAGAAGCAGACTATAGAAATCACTTTGGAAAGAGTGAGGGCTGAAAAGTGCTAAGAGGAGTTCACATAATCAAAGAGAAAGAACAGAGACATGATTTCTTGCAGGGCATTCTTGTTTAACTGTGAGACCAGCTGAAGGAGAAAGTGCTAGGCGCTGGAAAAATCCACTTTAGTACAGTGGTGAGTGTCCCCGCCTGCCATGCAGGAGACCAGGGTTCGATTCCCGCCGGGTAGGCAGTGGTGTGGTTTAAGAGTTGGACTCGATGATCCTTGTGAGTCCCTTCCAACTCACAATAATCTGTGAATCTGTGAAAAAAACAGCACTTCAGTGTGGAGTCGAAGTCATGTGCAGCAGGGAGGATTGTGGCACGCTTCCAGGAGCCTGACCCTAAGCCTAAGCAGTGACCGAGATTACTGAGAAGAAGTTAGGTCAACATTTGTCTTTTTATCTAGCTCTGTTTTTCTTGTTTCTGCAGTGAGTTTGTCTCCAAATCAAGAATGAGTGTTCTGTTCACATTAATTAGCAAACTGTAAAATCAGCATTGCTGAGGTCACAGTTGGAGGAAAGCATATGCATTAATGACCTGGGAGTCAAAAAGCCCTGGGTAAGTCTTAGGAGCCTACAGCAGAGGTGCATGAGATGAAGGAGAAGGAAGGCTGGTGCTGACAAGATTCCAGCCTAATCCTAACCCAGGGTACTAGGAGCTAGCTGTTGACCCCCTATGACTACCTTCTAGATAACAAGAACTCTTGATAATGTAATGCTACCCCTTCAGGTTGTTTTGAAGAGTCCCACAGCCAACAATCTCACTGACAGGAGTGAAGAGTTTGCAGAACAATACACTAAGTGCAGTTTACCTGATGCTGGTTTCTGTAGACGAGATGGGAGAGGTACTATTAGGTGAAACACTTCCTTAAAGTATTACCTAGATCTAAAAAATGCCTAGAGTACCATTTAAGTTTGAAAAAACGACAGCTGCAAGAAACTAGGGTAATAGGAAACAAGCTGGGAGTTCTTAACTGGATCTGCCTAAGGGTCTGCCACCTTGAAGAATCAGCAACCCCAGCTTAGCTCTCAAGATTACCAGGGTGAGGTGGGGTGGAAATCTAGAAACCTGGGTGAATTTGAAAAACCTGCGCTCTTAGTGTTCACTCACAAGGGGAAGAGTAGGAAAAACATTTCAGTGTTTCTTCAACTTCAAAGCACTTGCAACACACACAGGAGATGATTCCTTCCTCTAATGGGATCTGGATTCAGGTAAAGAACTTGAGCATCAGATTGTTTTGGATATACAGTAATACCTCACCCTTTGCGAGGAAGGGGTCTTATCAGAGTCTCGCAAACTGTCTAATTCGCAAACACGTGTGGGTCATTAATATGCATACAGGCCACGTGCATCGCTCCACCTCCAGACAAACAGGACCCCTGGGGAGCATTTTCCAATTCTCCCCACGGGCTCTCACAGCACAGGGGAGCCGAGGGAACCATTTCTGAGCCCTCTCTGCCTGGGGAGACCCCTGGAGAATCCCTGGCCTTCTCTTCAGCTATGCTGCTGCCACTGCACATGCTTGCACTGCCTCCGCGGGGGGAAAGCTCTGGGCCACAGTGGGAGAGGGGTGTCCCTGGTCCCTGGTGGAGCCTGGGAAACCTTAACTTTGCAACACTGTGACACCCAATGCTCCTTATGGTAGGGAGGGTGGCGTCAGTGTCGGAGTTTCTTTCCCTCTAACATCCACGGTCCCAGGAGAGGCAGCGCTGGCCGTATGGACCCAGCAGAACAGCACTTCCCCCTGATGCAGTGGGGGGAGGGCATGGGGGAACAGAAGCCTCCTCTTGGTGCAGCAGCTGAGGCGTTGGCATGGGCACATCCTGCCGCCGCCCCGCCACTGCCCCGTCGCAGCACACAGCGCTGGCCCCACTGCCGCCACAGCCAGCCCAGCCTCACTTTGGTGGGGCACTTTCCCTGGGGTTGCATCATCACCAGGTGCGCCACACGCGCAGTCCCCGAGCACAGATCGCATTAGCTTCCCGGTCATTAATATGCATACAGGCCACGTGCATCGCTCCACCTCCAGACAAACAGGACCCCTGGGGAGCATTTTCCAATTCTCCCCACGGGCTCTCACAGCACAGGGGAGCCGAGGGAACCATTTCTGAGCCCTCTCTGCCTGGGGAGACCCCTGGAGAATCCCNTGAGCCTTCCACTGTAGGGACGGGGCATGGAGACACACAGGAGCAGGGCAGGGACTGGGGCACGGCACCACGGGACTATAAACACCACAGGAGTGAGAGGCACTGCGGGGCTGGGCCAGTCCCACCCCACAGGGAGCGCTGGTGCTGCCCCTCGGCAAAGCAGAGGCACTGCACATGTATTGGCTGGGAAGCTCCATGACCCATTGAGGAAATTTGTGATAAAAATGTCTTGCAAATCAGTGAGATCTCAGTGGAGGGGTCCNGCAGAACAGCACTTCCCCCTGATGCAGTGGGGGGAGGGCATGGGGGAACAGAAGCCTCCTCTTGGTGCAGCAGCTGAGGCGTTGGCATGGGCACATCCTGCCGCCGCCCCGCCACTGCCCCGTCGNAATGCAGTGAGGTATTACTGTATTTCTGTTTCTGTGCAGGAGCAATTAACAACACTAAGATCCAGCATCGTGCTCCTACTCACAGAACAGTTCTCCCAGTATTACATTAATTTTTAAGGACTTGTTATCACTATCACCACTGCTACCCCATTCCAGGAGTCCATAGATATTAATGTTGGTTTGCATGTGTGACAGATGGAGTAGTGTATGGAAGATGGAAAGCAGAAGTTCAGGGTGAGGCAAGTAGTAGCATACACTTTTGATGTCAGTGAGAAAGCTGACATGAGGGCTGAGGAATATCCAGGGGCTGCCTCTCAGGTATTTTAGGCAGCATCTTTTCCTTTAGTCACACTGAATGCTTCAGTACAATTTCTGAGCTATTAAACAATTTAAATTTTTCCTTAGTACGATATCTAAATATCTCTTGAGAACAAGGAAACCAAGAAGTACATTAACAAGTGGCAGTGAAGGTTTTTAATCCTTCATTGTATGCCACTGTTGAGGCCTAGGATATTAGCAGGAGTGCTGTAAGGCAGCATTGTTCCGATAAAGAAAAATAGCTCTAGATTCCCCAATGAATTCTAAAAGTGCTTTAAATTTCACATAATAACTAATGTGCATTAATCTTGACCCCTGCAAGTCTGTAATGGCTGCTAAACAGCAGCATCTATCAACAGTTAAAATTCCTGCTTGTAGTATGTACTAAAAATGTTGGTAGAAGAGAAGCACTGCTGCTTTTTAATGCAAGGGGGAAATCCAGGAATCAAAATGATTAGATATCCCTATTTGTGAGTATCTCATTAATGATTTGAACTCCCAGCAGGTTCTTTCATGGGGAAGAACAAAGTCAGACTTTTTAGAAAATTTGAGCTGACTTCAGAAGAGTATTATATCAAGCTGATGGTGGAGATTTGTCTCTGCCTGGTTATCAGCCAAACACATGAAAAGCAGAATATGGATATTTTAATTCCCCACCCCACAGTAGATGTCACAGCAGGCAAAAGTGTCCTTTTCTATGTGACCCAAGCGTGTCGCCACCACATTGCACAAAAAAGATTCATCCCTGTTTGCTGAAGGCAGTGCTACTGGAAAACTGAATTGAATGTGTGACAGTGTATGTTTTGGCAGTTATGGTGAAATAACCCACCAGACAAAGTAAATCATGTTAAATGGTCACACAGAATGGGTAGAGAACCTGCAGAGCTTGCAGATGCAATCAACAGAAATCATCAGCTGATGTTGCTATATGCTTCAGACCACTGTGTCTGGAATGTTAATACTAGAAAGTTTTTAGTGTCCCGGGTGTTATCAAGGGTGAGTGAACTGCACCTGAGCTGTGGAGACAGAACTGCCTGCAAAATCTTGGCATGTGCCCAGGCTTCTCCTTTCTGCCATGGCTGCATAGATGCACTGCCCCCTCCACCTGGCTGTGCAGGCTGGGAAGGAGCAGGGATATGTCTGAGTGAGGTCAGCTGTGAAGTGTGTTCAGTCAGTTTGGAGAGGGCCTGTAAAGTGGTTTGATTTGTGAAATCAAACAGAGAAGTGTCTGGTCTTTCTTCCAGCCAGGCCCCTGCCTGCCATATCAGACCTTGCTCCTGTCCATGTCAGTGTGACTATCTCATGCTCGTATAGCAACTAGAAAGAGAACAACTTGTTGAAGTCTAAGTTTTTGTTGAATGTTTGAAGTGCTGTGGCTCTCTAGTCATTTGGGACCCAGAGAGACACATTTTCACACATTGCTCTAATGTGCATCCATATATCCAAGTAAATTGATGATCCTAGTTTTTATGACCTGTGGACCAGTACTACTGCAATCAGGTCTCCTATACCACGGGACTGTGGTCTTATTGGGGTCTTATTGGGGTCCCACATAGCCCGCCTTCTGCTTTGATTGGCAGCTCATTAATATGCAAATTTGCCCCGCACCCTTGCACGGCCCCGCTGGCCCCCCAGCGCTGTTTTGGCACTGCCTTGCTGTGTATTGGTGTTTGTGTCGGCTCTTCCCAGTGCCTGCAGCCACCCCACGGTGGGAAAAAACCCTTTTCTGCTTGGCCGGGGACACTGCTGTGGGGAGCCACCCACGCCTCTGTCCCAGCGGCCCCAAGGGGAGACGGGGTGGGGGTGGGGGGGGAAGTCGAGGGAAGGGGAGAGGTG